>JAJOZX010002624.1:172500-522500 GCA_023014485.1 Bathynomus jamesi | reverse complement strand
GCTATGCAACGAAAGGTTACGGTGCTCACACTCAATACATGAGAACATGCAGAGACACTTAATATTTTATTTCTTAAATTCTAAAAATAGGAATCTTTTTACACACACACACACACACACACACACACACGGACAGATGTGTATATATATATATATATATATACACAAAGGTGGGCAGGACCGAGTTCCAAAAGGACCGAATTCCAGGAACTCGGTCCTTTTTAAGGACCGTGAGCGGGAAAGTCGGTCCTTTTCTCAGTGAGGACCGAAATGAGGAGCGACGGTCCATTTTTAAGCAATTCCGGACGGTCTTTTTTAGTGATTTTAGTGTGTTTAGTGATTATTGGAAGTTCTAAAGAAGATGGAAACTCAAGCATTTAACTTAATAACTTTTTTTCATCATTTATGTATTATAAAGGGTGATCCAGAGAAATGGGACCCAAAAGAAACCCCTGTAACTCTTAAAGTATAAGTCCTTTTATAAAATCATACGCATCATTCGAAAGAGGATAGTTACAAGTTTGTACAGGATTGTATAGGTTTTGACAATACAAGACAAGATAAGATACAAAACAAAATAAAAGTGTTAGTTAAAACTAACCCTTCAAGATGACTGCATGGACTGTGGAACAGCTGCGTTTCATAACTGAGCAATATTATGAGCATGGAAGAAGTGTAGTTTCAGCTCAAAGATCTTTCAAGACAAATTTTCAGATGTCAAAATCACCTTCTAAGAAAGTAATCCGTCGGTGTGTCAGAAATTTTTCCCTAACTGGCAGCATTGGAAAAAGAAAACCAACTGGAAGAGTGCGCACAGCAAGGATAGACGAGATCATTAACAGAACTCATGAAATTGTACAGGATAATCCTAACATAAGCATCAGACGTGCTTCTCAGCTGTTAGGAGTTGGATATGGAACAACAACACACCGTATATTCAAGCAAAATTTAATGCTCTTTCCATATAAAATTCAAACAGTGCAACAACTAAACGATGGAGATTTCGCACGAAGACGACAATTCTGTCAATGGATCCAACAGAAGGTAAATGACACCACCAATTTTCTAGCAACTTGATTATGTCAGACGAAGCCCATTTTCACTTGAATGGAACTGTAAACAAACAAAATTGTCGTTTCTGGGCAACAGAAAATCCATTGAATATTACCGAAGTCCCGTTGCATAGTCAACGTGTAACTGTTTGGTGTGGTCTTACTGCATCTCAGATCATAGGGCCGTACTTTTTCGAGGATTCCACCGGAAACACGGTCACTGTAAATGGTGATCGCTACGAAAAAATGTTGACCGATTTCCTTATTCCTAAATTAAGAGATCTTTGTCTAGAAAACCACTGGTTCCAACAAGACGGAGCTACCTGCCATACCACGAGGAACTGCATGGCAATTTTGCGTCAAACGTTTCCAGGCGAGTTAATCTCAAGATTTGGAGACGTTGAATGGCCCGCAAGGTCTCCGGATTTTTCTCCCTTAGATTATTATCTCTGGGGATATTTAAAGAGTAGGGTCTACAGAAATAACCCAACGACCTTGCAAGAATGAAGGCCGCCATCACAATGAGATATAGGCCATACCACCGCACACTCTTGCAAAAGTGATGCAGAACTTACAAGCGAGAACACTGGAATGCTTGGCAACTAATGGAGCACATTTGAAAGGAGTCATTTTAAAAAAATAAATATTTCATAATAAACTTGTAACTCTACTCTTTCGAATGATATATAGTTTTTATGAAAGGAATTAAATATTAAGAATATTTGGCTTTTTTCTATGGGTCCCATTTATCTGGATCACCCAGTATTAATTATAATTTACGTTAATAAAATTAAAGATTTCCGGCGTCTTTAATTTCATTTTTCATTTTAATCAAATTTTTCACTTATATTATATATAAGGACCGAGGACCGAGTCGTTCCTAGGTCCTATCTTCAGAAAGGACCGTGACCGGGACCGTCGGTCCAGTTTGAGGCAAGGACCGGGACCGGGACCGTCGGTCCTTTTTGAGGCCCGGGTGCCCACCTTTGTATATATATAATATTTTTTGTGTGTGTGTGTGTTGGTTATAAACCTTTCCATTAATGTTATTGGTTTACTCAAGGGCGTGGTTGAAAAGTCGGTGTTTGATTGGTCAATTTAAAATTAAAATCAAATGACAAATCAAAAAATAGCTTTTGCTCGTTAAAATGACCAAAATATGAAGGTAAAGAAGAAAAAGAAAATCATTTAACGGAAAAAATATTATATTTAAGTGTAAAATAATGCATATGATCATATGTGAATTTGAAGCTTTCGTGGATTATGATTTGGAGTCCTCAATACAATATATCGTTGGTGTTTTTATGGCGTCTTCGTGTCGTTACATGTTGTTTTGCGTTCGTTTATTCGATTAACAACCCTTATAGCTCTTTTGCACTTCCCTCAGATCCCCAACAAGTATCCTAAGTGGGACCCGCAAATCCAGGTATCTCAGTGTTTGTCGGATAAGAAACTTATCAGCAAAGCCGATAGATAATGCGTCCGGAAAAGATGTGAACACGGGCTTAACTGTTCGGTGAATAGCTGCAATCTGTAAACTTGATTAGACAGTCTATAAATTTTATTAAGCTCATTGTGCCACTCTACTATGTAGCTGTGGTTAACGCCAGACGACTTTATTCAGTCATAGCGAAGACCTCTCCCCCTTGACCCCTTTGGTTGCATGGGCTTCAAAGGGGGTTAACGGCAAAAAGTACTGCAACTGATTTCATCCGTGAATTAACTGTAATCATAGATAAAGTACCACATAGATAATTGTGATTAGAACAGGACTCTCTCTCGTTGAATTTTAACATGTATATCATTTTAGACATTTTTGCTTCAAAATACAGGGTGTGTATAAAGTAACGCGAGTGAAGAAACAAATCCGATTTAAAATGGTTTAAACTAGTTTCAACTTGTTTTTTAACTAGTAAAAACATTTTCAACATCTATAAACCTTACAATCAATTATACAGTTGTTATAGTAATATTTATTACAGTTGTGACTATACAGTTGTTACAGTAATATTTATTACAGTTGTAATAAATATTACTCGTCCATGTTCACTCTCGTTAGTATAATTCAAATCGGATTTATTTCTTCATTCGCGTTACTTTATACACACCCTGTACCCTAAAATCAAGGAAGAAAATGAGTCTCAATATCGCAGCGAGGTACATGAACAAGATCGATTTTCACAGTGTCGACGTTCGCCCTTATATATGATAATATATATGGATTTTACATTTCAAACTACATTTCAGACTTTCAATAAAAATTACTAAACTAACATGAGCAGATTAACCTAACCTAACCAGTCCTAACCTAACCCAACTTAACCTAAACTGACCTAATTTAAACTAAGTTTTTAGTATCGGTATTATGCGTGTCGACATTCTGCAGATCGACTTTGTTCCGCTATACCCGATCGACGCCTTACCTAAATTGGAGGATTATTTGGGAAGCGACTGTCAATTTTGGGGATCGTGAAAGACTTAATGTTAGACTTAAGGTCGGGCGCACACAGGATAGTCTCGTGACTCACGACTGACGACTTGGGTCGTGATGACTCGAGTCGCGTGTGATTTTACATTGACAGAATGGGGCCCCCGCACACTGCAGCGACCGCGACGCGAATCACGTCGCGGTCGCTGCAGTGTGCGGGGGCTCCCATTCTATCAATGTAAAATCACATTCGATTCGAGTCGTGAGTCGCGAGACGATCCTGTATGCAGCCTGCCAAACTACGTTTATTAACTGGCTATGTTCAGTACGGTGCTCTAGCTTAGATTTAATAATAATAATGCTACCGTTATTATTATTATTATTATTATTATTATAAAAGAGTGTAATTTCTTCTTATTAAAAAAAGTATCGCTAAAACCATTTATATATATATAGTTTATACCTATAAAATGACGTAACCAAAATAACTGTCCTCATAACTGTCTGAAAGTTCCAAACACATTTTTTGTTTGAAGTTAAATCAATCCTTGACATTTTGACTTCAGAAATGTTCTATTAACATTTTAACTTACCCCCTCCCCCCACTAATGTTTATTTTCATGTACGCACGTGTACGTATGTGCAATGTATAATAATGTTGTATGAGTATATACGAAAGGTTATGTCGTACGCGAAGGTAGCCAAAAGCTCCAACCTAAAATTAGAATCACAACAGTCAGTATTCAATATGGCCGCGTGAGGGTAGGACACACCCAGTGGCATTTCCTCTTGTTTACTAAACTAATATTTACATTAATCTTGAACTGTAATAAAACAAAATACGTGAAATGTATATAAATCGAACTGGATGTTCAAGGTTTTTGCAAGCCTTAAGTTTGTTTCATTGATTCGCTAAAAGCATATAATTTTTTATTATATATATATATATATATATAATAAAATACATATATTGTCTTACCCATTTTACAGTGTACACGGTTTTGGTGGCATGCGATAATTTATATTACAATTATACGACATTTTTTTATACTGAAGAAAAATTATTTGAAATAATTACCAATGTAAGACTATATATATATATATATATATATATATATATATATATATATATGTTCTTAGGGAAGCGTAATATTGTTACAAATGGACGAACGAAGAGTTTGTACATATTGTATTTTTGTTTATTATTTACAAACGTTTCTGAAAATGTTTTCCATTATCAGTACTGTGTTTTTAATGGTCTAGCACTAATAATGGAAATCGTATTCAAAACGTTTGCAAATAACTACAACATATACAAACTCGTTCGTTTTCCTATTTCTTATATATATATATATATGTATGTATGTATGTATGTATGTCAAAGACATTTCATGTGTGCAAAGTTACAGTTTACAACTTTTAATGGGCAAAAGAAACTGTTTATTTTTTTCACTCTGACAACATACAGTTTTTATCTATGTTTTCTTCAACCTCCAGGAATGAATTTGTGGAGGACCCCAAATGGGTGGAAGACGCCCTCACAAACCAGGATGAATCCATCGGATCGACTTATCCACTGAACACATCCGAACTAGGAATAATTTATAATTCGACGCCCTCATTCTTCGGTGAGACAAAAAGAATTGAAAGAATTCAAATAGGCTTCCTCTTCTTTGTTAATATTTATTTCCTATTATTGATATTATTATTATTATTATTATTATTATTATTAACACTTCAATTTTGAATGAAGTTTGTATTTTATTTTAAATGAATATACCTTAATTTCGAAGTTTTTTATAGAAGGTATTTCTTTTTATTAACACAATTCGTGGAACATCCTTGAACAGAGATATGAAGGTGAAAAGTTGCCCAAACAAGATCTCAACTTTGCTCGAATTTATTATTGTACTAAATGCTGGAATTCACCCACTTTTGTTCTTCACACAGAACTCGAGCTACGCGGTAAAATGTCAACAAGTGTGCTCTTGTATGGTTGATTGGTTGTGAAGGTTTGCCGTAAGCATTTCTTTTGAAATAACTTCAAAAAAGTAATCCAGTGGTGACAGATTAGGAGATTTTGGTCACTAGTGATCTTTCAAAGTGACTCAGTCACCGAAGAACGACTAAATATGGCTGTTGCTTCTTTCCGATGTACTTGTTGGAAGTAGTCTTGTTGGGGGGGGGGGGTCACTAGTTCTTCCAAATAGGTGTTGAATTCGTCAAATACGCCCAATCTGTGTTAATGGTTCCTTGGAAGAAAAAAATTGCCCCACTAACCTCCTCCCTCGTTCTCAGTGTGTACCACTTTCTGGGCATGAAGAGTCGTTGAATGAGAACGTGGGGCGTTCGTTTGCCCACTGATATAGTGTGGTTATTGATGGGACGTGCCCTCAATTAAGTATAAGTATTGCCACCTACCCCAGTGTGTCAGGGATGGTCGCATTTGATTTGTGCAAAAGTTCACTATAGTTATTTTCACTGTTTACAAAGATGTTTGTTCATTGTTTAATGGCTCGCGCAAATAACAACTAACTACTACTATATATATATAATATATATATATATATATATATATATATATATATATATATATATAGAGAGAGAGAATTTTAAATATATATATATATATATATATATATATATTTATATATATAGAATTTTATATATATATATATATATATATATATATTTATATATATAGAATTTTATATTATATATATATATATTTATATATATTTATATATATAGAATTTTATATTATATATATATATTTATATATATATTTATATATATAGAATTTTATATTATATATATATATTTATATATATTTATATATATATAATTTTATATTATATATATATATATTTTATATATATTTATATATATATAATTTTATATTATATATATATATATATATATATATTTATATATATAGAATTTTATATTATATATATATATATATATTTATATATTATATATATAATATATAATATCGTAAACACTAGTTGTCTAACTATTTTTTGCGGTTGACGCCAGACGACTTTATTTTACGAGTTGCATTTTAAAAATTATCATTTTGTTATGATACTCCAATAATATTTCTGCAACAACGTATATTTATTTACATCAATTTTAATATTTTTTAATGAATTTAATAATGTATTTAACGTTTATTTATATTGAAGAATTAAATAATTTTATTTTTATACAATAATATTTATTAAGAAATTATGATCACTTATTTTAATTAAATATTTTCGTGTTTATAAAGATCACGCACACACCTCATTTGCATAAGCAAGGTTCTCTCTCTCTCTCTCTCTCTCTCTCTCTCTCTTCTCTCTCTCTCTCCATATATATATATATATATATATATATATATATATATATATATATATATATATAATGCAAACCCACAAAAAAAAGAAAAATGACTCCGAGGTCTTTCGTGTATTCAGAAATACACCTCGTCAGGGAATATAATATATATATATTATATATATATATATATATAATATATATATATATATATATATTATAGTTGTAAACAAGTGTAATATGCAGGGTGGGCCGAAAGTCTGGATCCATAGGAAAATATTTATTTTAATACATAAATTACAACAAATGGTAAATACTTAAAATGAATATCAACTTTAACTCGTAAATGCGTATCCGTGATACTGTACAGTAGTTCGTACTCCAGTATAAATACTCAAATACTTTTTTTATTTCAGCCCAGAAATGGCTTCGAATCTAACAACGGAAGACCGGGTAGAACTTGTGCTCATGTACGCAAGACAGGGCGCTACACACAGAGAAGTTGCTACCGAATTCAATAGAAATCATCCTGATAAGCATCCAGTAACACATGCGACTGTTGGCAAGTTGTTTAAACGTTTCAAAGAAACAGGAAGTGTACATGATCGACGGCGTTCTGGTCGTCCAAAAACTGCAACTGATGAAAATACCTCTGCAATGGTATGTGAAACTTTAACGAATAGTCCAGTAAAGTCAACAAGAAGATTATCAAATGAAACACGCATCTCGAGAACGTCAATTCGAAGAATTATTAAAAATCATAAATTCCATCCCTAAGTGTCTCGATGTCAGAGGCCGCCAATTTGAGCATTTGTTATAATTTGTTGTTTATACTGGAGTACGAACCACTGTACAGTATCACGGATACGCATTTACGAGTTAAAGTTGATATTCATTTTAAGTATTTACCATTTGTTGTAATTTATGTATTAAAATAAATATTTTCCTATGGATCCAGACTTTCGGCCCACCCTGTATATGTAGAGAGGTTCAACATTCAAAGTTGTAATTTTTTTTTTTATTGAGGTTCGGCGCTGAACTTTGTGATGACGTCACAACGCACCACCATATGAACAAAATCCATTTTCAGTTTTCATGTTGAAAACCTTGAATAAAATCAATGCTTTCTTAATATTAATCTTACGCGACATAAGATTCGAAATCATGTCAATCCATTCTACAATATTTTCAAAGGGAGGAAAATATGAAGCGGATGACATGATCTTATGATTTGTAATTCATTTTACGAAGGAGGTATTTTTAACCGTAACATCTTTTTCAAACATATTATATTATAATATGTTTGAAAAAGATGTTTTACGAGTTACGCTAATAATAATCAAGGCCGGTACGAAAGTGCAGTTTGTCAATAAAAGACTGCAGAACCGCGCATGACCCTAACATGAGTTAGTGTCAGACGAAATTTTAAGCCCAGATCGTAAAAAAATATCTCGCTTAAGAAAATGAATAGAGAAATAATTCATCGCAGATGTGAATTCCTGCGATGTATTTAGGCCGGCCGCACGCGGGATCGTCTCGCGACTCACGACTGACGACTCTAGTCGCGCCTGATTTTTACATTGAGAGAATGGGAGCCCCGCGCACCGCAGCGACCGTGGCGCGATTCCCCAGAATCGCTCCCATTCTGTCAATGTAAACTCACACGCGACTCGAGTCGCCACGACCCAAGTCGTTAGTCGTGAGTCGCGAGACGATCCTGCGTGCGGCGGCCGACCTTACTCATAAACCTTAAATGATAAAACATTAGCCAACGTTACTGCGTAAAAGAAACTTTACCAAGCATATTTACCTAAAACGCAAAAACGGTGAATTCATAGATTCTCTGTTAGGAGTAGCTCGAGGTTCAATAGACTCTGTTACAGGTATGTTCAGGAGCGAAATTAGGACGGGTGTGGTTGAAAAGGACTCGCTTTCCTTTAGAGTTCTCGGAAAGGTTTTAATTTCTGAGAAATTTAATCATTTTGGTTCAGATTAATCGAAAATAAAGAAAAATATATTCCGATAACAAAGTGAAAATTTAGGGGAATTTTGCAAATGTCACATTTTTGGGTAAAATCCAGCTACTGCTAAAGATTAAACTTATTATTATTATTATTAGTACTAGTATTATTATATTATGTCACTTAACATATAAAAAGTAATATAAATCACCGCGTATAAATAACAAAATATAAATAATTGAATAAATATAACTGATTTTTAACTATGTTTCTGTATTTGATTAGATGAGGGACAGAAACTGGCACAGCGGTCAGGTTAGACGAATGCGGCCCATTGTACTCATTCCCGTACAGTATTTATATTAACAACAACCCCATCGGGAGTCGAACTTCCGACCTCGTTCGATGTCTTCGCTTCGCTTATGAGGGAACGGTGCTACCCAATGAATTACGGACGTTGGCCATTTCTGCACTTCAACTACGATGTTTTGAAGTTAAATTGTAGGCGTAATTTCCGTAGAATTCTTTTCCACTGCCTCGACGTACTCGGCTCAATTCAAGGGATGCAGTTCCAAGTATTTAAAACAACTTTCTTAGTAGTTCTTTGTCACATTTTTAGTTCGTTTTTAGAACAGTTTTCTCAGTACAAAGTTCTTCCTTTGTACTTTTTCTGCCAAATTACCAGTGCGTTGACATCATGGAAATTTAACCAAATATTGTGGGATTTATCAATTTCAAATTCTTTAGCGTTCAAAAGGCAGAGAGAGAGAGAGAGAGAGAGAGAGAGAGAGAGAGAGAGAGAGAGAGAGAGAGAGAGAGAGAGAGAGAGAGAGAGAGAGAGAGAGAGAGAGAGAGAGAGACCTTTGATGTCAATAATTAGGTTACTTGAGTATGTACACAATTTATATACGTACGGTCATGACATTTATATACACTAATTTGGATTTATTATTGAAATGCCCCAACAGGATTCGACCCAACACCTCTTGAGTAGAAGGTAGAGTGTCGACCACTACGCTACGACAAGGTAAAAAAAGTTAGTATAACCTAGCGTATATTTCAGCACCCGAGGGAACACATAACACTTTCCTGTCCAGAGGTGTTTTCCGTACTATCCCTCCCCCTGTACTCGAGGGAATGACAGTATGTCATTCAAATCTCTAATGTGTATATATCAGGTTGTACTAACTCTTAAGTTGTCGTATCATAATGGTTATTAATTACCCTTGCTTTCGACGCAAAAGGTGTTGAGGTCGAATCCCTGTGGGCAGTTTCGCGCGCGCACACACACACACACACATATATATATATATATATATATATATATATATATATATATATAGAGAGAGAGAGAGAGAGAGAGAGAGAGAGAGAGAGAGAGAGAGAGAGAGAGAGAGAGATAATCCAAAACGTTTCCATAATTTCACACGTGAATATTTATTTTTCAGTTAACATCAGGGTGCTCAAGTGTCCTTATTTCTAAGATATGTTCTTATTTTGGCCTCATATCTTATTCATTTTTATTTATTTTATTTCTTAATTTTTCATTTGGCTAAAGTCAAGAAGCGGTCCAGGCAATGTTCTAACTGAGAGGGAGGTGGAGTTTTGTTGGTTTTGAGTGGAGAAAAATTACAATTTTGTCGTTATTGTTATCGGAATAAAATGTTAACGCTATATTATAGATAGTCTTAATTTTGGGGTCGGAATTCTTATTTTTTTGGAATTGAGGTTCTGATTTTTATTTATTTTGTAGTACTTGAGAACCCTGCGTTAACGGTTCGGACCTTTCTCTTACTTTTCTCAGGAACAAAAATGTTATTATAGAAATTAAATTTGCCAAATAATTTTCCGTATTTGAAAAAGTTAAAAAACAATTGGTGAAGTTTTAAAAGTTAACGAATCGTTACTTTCTAATATTTGGGTTCGTAAAACTTAGTTTTAATGTGCGAATAAAGTTTCTTTTTTATGAGTATCAAATTTTTAGCAATATTTATTGTAGGGTTCAAAAGATCACCACTAATCGTGATTTGTCTAATTGTAGATCATTCGTATTTCTTGGCCAAAATCATGTTTCGAGCTTCTTGTTGACCTCTCATACCCGAATATGACGTGAATCGTAATAAAACCCTCGAATTGAAAATATTTTTGAGATTTTCCAGAGTAACATCTTTTGGGAAAAATCCTTGCATACGATTTTCTCCCCCTCTCGAGATATATATATATATATATTAGTGGTGGACCGGATATCCGCATCATTTTTAACATCCGCATCCGCACTTCTGACTGCGGATGTTATGCGGATATTACCTCTAATAAATTATGCAATTTACAATTAAGTTAGCTTATAAAGTAGGTTATAAGGCCCAGTTATGCACATTTCATGTAAAGTATTAATTATTAATGAACAAACAAATACAGGGTGTCCCAAAAGTCCTATATATTTTGCGGAAATAATAATATTTTAACGAAACTAAAACAACAGCATAACCACATATATATGTATAACCATATATATGTGTATATATGGAGCGATTGGAAAAACGTTCATTGAGGTAAGTTCAAAAGATGTTTGCGTAATGACAAAGAGTCCCATCTTGTTGAAACACAACCGAGTTGAGAATGCCATCTGAGAGAAGTTGGGGCTCTAAGAATCGCTGAAGCATGTCAAGATAAAGTGGTCTTGTCACTGTAGCCTCTACAAAGAAAAAGGACCTCAGTGGGGAAAATAACTCCACAGATGCTGGTGCATGACTCCAGATTCCTGGGATCTTGGGAGCATTGCTCCAGTAAATTTGACCATGAGAAAAAGTAAATTTGGGTTTGGGTTTTGTTCATCCACTAGACATTATGCAATTTTTTTGCGTGTACGTTCTTGTACAAACCAATTTTTTTAAATTACAAATTTAGTTATTTTAAGTTTAGTTGGTAATTCCATATTTAACAATTATTTTTATTTTTTGTTAAGCTTCAATGTTTTGATAATTAAAATTTTATTAAAACGTATATTTTTTTAATATAAAATTATCAGGATTAGACTATGTTCCATTGATCTCGGCCAGGTTTGATAAATTGGCCAGATAATTACTTGTGCGGTTTTAAGTAATCCACCATGACTCTAGAATTGAAAAGTTTAGTTAAGTTTAAACTTACTTTTACTTACTCTTCCTTACTTTTACTAAGTTTAAAGCACTTACTTTTACTTACTTTCATTGTACTATATTTACTTACTTTTACTCACTTTTACCCATACTATATTTACTAACTTTTACTTATTTTGTATTTTTTCAGGTAGTCAATAATCAATAATGGATCCTAATATTGATGAAGTTGGAGAGAAAAGTGAGGGTGTTAAAAGGGGTTACTTTTGTGGTCAATGCAAGAACAAATATTCAAAGAAGCAAAACTGGGAGGAACATTTTAATTCCAAAAAAAATATTTGTTACAATACAAGAGGTCCCAGAGTTTGGGCCCACAGCTTAGATATTGCAGTAAAGAAATACCAGGATGAAGTGCAGCAAAGAGATACGGCAAAGCAGTCATTTAGTTTGTTCACAAAATGTGCTAGTGCTAGACCTCAGAAAAATGAACCAACTTCATCAACTGCTAATCTAGAAAATGAAACTTTTTCACTAGATGTTTCACAGACTGAAGAAAGTGCTTCTCCTCCACCTAAGAAACAAAAGGTAAGTGAGGAATCTGCGCATCAGACTAACAAAACTGCTTTTGAGGAATTTGAAAATTCCCAAATCCAGAAGACATTGAATGCAATTTTGCGCCTAACAAAAGAAACTCACCAAGCTGTTGTGGTTAATAAAGAGAAGAGTCAAAATATGCCTTCAAGTTCAAGTGTTGCATCCAAATCTAATAAAGTAAAAAGCAACAAATTTGACCTTTCCATAGCCCATTTAAGCAAGTGTAAATTAATACAAGAAATCCTGAACAATGATTTGATCAAATCTACATTCAAATTGGTGGAAAAGAAGGATCTAGGGCAAGCTGATGATTCATTTTCAGTACCAAGTGATATAATGGAAAACATTGCAAATAGTGACACTAATATGCCTGATGTAGATATAGCTGTTGAGGATGAAGATGATAATCAAGAAGATATTGATGATGCTTCTGATGATAAAATGTTTACATTATATTGTATAGCTTGCACAGACCCCAAAGCATGTGCTTCAGACAAACATTCTAACATAAAAGGTTACTTCAATGTTAAAGATTTAACCTATGTATGCAAACAAGGAGAAAATCAAGAGAGATGGTTTAGAAATCTGAAAACCCACCTGAAGAGACATTTAATTAAACTTCAGCATCATCAAAGAGCTGCTGTTTATGAAGTGATGAAAACATCTTCTCGGAACACTACTAAACGCATAGAAGACCTATGTGGCAACATCTTATACTACATAATGAAACAAACACTGCATGGGCTCTATATCCAGTACTTCTAGCTGTATTACATAGGTCAGGTTGTGAGGTTGGAAATTTGAATCATAGCACACATGCGTGCGAGACAATTTGTGAGCTATTAGATAATCAACTTAAAGAACAAACTGTAAAGTGGTTCTTAGAACAAACTTCAGTAACAATAACAGCTGACATTGGAACAATTTTGGGATTAAGCATGCTAGTTGTATTAGTTATGAGTGAAGAAGATAAGACTGTAAAACTTGCTGGGATAAATTTAGTACGTAGCAAATCAGGAGTTTATTTGGCCAATGAAATTTTTGATGTGTTGAAGTCTCCTAATCACTTGAAACTATCTGAAGAAGCAATTAAATCCAAGGTATCTGGAATGGCTGGAGATGGGGCTTTTTGTAAGGACAACGAGCCATTTAAAAACGAAATGAAAAAGTTGTTTGGAGAAAATTTCAAATTTCGATGGGACTTAATGCATCTTGTGAACAGAGCCCACGTTGATGCATTGAAGAAAATTTGTAAACTAAGTGAGCTTTTAGACTTTATTCAGAATCGCTCTTCAAATCTGAGATCAGGCCTTGACTATACCAATATGGTTCTTGACAATATCATTGGTTTTAAGAGACCAAAACTCAAATCTGATACTCGCATGGTTAATTACGAATTTGATCAATTTGACAGATTTGTGGAAAATTGTTTTTTTTTATCATCCACAAGAGAAAGAAATTAGTGCCAAGTTCTATGTATTGATTTCCTATGTAACAAAGATTATGTTGCAAGTAGCTCAAAAAACCACAGTTAGTGCAGAATTTGTAGAAAATATATTTTATAAAGAAGGAGGGAAAACTGTTATGTTAAGAGTGATGGAAACAATTTCCAAATTAGCTAATGGAGGAAATGCAAATGATGTAGTTTCTGAATTTAAGCACGATACCACAGGGCAGCAAAAGGAACTAACAGCTGAGGATTACATCCTAAATGAAGTTTACAAATACATCAAGAAACGTTCTGATTACTACCAGGTTGCTGAAGTTGCTAGACCATCCAGAACCAGATCTGAAAGTAGTTTTACAAAAGACTCAGTGATAAATTGGCTGACAGAATATATAGAACAGCTGTGGAAAGGAATCACAGAGAGATTAAAGCATTTTGATAAAGATGGATCAACTGCCTGGAGTGAAGCACCAGCTGAAGGGACATTCTCCATTCTTGGTTACATTGTTGAACACAAAGGATCCATTAAGCCATCTCATTTGACTAAGCTGTGCAGAATTGTGAAGGAGGGTCCAGCTCCAGGCACTAGATCTGCTGTAATGATCACACAGAAAGCCATTGATCAGTGGCCAAGCATACATGGCGGTAAATTCACAACAAATGCCTACATGCAAGGTCTAACATCGTCCACTGTTGCTGCTGCAATGAATAAATAAACTTAAGGTGAGTTATAAACTGTACATTATTGTATTATTATGTTTAGCTAAAACAATTTGTAATTGGTATGTCGTCAATTCAAGAGTTTACTATCATTAACCTATCTCGTGGTGTAAGGGGAAAAAAAGTAAATTCAGAGCTGTGCTCCAGTAAATTTTTTCAAATCTGGAGTCATTTGCTGGTGAATGTCTTCCATAATGCAGCTGAGAGAGCAGAAACACTGATGTTTCTCACGCCGAAGCTAATACCTGAATTTGATATATACAGGGTGGGCGGAAAGTAGCTCCCTATTTTGGATTGGTAAAAAAATACGTATATTATCCATTTATTTCAGAAAAAATAATATGAAAAGGTAGGCATACATGGTAGGTTTTCTCTAAAATTCAATGTGGGCTCCAACTCTTTCCACCAGCTTCTGGAGCCGCCCAGGAATGGCGTCCACTGACTTTAGCAGGAACTCCTGCGGGATGGAGACATGACTTCCCGAATTCGGTCCTCCAGTTCTTCCAATGTCCTCGGTTTGGTGCGGTAGACTTCTTCCTTTACCGACCCCCAAAGAAAGAAGTCGCACGGTGTCAAGTCGGGGCTCCTGGCTGGCCATTGATGTGGACCACGACGACCCATCCAACGCCCAGGGAAGTGGGCATCCAGCCACTCACGGACAACAAGAGCGAAGTGCGGAGGGCGCCATCTTGCATAAATATCAGATCGTCGATGTTCTCCCATGTGCTGACAACCGGCCAGACCTCGTTTCGCAACATAGCAAGGTACCGCTCAGCATTCATGGTGTTGCGCAGAAGGAACGGGCCCACAACCTGATCTGAGGTCATACCACACCACACCGTTACACTGAACCGATTCTGCCGTTTTTCAGCGGTAACCGTGCGACTTCTTTCTTCGGGGGTGGGTAAAGGAAGAAGTCTACCGCACCAAACCGAGGACATTGGAAGAACTGGAGGACCGAATTCGGGAAGTCATGTCCTCCATCCCGCCGGAGTTCCTGCTAAAGTCAGTGGACGCCATTCCTGGGCGGCTCCAGAAGCTGGTGGAAGAGTTGGAGCCCACATTGAATTTTAAAGAAAACCTACCATGTATGCCTACCTTTTCATATTATTTTTTCTGAAATAAATGAATAATATAATTTTTTTACCAATCCAAAATGGGAGCTACTTTCCGCCCACCCTGTATATATATATATATTATATATATATATATATATATATATATATATATATATATATATATATATAATATATTTGGTTATGCTGTCCCTTTATTTTCCTTAAAATAATATATTTCTGCAAAATAGATAGGGACTTTTGGGACACCCTGTATAAAACCTCAAAATATAAATACGTGGTAACAGAAAATTGAATGAAACTTTTCATTCAATTTTCTGTGGCTGAAACTCTTGAGAAAGTTATTATTTTTATCATAATAAAAACATTAATATTATATATATATATTAGGAAAATGCATGTTCTGCTTATTAAATTAAATTAATAACGTTTGGTACCTTCTGATAACTAATTTTATTTTTCAGGAACGTTGTTCCCTTGCAACGCTATATCTCCCCCTCAGCACCTTTTGTATCACTTGGCGAACGCGTGCTTCCTCCTCAGTTACGTACCACCATCAAAGCCACGGGGCCTTCTCTTCATGCATTCCCTCCTCATTATCGGTACGTTACTGAAGAGTATATTTAATATAGACCTTTTTCACGCATGCAAAAATTGAAACAACTATATTTTCAACCATTTTAAAGAATTTGTGTTACGCATTTTGCAAAGCAAGAATTCAGGTTTTGGAATTGGTCTCGTCATAAGGTCATCGTGAACGAGGTCTATAGTGATGAATGTAGTTCTTAGTGCAGAGAGGCAAGGCCGGCGAGAGCTGCCACGGGCCCCCGGGAAAGGATTGGTATATGGGCCACCCCCCCCTGTTTACTCAGTATTTATGAATGTTTTTTGTGTACACAACAAGCAAACTGATTATATGTCCAAGTCACTATTCAAAACACAGTATGATAATCTCTATAAAATGTATGTTCATTAATTATATTTACTCTGTTATTTAATCAATTGCTTTATTAAATATATTTAGATTTTATCCCCCCTCCCCTCTTTCCGGACCCCCTAGAGGTCCGGGCCCTGGGAATTTAACCCGGCTTCCCCGCCCTCTCGGCGGCCCTGCAGAGAGGACAAAATAGATTCATATATGAAATTTAAGTACCAAAAGCTACCTGGGTTCAAACCAGAAGCGCGGAATAAGGCCAAACGGTTTGGAATTACCATTCGTTCTGTGAAAAATGGAAAGGTATGAATCAGTGAAGTCCATTAAAGCGAAGAAACTTAAAGAAGTCAGTAGGAAAAAATGTTAAAATGAATTTTTCACTGTATGTGCGTTAGCTTATTATTTACTGTATACTCCCTGTAAACGCTGTTGAATTCCTTTCCCCTCGATTGGTGCCAAAGAGTATCCATTAATGAAATGAGCATCGGGTTTACATAAAGTATATTGACAATTCCATAAAATAAATTATTTTAATATTTAGTGAAATAAATTAGAAAAAAAATCCCCTCAACTTTGCTGATCTACTAAATTATTTTGGATCAGTAACTTTGGCTTAAAGATGTTTATACAACTTTCAATGAACAGGAAAGAAATTTGAATTTACTTTTCAAAACTCAATGTTTGATTCGTCTGTAATAATAATAATAATAATAATACTTTTTAGTAAATCAACTTTACCCCTAAAATCAAATGTAGCGCCAAAATTAAATGTAGCCCCAAAATTAAATGTATCTCTAAAATCAATGTTTCCTTAATCGCAAGACATATTTAAGAATAGGTTTTATTGTCTGTCCTCTCCGATATTTATGACAACTTTTAACAAACTGTAAGACGTTGTAACGAGTTTTGATCAGCCATAACGCGCTCTAACGAGTTGACGGGTCTTAACGCACTGTAACGCGTTACATCTTAAGTCACTCTCTACTTACATTCTCTCTTCCGTTGCTGGTTTAACGCTCAGGATTCCTGCTTTATTCCACTTGGGCGTGGAATATAATCTGTGCGCCGGACGTGTTCTCGTGGAACTTCACTTGTATGCTTCTGAACATGGGACAGACGCTCTACATCGCGTATCAAATGCGTCCTGTGAAGATCAGGAAGGAGTTGCAGCCTCTTTACCAAGCACTGTTTGAACCTCTTCACGTAAGTGTCCCTGTAAGCGAAGTGAAAAAACCCCAAAGGTTCGAGGTTCGAATCCCGTTGATGTCGGTAATAGTAATCCGGGAGGTAGCGCGATGAACTGCATTTGTTTGGCCTAAGCACTGTGCCAGTTTGGCACTCCTCCTGACTGATTATATTACCCTGTCGATCGAAAGACGCTTTATCAATACACGCGCGTTATAGGTTAAAATAGGTTAGAGCGGGCTAGGTTAACGTACTGTAGGTTAAGGTACGTTAATTTAGGTTAATTATTAGAGGTGTTAATTGTTAAATATGTTGCTGGTTAGCTATAAAATCGGTTTAAATACGTATGAAAGCCTCTTTCCATTCTGAACTTGTATGGAAATATTGAAATCTGTTTCACTTAGATTAACATCAGTTATCAGAGTCTAAATGATCGTAAACGCCTTCGGTTTAATGTAATCCTATGTTAGTTATAGCTATTGAACATATCAGTGATATATATATATATATATATATATATATATATATATATATATATAGAGAGAGAGAGAGAGAGAGAGAGAGAGAGAGAGAGAGGAGAGAGAGAGAGAGAGAGAGAGAGAGAGAGAGAGGAGAGAGAGAGAGAGAGAGAGAGGAGAGAGAGAGAGAGAGAGATGATCAATGATCATCAGTTTTATCTCAGAGATAAGTCAAGGATGAATAGAACGGGAGTGATCTATCACCTTTTATTATAATATCAAAATACAAAACAATAAATATCCAAATAAGTTACTAAAAGTTACTTGTTTTTACGTTGATATCATTAATACAGGGTGCTTCAAAAATATATTTCAATACTGTGTATTTATTTATTAAATCACTCGCACAATTCTGAAAAACACGATATTAATTATTAAAAAAAGAAGCACATAAACACGCAAATACTTATCGAATTACATACACGATTGCACGGTTATGAGTTATTATTATACTATATGATAGGTTCTAGGCCCACGGTGGGTCTTAAGTTTTATGATAGGTTCCAAGCCCACAATGGGTCCCTGAAAAGAATGAACAAATACCAAACTCAGACTGGGGACTGCAGGTTTTAAGGACAAAACATTCAGTTCTTGTTAGTCACTGTAACTAACCCACCCACCCCTTGTTTGGGAGTAAAGACTCGTAGTCCCTTGTACTAGTCAAGCAAAGTACTTAAGCTGATACTCTCTGGGTTGATTCTGTTTGATTTCTTAATTTTAAAATTTACCTCGCTTACAATTCTGTTTATATATATATATATATATATATATATATATATATATATATATATATATATAAAATTTAGTGGTGGACCGGATGTCAGTTTTCAACGTCTGCGGATGCGGATCTTTAATTTCAATATCCACGGATGTGGATGCGGATATTTAGTTAATCTGTCAATATAATATAGAATTATGAATATATGACATAAGTTTTCAAATTTCGTGATATTACTATTATGGCAGGCAATGAAGAATTAAAATTAATATTAATGTTTTCATTATGATAAAAATAATAACTTTCTCGAGAGTTTCAGCCGCAGAAAATTCAATGAAACAAGTTTCATTCCTAATTTTCTGTGTTACCACGTATTTATATTTTGAGGTTTATATATTTGTTTGTTGAACTTTGTTCATTAATTATAATTAATACTTTACATGAAATGTGCATGACTGGGCCTTATAAGCTACTTTATAAGCTAATTTAATTGTAAATTGCATAATTTATTAGAGGTAATATCCGCAGTCAGAAGTGCGGATGCGGATGTTAAAAATGATGCGGATGCGGATATCCTGCCCACCACTAATATATATTATTCATTACTTTTTTACATTTATTAACATTTTTATTACATAATCATAACAAAAATGAACCGGTAATTAGATTACTTCCTGTAATTAAAGAAAAAACTTAGAATTAATAGGCAGTCACCTTTAATTAAACGATTCTATCACGAAAGTAATAGTGCGTGAAATTCACGATTCCTAGTCACGAATTCTCTTCCGTGAGTCATGAATAGAAATCCAAATATTTAAAATACTGTAATTTAAACGTCTTACTAAAAAATGAGAACAGCCACCATCATATATGACCTCATTAAGGTTCGAACTATTATAAGCCATCTATCGATCAGCAGGTTACAGACTCTAGTCTCTCATAGGGCGGACTACGAGCTACATTAAACCAATATTTTCAATGCCAAGTTGAACAGAGAGGGATGCCAAGGTAATTTGCATGACCAGCGTCATAAATTAAGGTCCTTTTGTGGGAGAAGACGACCTGCAGGAGTTACGAACGGACCTAATTATTAAAAAACCAGGAAGAAAATTATTTGTTTACTTATTTATTTTTGGACTTGACGATGGCATAGTTAGTATTTGACTTTTGTATCCGAAACGTTGTCTTTTCCATTGCCATTTTAGTGATTTTTTTTTAATTAAATTTTAGTGACATTTTAATAATTCCTTACATAATAATAGCCAAAACGAACTTTTTCCTCGATTTTTATCAGGTGCCAAGGTTACTCTTTAAAAGGTTGGTATCTGTGGAGTACGCCCAACTAATGTCATTGCATGATGGGGAGGCCTATGCTATGTGTAACCTCACTAGAACGGACAGACTAGGTCTCCTCATAGAGGGAAAGGTACGTTAACTTATTTAGTAAAGATTCACTAAAGAATAAATGGCTCTCCGCACTTAAGGATCTAAATCTAAGCAAAATGTACGAATGGAGTGTGAGCTTCGTTTCATAATGCATCATACTATGAATTACCTAATAAGTTATAAAGAAAATTTTTGCTATTTAAATTGCTTTGAAAGGGTTGTTGATTCAATATATGGAGATCAGAGATGCAAAGTTCAGCTAGTGAAAGGTAAGAAAACATATCATAATACAACATTTCAAATGATAAAGAAAATGGATTACAAAATGGGTTGATTGGTTATCAATTTTTATTTCTTGTTCCGTAAATAAATAAATAAATAAATAATTTCGTGTGAATAACACTCGCGACAGTATGCAGCTGTATCATAGCCACTTCGATCAGTATGTATCAATGGTGTGTGCAAGAGTTAGTGTCAAGGCTAGTTTGGGGAAATGTCAATGATAGTTTGGAGAAGATTCAAAGTCAAATAAGGCAAACTAAAACTGATGCCATAGAATAGCTCCAAACTTACACGGATTCTTCAAAATATAATTCCTTTCTTTTTTTCTTGTTTGAACAGGCCAATGTCCTCTCCCCACACCATTTCCTTCATTCTATTTCTCCGATGGAGTTCTTGGATTCTCCAGAATTTGAATCTTCAAGAACTTCAGTTGAAGCCAAATTTAAAGTAAGTGACAAAGAGTTACAGGGGTTGCCTTAGTTTATAAACAAATTACTGAGAAATCATAAGAAAAACGTTCTTTAAAATGCTAATTGCTTCAGGATAGGATTAAGAAGTGATTTAATTATAAGAGTACTTTTTCATATTTGCAACTAACAAAAATTATCGTGAACTTTGGGTGTTCTCAGGTTACTGTCGTGGCAGCCACAGCTTGTCGTTATTTGTTTTGGCAAAGGTCAAGCCTGGAGTACTTCTTCGTCAAAGAACCGTATATGGCCACAGTCATGTCGACTCTGATAGCGAGAGACATCACTTCTAAACTGTACTCTATGAACCATAAGGTGAGGAAAGGTTCACCAATTAATTAGTACATTTTGTTTACTGAAAGCTACCTATATGATGACAAACGATTTTCCATACACTTCTGAGAGTATGAAAAGAAATTAAAGAATTGATAAAAAAAAAAAAAAGCAAAAGTCCAAATTCTGAGTTTCGCATTCAAGATGGTTTGTGTCCTCCTGGTTGTTGGCGATAACACCTTCTCACTTATCCTCTATGATCGAAAGAAATTAAATTACTAGGAGGAGATTGCAGACACCAATCGACCAAGGAAGTACTCCTCGGGGTGGGGAAGCACGTTAGGCAGGAGACAGGGAGTCTCCCGTTTTTCCTGTCACTGTCCTCCTTAGCTGATCTTTTTCTGGTCTAATCTACTCTGTGAGCAGTACAGCATGCTCTCAAACATACACAAACTACACATACATGTACTCGTATCTTACACACTACACAATCTTTTAAGGTGGACTCGTTACTGTTTACAGATAGTCTGCCACTCCTCAAATGTTAACCAATTAGATCTCGAATCTGCTTATCCCATTTGACGTAAAATGAACGCTGATTTTGAAAAAATGAGCACCACAGACACTGTGAACCTGTTTTCTTCTTTATCTTATTTATATACAGTATGTAGGGAATGATAATGATGATGTCTGTCTGTCTGTCTATCTGTCTGTCTGTCGATGTTTTATGTTTGTTTGTACACGCCTAAACGGCTATGGTAAGCTACACCAAATTCAGTATAGACATTAAGGGAGAAACAAGGAAGCTTTTAGTAACACACCACCCTTCCCAGTCCCCCATTAGGATGTGTTTTATGGGGGGGCGGGGGCATTTGCTGCGCAAGGAGCAACGGACGTTCTAGTTTAATATAAACTAACCTATAAAAACCTTCCCCCCTTCGTCCATTCCCTCCATCCCTCCATTCCTCCATTCCCCTCCAACGTGTTGCGACATTTACTAGAGACATATATATATATATAATAAATTATTAAGAGTGAGTTTGAGACATTGTGTAATATTTAAACATATCTATGAAAGTACTGTTTACTCCTTCAGATGGCAAATTATTCCTCTTTTTTTGATACAGGAAGGAGAGCTGTTTGCCTTTTTCCACAACAAAATTGAGTTGAAATACTCTTGTTCACCATCTTTTTGTTAACTTAAATCAATTTAATTAATTGAGATAGTGATATAATGGATGTAAATAATTGGGTAAATAGTACTTCCATGGGTATGTTTAAAAATAAGGTCAGACGAGGTTTTAAACATGTTCGTAGTAATTATTAATTGATTAATTAAGCTTTAATATATAATTAATATAAATTTTATTAGTTTTGGTTGTTAGATATCGCAAAGCTTTTATGCTAAAGTTAATTGTTTGAGAGATATGGAATTTTTATTTTGTTTCTGACCTTTGTCAGACATCCTGTATATATTATATATATTATATATATATATGTGTGTGTGTGTGTGTGTGTGTATATATGATACACACAGACCGTGCATGGAACAAGGAACTCTTCCGGGAAAATTAAATCCACTATAATCCGAATAAGATGATAAATGACAAACACTATACAGTAGTTTTTCTTTTTCATAATGTTATACGGTTCCTCAGGGAACCATTCTGAGTTCAATCCCATATATATATATACGTATGTCAGTCAGTTCAGCACATATGAAGCAACTATATTTAATTAACAGAGGGTGTCCTCAAATTTGAGAAATTGCTCCCACTATAAATGTAATATTGTATTTTGTGGCCACCCTGTATATCTCAGTAGCGTGGAGGATGAAATGAACCATCGATCGATCCCTGGTTGATAGAACCATATCAATAATGGTTGATGTTGAATGCGCCAAATCCCTCGCAATTGTGACTTTACATATGGTGATTTTGCACGCAAATTAATCATTAAATAATTAAATAATTAAATAATATAGATTAATTATTAAGTATAAAAATAATCCTAACAAACTTATTCTAAATCTGGCTACAAACAACATAATTATCGCCAAATTTTGGCATGGAATGGCATAGCATGGCATAAAATGACGGCACGGCACGGCACTGTATGGTACAGTCATGCGTGCGTGCAGGAATTTAGAAGTGTAATCTCGTTGCCTAAAAATTACATGCAAAAGCTGTGCAAATCCCTCATTCGGCATTCGCATTAAAGTATTATTATTATTATTATTATTATTATTAGGAGTAATTGGTTCTGAGGGAATCAACAAAGTGTTGCTATGACAACGCAATCGGTTATATTTTTCATTCATTTTTAACTCTCTCTCTCTCTCTCTCTCTCTCTCTCTCTCCTTCTCCTCTCTCTATATATACTGTATATATATATATATATATATAAAGGGTGATCCAGAGAAATGGGACCCAAAAGAAAGCCCTGTAACTCTTAAAGTATAAGTCCTTTTATAAAATCATACGCATCATTCGAAAGAGGATAGTTACAAGTTTGTACAGGATTGTATAGGTTTGACAATACAAGACAAGATAAGATACAAAACAAAATAAAAGTGTTAGTTAAAACTAACCCTTCAAGATGACTGCATGGACTGTGGAACAGCTGCGTTTCATAACTGAGCAATATTATGAGCATGGAAGAAGTGTAGTTTCAGCTCAAAGATCTTTCAAGACAAATTTTCAGATGTCAAAATCACCTTCTAAGAGCTGAAACTACACTTCTTCCATGCTCATAATATTGCTCAGTTATGAAACGCAGCTGTTCCACAGTCCATGCAGTCATCTTGAAGGGTTAGTTTTAACTAACACTTTTATTTTGTTTTGTATCTTATCTTGTCTTGTATTGTCAAAACCTATACAATCCTGTACAAACTTGTAACTATCCTCTTTCGAATGATGTGTATGATTTTATAAAGGACTTGTACTTTAAGAGTTACAGGGGTTTCTTTTGGGTCCCATTTCTCTGGATCACCCTATATATATATATATATATATATATGTGTGTGTGTGTGTGTGTGCATCTCGGTAATGTAGTGGTTAGCATCGCTGACTTCGAATCCATCGACCCTGGGATCGAGACCCGGTGACGGCAAACGGCGCGCAGCAAAACCCAGTTGTTCATCCTTCCACACAATAAAAATTGGTGGTAAATAAATGGGTACCCTGGGTAGCCTAGTGGTTAAGACGCTGGGCTGCTGGTGGGGCGTGGTTCGGCTTCCACGTTAAACTGTAGGTCTAAGGTGGAGTGACAATCTTGACCTTCGTCAGAATGAACAATTCAGGCGGAAGCAAAACCAAAGTTACACACACACACACACACATATATATATATATATATAAGAATTTGAATTCATCTCAGAGGTTTGGTGATGGGGTGAGGGAGGTGAGTGGATCCAACCCTGGCCTTAAATGACGTCAGAATTCGAAGGAAATTTACCTTTGTTTCGTTTACGTTGAGGGATAAATCTTACTTCCGTTTTTAGATCGTGACCGAAAAGGGTTCTCAGCTGGACATCCGACTGCCCTCGTTGACCTCCTCTCTGTCCTCTTCCATCTGCGACAACCTTTCTCATAAATCCCCTAGTAGGAGGTAAGTACCCAGGGGTTCATTGGGTTTACGCCCCAGTACATTCATAGTGAAAATTTTTCGAAGGAATAAGGACCTTCACCACGAAAATATTTCTGTCCGCCATAATAATTTTTTGTTTTAATTTTGTTGTCGTTTTCGTAAACGTTTATGAAAGATACGTTTCATTGCAAAAGTACCATTCTAATAATAACACAGTTTGAAGGCATTGGTAATTTGTAGCTATTTTGCTTGCTTTTTTTTTTTTTTTTAAACTGAAGATATACTTGTCTGTGATTTAAGCAAATTGAGGGAAACTGAAATTTTTTCCTTACCAGGAGTCCGGCATCGTATCTAAAATCATCGGATCTGTCTCTCGCCGCTTCTCTTCCAATAATTGAGAACAAATCGCAGCGCTCTCTCAGAACAAGTAAGCGAACGAATCGAATGATATCTGGTTTCAAACCTTCTCTACCACTGGTCAACTTTTCCCCGGTCGACCAGTCATAGTTGCGGGTTTCGAATTAGTTACAACTTAAACCAGGCAACCAACTATATAACCTTGGTTAACCTTGGTTTAAGGGTTTGCTTCCGCCCGAATTGTTCATTCTGACGAAGGTCAAGCTCGTCACTCTACCTTAGACCCACAGTTTAACGTGGAATCCGAACCACGCCCCACCAGCAGCCCAGCGTCTTAACCACTAGGCTACCCAGGGTACCCAACTACCCATTCATCTACCAACCAATTTTTTTTATTGTGTGGAAGGATGAACAACTGGGTTTTGCTGCGCGCCACTTGCCGTCACCGGGTCTCGATCCCGGGGCCGATGTATTCGTATTCAGCGACGCTGACCACTACACCGAGGCACATATATTGTATATACAGTATATATACTAGTCCAGTGGTTCTTAAACTTTTACGCAACAGGGACCGGCAAAAATCAACTATAAAATACCGTGGAGAAACCAGCAGTTGAGAAAACTTCACTCGGGTTCATATACCTAACTAGTCATACATCTCTTACAGCTTTATACAGTAATATTTTAGTAAAAGAAAAAACACGATTAACGATAACGTAAACAACATTTGTCAAGGAATACATCTTAATAAGTTGTTTATTTGCTCATAATTGTATAATAACACGGAAAATAAAGAGACATTACAGTATTGTCAAATCGTAATCAAAACAATGATAATTATAGCACACGTATAACAATGAAGTCAACCTTACGCACGCATGCGCGCGCACACCTTTACACAACTTCACATAAGCCAAATGCACAAAGAGTTAAAACATAAAGAAAGTATAATCGTTACTGATAACAGGATGCACAAACTTAAAAACAAACAATCAATAGGCCCTACACAGACGTATACATTTGCAAAAAGGGAAACATTTTCACAATGGCACATTTATTGATTTATTTTGAATGCAACACTTATGTTTTCATTGAGGAACGTGGACCCGGTAGCTTTCCTTCCGAGGACCGGCTGTTTAGAAACAGTGCACTAGTCGTTTATTAGTTTTATAATTACCCCCCCCCCAAAGTCTAGTAACTTTTGTTAAAAGAAAAAGGGGCATTTATGAATGATTTTGTTTGTAAATGTCCAGATAGTGACCGAGTTTGCCAGAAGGCAATAAATACCCTAAATTTACCAACATCAGAATATGAAATGAAGCGTAGTTCTTTTTTTTTTGTTTATAAATTGAACAATTACATAACTATGTAAGTAAAAGCTTATTATTATTATTATTAAGACCAAATATATCGTAGTAGTGTACTTGGTTAAGAAATATGCTAAAAATACTCACAAGTGCACCATTATTTTTATCATTATTGTTGGTATTACGTCCGCCCCCTAATAACAGACTATATCAGATGATCTTCAGTTTAGATAAGGGGAAGTTGCATGGGGCTGTGGAGGGCTGATTTATACCATTGGAAAACCGTGTAACCAGAGTTTGACGACGATAATCCATTTTCCTCAAATCTTGTATTCTCTTAAATGTTGAAAGTATAATTGTCGAGTTATCATGTAAAGGTTTTATGTAGTTTATTTTTTCTTTGTACAGTAATATGCTTCTGAGCGGAGCGGAACTAGCGCTCAGCTGGAAATTTTAGTGAAAGTGACCTAATATGAACTGGTCATTACTCCGTTACTTTAAGTAAAAAATTGCTGTCACCATCCAATTTGAGAAAAACATCAATGAAAACAATGTGTCTATGGAATCTATGGTTCAGCTGTGATATGCGAAATACTTCAATCGCATATCTACAATATTGTTGGGAATAAAACAATTATTTGTAAAAACGCCAATGTATTAGTTAATTATGTAACTTGTTCTTTGTTGCTTTGTAGTCGGATACAGTATTAAACTATATAACGGGTTTTTAGTTCATTTACTGTTCGAAATGGTTGGGTTTTTTGTTTTTGTTTTTTGTTTTAATAATCGATAGCACAAAGGCTATTTATAAATCTTTCGAAAATCGGCCACTTTTAATCTCGCGATCTTGCTCGCGTGCAAAGAAGGCTTTCGGCCCTCAGAAACTTTACCTTTTTTTTAATTGTTTTATTGATAGTGATAAGTTTTATTGGCAGGATGTAAATCCCATAACATCGTGCAATATGCTTGTCAATATAAAAGATAAATCAAACAATAACACATTTAAAAACAAACAAACTAAACATTATGACTTAAGGAGATAAACATAATTGGCAGGAGACAGATTCCCCAACCTAAAACAAAAAAGCTCCAGTATCCATCGAGGTAATCAACGATACAACCAATTAAATACTAACTTTAAAAACAAAAAAGGACTACGCTAACGAAGAAATAACAATGATACACGTAAAGAAACGGGAAATAATAATAATAATAATAATGCAGGATAATGCAGGAGTTAAGTGAAACTATAGACACACACTTTCATATCAAAAGGTCCACAGTCTAGAAAACATAAAGCAGACTGATGAAGCGCTTGAACAAGTGAATTGTCTGAGTTTCTAATTCTCCACATTAGTATTGGGCACGTCTTGTTACCTCAAGGAGGCTCGGAACTTTGCTGTTATTGACTGTGTTGTAAATAATATATAAAATATTAGTAATAAATTCTTTTAGCTCCAAAGTCTTACACTCTTATTAGTGAAGTACGAAAGAAGTCCTTTACCAGTACGATTGTATAGGAGCAAAGAATAGTGGCTGCGAAATAAGACAAGCTGAAACTGAAAAGGTTTATTTATTAGCAAGGATTTAAAAAAATTTAAGAATTCTTTGTTAAGCATTCATTTATTTCTGTCACATAAAAGAGGATACTATGCCAAATTTTCCATTGCGGCTTTAATTCTACTTTAGTTGTCGTACAGGGTAGCGAAAGGGTTTTGGTATGGTATGCAAACTCAATGATAGCTCAAATCTTTCTTTTTTTTTCTTTTTTCCCAAAGGTCCAGACATGTCCAAATCTCCCGGAAGCCAAAGTTTGAGCAGAAGAACCCTGAACTCTTCACCTCATTCAATCCGCCACTCCGAAGGGAAAAGATTTCCCAACGGATTCTCTGCGGGAAAACCCCGGCACTTCGGGAGCCCCCCAAACTATCCTCCACGGATAATGGGAACTTCCTTGCCGAGTAGTTTCAAAAGCGAAATTGAATTGGTGGAAGAAGACGAAAATAGCGAGGAAGATTACTTGTTAACAGATCAGAAACAAATAAATTGAGACTTTTTCTTACCAGCTATTTTTAGAAAGAATTATTAATTATTAAATGTATAATAATAATCAATATTAGTGGACCAAATATTCAATAACTTCTTTCGTGGATTTAATTAAGCCGTTATACTCACAATCAACATATTATTAGTACATCAGAAAGTCTCAGTACAACATTATATCGTCGCTTATATCTTGAAAGGCCCTAGCTCAAAAATTTGAAAAACCCAACAACGTTTTTATCGAAATATTAGTTCGTTTTCGTGTTCTGCGCCTTGTCTCAAAAGAGCCTAGCCTACTCATCTAATCAGGAAGTTAGTTCGTGCATCTTGTAGAATCAAGCGCGACAAGTGGGACGACCTTCAGAGCAACAAAACCGTTTTTTGTTTTGTTTTTTGTTTCCTGAACAATTGACTTTTTGCGAGCTAGGGCCTTTCAAAATATGAGCGACGATATGTTACAGGCTCATATATACGATAGTTGTTCATATATAGGGTGTCCCAGAAGTCATGCCCCAAAGGCTAATATCATGTTGTACATTATGGGGCATGACTTTTGGGACACACACACACACACACACATATTATATATAATGTTAAAATATTCCATTCCTGTTAATGTTCCAGTTAATTTTACTTAACAGGTATAGCATTCAAACGAATTTCTTCTTTGTCTCAAATGTCCAGTGATAAACTATGCAAGTTATACCCAAATACCCAATGCCCAATGACTATTTACCATTTACCATTTACTTTTTAAAATTTTAGTTTTTCAAGTTTCCACATGAAATAATTTTAATAAAAGACCCGTTACTATCAATATGTTAAGGTAACATTAAAAACATTGGAACTATTTAACAATTTTAAAAAATCTTAAAATTTTCAAACTTGAAAGGAAACATGACCATTAAAGCGGATCCTTTCGAAGGATAACAAAAATTAGTGAAGTGATCAATGATCAACAGCTATTATCACTCCCGCCTTCGGAGGACTCTTAGTTAAACGACTTACTTTATCAATGTCCTGTGGGTACGTCGGGAATCGGTCAGGATAAGTTATATCACCTTATAGGGCCAGCATTCGTTGCTCAGTGAGTAACACCGTTTCCCTGTAAGCAAAGTGAAGACACTGATGTCGGGATTCGACTCCAAGTGATGCTGGTACTAATAATACAGGAATTAAAGCAATGGTCCGCATTAGTTAGCTTCATTGTTGTGTCCTTTTATGGCCCTCTTCGCTGAACATCATTATCACCTTACAGGTTATTCAATGGTTATGCTATGGTTATGCTAGGCTAGGTTATGTTATGGTTATGCTAGGGTAACTTAAGTGAGGATATATTAGGCGAGGTTAATTTACTTTAGGTATGGTTATGTTTCGGTAGTATAGGTTAAGACTAGTTTAGATTATGGTTAGATTAAGTTAAAGTTAGTCTTGGTTGGGATAATTTAGTTTTGTCGTGTTAGTTAATAGTTATTATTATTATTATAATTATTATTATTATACTAATAAAATAAAATACAAACCTAATAAAATTTATCTAAATAATTGTTTAAGAAGAAAAATGAAAATATCAATTTAATTTTGGAATTGATCTTTTTGGCTTCTCAAAAAAAATTGTCTTAATTTGTTAAAACCTTCAAGCGAGTTCATTGAAATTACTTTTCATTCTTTACGAAGGTTTATTAATTTTAAAAAGAAGAATATATTAAGTATTGTTTTATTTTTACTCAGGGAATGTATATAATTTGGTTTGAGAAGTTATTAAGTTCCAACTGCACAATAATTTTTTATTAAATCGTAAAAAATGGTGTCCAGTTTAGGTCCACACATACGTCGTAGGTGGCTGAAATTACTCTAAAAAAAGAGGAAAAAAAGTGTCTTCTTATTTCGGAAAACACCGTACAGTTATGGATGGGTTAAAAAAATATCGACGCTTCTGTGGGTCGGGTTAAGTTAGATTAGGTTACGGTTATGGTAAAAAGTGCCATGGACCATCCATAATTCGGAGGTAATAACATTATTTCCTCTCAAACACTGCAGTAATCAACTTCTGAGCTTAGAATTGATTCAATACCTCAAACAAATTTCATATTATTTTTGAAGTTGAGAAAAATCAACTGAAATAAGGAACGTAACCACCGAGATTTTGAACTTCACATTCGAAGTAAATAAAAGCTTGCGGAGTTGCATTTAAAATTCAAAGGAACGTGTACTCAAAGTAAATGTTCACCTCTCACTGGGTCCAGAGAAGTTGATTTAAAACTGTATAATTGTATCCTTCATTCATGTATTTTATGCAGGATAAAATTTTATATCTCTCAAAGGAATCAAGATTTAATAAATAGTAAACGTAGGCAATCCTTTGAATTGGGCACACGCTTTAAAGAAACTGAATTTTATGTCCTTTTCTTCGACCTCATTTTGATTGGGTCAAAACGGGGCTCATTTTCTTTATTTTCTTGTTTTGCCGACTCATATATACGACACGTTAAAAGTGATCAAAGGATTTGTAGATAATATGAGTCATATTTGTATCGTTTTTATGGTATTTGACGTACTGTATACGATTCTCTCTCTGTTTTTCTCATGATTTTTAAATATATTTGTAGTATAATTTCAGATGTGTTATTCCCTTTCGATTAAATAATTATTATTATTAATTATTATTATTATTATTATTATTATTATTGTCTTAATGTCGCTAATCGATAATAATACTGACCAACGTTTTTAGGGCATAGCTAAAAAGATTATGAAACTACAAGCTCTGTTCTCCATTCCTCGCTTATCAAAAGTGAGGTCGGGACATCCCTTGGATGGATCAAAGTTTTCATGGTTTGCAGTCTCGTCCGCTGCTTTCTGAAGAGAATGTATTTTCAGATGGGATGACAGCTCAATTGGTCTATGAACGAGATCTCTGAATTAACTTATTTGCTCAATATCGTCACGTTCTGCCAAATTCCAACTCTAGGTCAAGAGCTTATATTTTGAGCTTATAAATCGCATTCTAGAGTAAAAAGTAACCTACCCATAAACTATAGAAGCTATTCAATTTTCTGTGACTAAAATGGACCAACGATGCAGTTAAAACGGACCAATCAAAGATGTCTGAATTTGCCTATAAATGGACCAATCAAAGTTTTCTGAATTGGACAAGTTAGTTTCTTTATCAAATAATTTTAAAATGTTTAATAAAAAAACATCAGTAATTTGCTATGTGATGTTAAGGAAATTGATGTGTTCGAAGAAAGAGTCTTGTACAGTATATGCGATGAAATATGCATCAGAATAAACGATGCTTTACAATTTGACTACAGTATTTCGTTCTTAAAGACTAAACGTTCATAATTTAAGGAACGTCACATACCATACCACGGCTGTACGCAGCAAGACATTTATTAGTACACTTCTATGTTTGTCGTCTGTTTTTTTTTTTTTTTTGTTTCTGAGAAATCAATAAATAAAATTTGAATTTGGATAAACGAGTAATTACAGGGTGTAAAACATTCAAACTCACAACCGTCGAGGTCCAGAATTTTGGCTCCGATCCTTCTGATACGAGAATGATCGTTCTCATACTCGTTATTAATCTTTTTTAACCGTGCTATAAAATCTGGGGGAGTGGGGCGTTTATCGTTAATCGCTTTATATACAGAAAGTGAATCCAGAATCGAAGCGAACAGCATCAAAGATTAACAAATTGACTAAACCGCTTTAAGAACATGTCCTGATGCCCACAATCGTACCCACAAAGTGTACGACAAAGTGTAAGAAAGTTAAAAAACCCTCTTAATTATATACTCATTAACTAATTTGCCTCTAAATCATAAAAAAACAGCATTAGACATTATAACACTTCACTACTACTACTGCTACTAATACTGATACTAATACTATACTACTACTATTACTGATAGTAGCTTTGATTTATGCCAATCTAAATATTAATGATTTGGGAGATTATTTAAGAAAATGACAAATCAGAGCTCTTGACCCCTCCCGTGTACTAATCACACGTTGCCTTAAGCCTTGGTGGTGGGATAATGGTTCAGATCCCACGTAAAGCTGTAGGTCCCCTCCTCCGTACATTACTTGTTGATGTTCATCTCTCATATTTAACAGTGATTTCTTTGTATAGTATTAGTATCATACCTTCAATAATGACTTTGTATTTGTTTTATATGTAATAATATATAATAAGCCGATATATGTCATGAATAACAATTATTAATTAGAGTATATAGTAATCTTAAGTTATTATTAATTAATAATAACTGTTTTATTTTTAATTAAGAGCCCAGTCAAGCCTACTAAAGCTTAAGGGCGAAATAAATAAAATAAGTAGTCCAATTTCACAATTATTTATGTTAAAACAAAACAGAAATTGTAAAAATATATTTATTTATTTTATCAATAAAGATTATTGAATTCAATTCAGTTAAATTGAGTATGCTTGAAAAGTGACCCTTTTACACCTTTGAATTATCGTCATAAAACAGTGGAATTATAAAGAATTAGTTATTAAAATATTAGGATCAATCCCAGAATAGGCACCTGAAATCATTTTTAGGTGCTTAATCTGGGATTGAGGCAAAACACAGGTGCTTAATCTGGGATTGAGGAGAAAAAATATAAACAGTTTTTAGAGATATAATTTCATTGTTTTTATCAATATTTGAAAAAATCAACTCTAACCTAACCTAACCTAACCTAATCTTTTGCTATATCTTCTGCTTTTTTGGGATTTGCTTCAGATGGATTCAGAAACATTCGGGTTCATATTGCAGGAATTTATAATATCTAAAATTTTTCTTTATTCATTAAACCACTTTAAACCTTTTATAACTTTGCCTTTATTACATTTGTAATAAACTTTGTATAAACAATAAATTTTGTAATCATCAGGGTTTTTTTATTTAATTCCTTGCAAGGTGCCTATTCTGGGATTGAGGTTGAACGCAGGTGCTTCATCTGGGATTGAGGTACATCAGGTGCCTATTCTGGGATTGACCCAAATATTATAATTGTATATTTAATAATTAAAAATGTTAACTATTCTCCCCCATCCCCCAAAAAGTCCTTATTGGCACATCCGTTAACATTAAGGACCAGGTCCATCCAAAACAGTTACGATTTCTTAAAAACAAACTTTGGATCCTAATTGCGAAATGTTAGTTATTCGTAATTAATTTTCAGCCGATAGACTCCAATAGTTCAAAGTCCCAAACCTGTATCGAACGCGGTTTGAATTTGGGCGGTTCTTGGGTGTTGGATAATTCACACGTAAATTTTAAATTATCGTACATATTGTTTAAAAACAAATACCTATTTTTCTTTTATTTCAAGTGGCAGATGTCTGAAAAAAACAGATTCTTTAATTTAACATTTTTATATTTAATTCTTTTATCATTTCTTTCTTTATTTCCTCGGGCTTTTTTCATCTCTCTCTTTCTCTTTTTTTTTTTTTTTCACCATTTAAATTACTTGTTTTACTACAAACACATCACACATTTGGCCTTTTGCCATCGTACGTCTGGCTCCGACGGCGGTTAAAATAATTTGAAGAATTCGTTTTCGTCAGTTTGAAATTTGACAGTGCGAAGTAGAGGTTAGATGGAATTATTCTTTACAATTTCTTACTATTTTAGTCCTAGTTAGTAGTATATGTTGATGTAACGGTAAAAATTAAATATTTACTTTTACCAAAAAATTATATGATTAAATTATAATTTTAAAATATAAGACGTTAGTTTTAATGGATTGTTATAAAACCCGACATATTGATATGCAAAATTACAAGATAGTTTTTCTACATTTAACTTTTAGACGGTTTATTGCATAGATGTACAGGGTGTTCATAAAGTCACACAAGTTAATGTGCATGTACACTTCACCAAATTCACTTGCGTGACTGAACACCCTGTATTATTAAAAGAAGTTGAAATAATTTAACTATTTCGTTTAGTAAAAGAGATTTGGGTTGGACCGGTCTCTCAGCTCTGTAAACACTCTCCCACGGACGGGGTGATTTATAACCGACAATATTGTCTTTCTTTTTTGGTGATTATCAGAGGGAAGAACAGAGTATTACGAACAAGACATTTCCGCGTCTTAAGTCCTCTAGAAATATTTTGCAAATACCGAGACTGGCTCGCAGCGGGACAAGAATAAGTTTGAACTACCTGGACCCAGTATGAAGAATCCTTACACGTTTGTGCTTCCCATGTAGTCATCGCAGCTAAAGTTCATCCTCTGTTTATTATTATTATTATTATTATTATATTGAATTTGTTAAGCAAACGTCACATGACATTTAGATAGCGTGACAGGGTGTCGTGAGTTTGCTACGTGAAAAATTCACGTTAAGGGCGTGGTTAATCGATCCAAAGACGCCCTCTGATTGGCTACCTAGTTTTACCTTTATAATGTCATAGCATAACATTAAAATAATTACAAATTTGAGAAACTTATATATATATATTGGGTATGAACTACTACGCCCTTACATCAAACATACATTTTAATGTATTGTTTCGTCATGACCCAAGCTCAGAAAGTGACAACGTTTCCTTACAAGTGAAGTGAAAACACTGATTGCGGGGATTCGAATCTTGATGATACTGGTAATGATAATACAGGAATTATACCAATGGGCCGCATTGCTGGCCTGAGCGCTGTGCCAGTTACTGACCTTCCTTCACTGATTATGTTTTATTCCTCAGTTGGGTATTTCATTCCACGAAATAAACCAGTCGTCATGGATTCCCCAAAGCCTGTTCCGAAAAATGATTGAGGAAGGGTGCGGTGGACGAAGGCAAGATCGCTGTCTGTAATCTTACGGGGTTGTTGGAAATAGCTACCAACAATTCATTTTATAAGGGGAGAAACGGTAATTTTTTTGTTGTACGTTGATACGTTCATCGTGTTCGTTGATTACTTGGTTGGTGACCGTCTTCATTTTTTGCCGGGGTTAATTTCCGTTGAAGTCGTCCGTTAAAAGAATCACGAATGTTCACGGTTTAGCTTGTTCTATATACTGTGCATGGAGAAAGAGATTACGAATTGTTCGGAATCCGCTGACCGTTTCATGCAATCGCGGTTACATTGTCGCACTAATTGCACTCTCTCTCTCTCTCTCTCTCTCTCTCTCTCTCTCTCTCTCTCTCTCTTCGGAAGTTGTGAACAGTTCCTCTGTGAATCAGTTCAAGAAAAGGTTAGACCAAATCTTGCACACTATTTGAGTGTACAAAATTTTCCCTGGCACCCGTTGCCATTGGTACCTCCTCGGTATGGGCCGCAAGGCCTTTTGAGGTACTTCTTTTCCTTGTAACTCCTTGTAACTCTCTCTCTCTCTCTCTCTCTCTATTATATATATATATATATATATATATATATATGTAAACAGCTGTACCAGGAAAAACAGGGATTTTAGAAAATGGAGGTTCCAACCGCAGTTAACCTTAATTACTCCGAACTTAACCAAACCCGAGACGGTAACACAACCGTCGAAGACTGCAAAGAATGGTCAGGAGCGTCTTGTCTTTATTTTCAGGTTAGATTAACATTTTAATCTAATTCAAAAGACGAATATTGCAAAGAAATAACATATTTTTAAAAAAGTTTAAGTTCATCATTATTTCACTCGTGTTATCAATTATCTACTCCCTTATCTATCTATCTACTGTATGTATTTTGTGTGGTTATCCGAGTATCTATCTAATTACTTATATATGTTTATTTTCAATATCTATTTATAGGATTCTATCTATTCGTAATTCTTCATCGAATACATTTATAATTTGATATTTATTCTAAACAATGTCCTCTCCTATTGATTTATTTTCACTTTCAAATAACGTTCTAAAAAGGTCAAACTCACTCGGTGATTATACACTGCGATGACGCTTCTTTTCATGATGGTCTCGTGTTCGGTGATTTAATTATATTTGCTCTAATTTTTATGCTTTTTAAAATAAATTATATATAATTTCGAATGCATGCAAGCATTATTATTATTTTTATTATTATTATTATTATTAAGATATTCTGAAGCCTTACTAAATATTGTTTTGTTGAAGTCTTTACTCTATTGTTGAACGATAGACTGAATTGAGCTTTGTTTGAGATTAAAGAAAAACACAGTTGATGTCTTGGTAATAATTCAGATCAAGATTATTTTTTGCAAGCTTTCTACCGGATACGTTAACCATCGTCATTTTACATCTGGATGGAAAGCCCAGCAAAGCCTAAAGCTAATTAAGGGCCAAATAAAATAAATAGCTCAGCTTGGGACTAATGTTTCATGGACTGCTCTCGATTTTCCTACGAAATTGCAAACAAGGGCAGTCGATGACGCTGATTTTGTTTCTGCAATCGTTTTTTTTGAGAAATGATAAAGAAAAATGTTATTGGATATTGAATAAATTTATTTACTGAAACGACGCAATACACTGCAACATCTTTTTGAATAAGTCCGAGCTGGTGTGGCGCTTACGCCATATAAATTCACAAAAAATGACAAGAATTAGTGCGATATCTTGCAAAAAACAATAGTATAAGGAACTCGATTAGGTCAGGTTAGGTTAGGTTTCTCAAGAAAACCGATTGCAGAAACAAAATCAGGGTCATCGACTACCCTTGTTTGCAATTTCGTAGGAGAATCGAGAGCAGTCCATGAAACATACTACTCCGCCCGGCCCGCAGAGCTGGGCACTTGCGTTTTTTTTTGCGGTACTGCGGTACTACCGTGTTGGTCGGTACCGCGGAAAGTACCGCGGGAAATTTGAATGCGGTAGCGGTACTGCTGTACTTTCAGCGATCCTTTGCGGTACTGCGTTATGCGGTACCGGTTTGGTAGTGCGGTAGTAGTACCGCAGTACCGCAGTACCGCAAAAAAACGCAAGTGCCCAGCTCTGCATGATACTAGGTCCCTCAGCTTCACACTTATTTATGTCATTGTAAATTGTAAACCAATTTATTTATTATCAGTAAAGGTTATTCAATTCAGTTAAAAAATCTAACGTTAAATAAAACGGATTAATTTCAAAAAATTGCAATCAGTCAAAAGTTGGTTAAAATATATTAACAATTTTGCAATTAAAAACAAAAATTTGAAATATTTTTTAAAGAAATTATATTTAGAATTGTTATGAAGTCAATAAATTATGTTTAAGAAGTCTTTATCTTTCAAATGACTGTAATAAGTTGTTTTGCCATTAAGTTTTAAATGGGGGGGGGGGGGGGTACTTTTGCGTGTGTCAGCCGGCTGAAGTTGACTATGAAGAATTATCTGTTAAGTTTTTCACTCGTTTACACTAGTCATAAACGTTACTAAGTAAAGCTTATAACGCAAATATTCTATGGATTATTATTAAGGTCAAATGTTTGCCCACCATTTTCTATAATTTATTTTTATATACATAATATATATTTCAGTTATATATTATAGTCTAACAAAAGAAAGACGTGCTACCAAGCTTAAGTACCAGCAATGATTCGCGTTTAGTGGTTTTGGGAACGGCTGAATTACACCATTAGGAGAGAGGGGAAGGTGGAGAATTGCGTTCAGACTAGGTCGGTTTATCCGTCTTGACGGTTTTCTAGTTATATTCAATGACACAATGTTGGTACATTTTACTAGAGTTAAATCTATGTTGATTGCTTCTTATTAATACTGCAATGTGTTTGTGATATAATCGATGTATGTAGAAGGTCTTGTTAACATCTTTCCTCGATGCGCTGAATTGGTAAACTACATTTGTCGTAATACGGTTGGGAATGATTAAATCAAACTGATTTAATCACGTGATTTAATACTTTACCACCGAAAGGTACGAATTGGTAACATTCGGTGGTTTCCTGTTAACGGGAATACCCAACCGCCCGCCACCAAACTGTTTATGTATTTTTGCTCTCGTCATTTTCGTTTAAACTAACGAAAATATCACAACTTAACCTAACCAATCATCAAGGGCGTACGGTTGACCTAACCGGGCATTCAATTGATCTAACCGGGCATTGAATTAACCTAACAGGTTAATATAACGGAAAATGCCCGGTTAGGTCAACTGTACCCCTTTGATAATTAATTGGTTAGATTAAGTTGTGATATTTTCGTTAGTTTAAACGAAAATGACGAGAGCAAAATACATCATAAACAGTTTGGTAGTCCCGATAATACGTAAATACCGAATTTATTAATCATTTAAATGAAATTAGTTAATATGTAAACGATAATCAGTTAGCAGGCAGCCAAAATGTCTTTGTCATCTAAAATCGCAGAAAAAAGTCGCTGCTTTCGGTACGTTGTCGCCACATGAATTCAGCAAGATACGAGTCCAGATGATGGCGGGCGGTTGGGTATTCCCGTTAACAGGAAAGCACCAACATTTGAAATACACGCATTCTTAACTTAACGCTACAAAAACTTCCAACAATAAAAAAGATTAATCAAGTTTTTGTTTCTTTATCATTGAATTTTTTTTTTTTTTTTTTTGTCATAACGTAAAAAGAATAATTTGTTTAATTCTTCCGTCTATTAATACTGATACAACTATTAAAAGTTATTAAATTTTTATATATATTATTTTGAAATGTGACTGAAATAATGGTTCCATGTATATTCCCATGAAAATTCCACCCAAGGAAAATTCCACCCACAGAAAATTGCACCCACGAAAATTGCACCCACCCAAAGAAAATTAGTTTAAGTTTAAAATGTGTATTATTTATTAAAAATTTATTACAGTTAAAAGTAAAAGATTTATTTCAAATTTATTACAGTAAAAAGTAAAAGATTTATAAGTAAAAGATATATTAAAAAACAATTATTCGACGTTTAATGAAGATTGTATGCAATGCTCTTGAGGAACTCTAAACTATCTGTATTATTATAGCGCTCCACTTGTCTCTTCAGTCTTTCATTTATGATCTGATAGGTTTTTCGTGCGGGTCGCGGGTAGCAAAAATTAACCAAACTATCACGACTTAACCTAACCAATCATCAAGGGCGTACAATTAACCTAAAAAAATAAATAAAAAACAATAAATTTTTTTTTATTTATTTATTTTTATATATTAAGAGAAGAGGATTCTTTATACTGTACGGCATTGACGATTGGTTAAACTAATTTTCTTTGGGTGGAATTTTCGTGGGTGAAATTTTCATGGGTGGAATTTTCGGTACACCGAAATAATATAAACTTATTGAATAGGTAGAACAGAAAGGTCTACCAGCGTGTTAAAAAAAATGAAATATTATATTTCAATCTCCCTCTCTCATAAAAATAAATAAATCAATAATAAAAATAAGAAATGAGAATCAATTTAAATAAAAATGTGATTTGATTTGATTTTTTCAGAAAAAAGACTCGCCTCTGAGTCATGTTAAGGTTTTTCCTTGGAGAGAACTTAGTTTGAAGCCTTTTTGGATGGTAGTAAAGGAATGGTTTGGTTGTGGTTGTATGATAGCAATGTATTTTTGCTTTCGTATGTGTTATAATTTTGTTAACTTCTTTGTCTAACCTCGTTGCTATTAATCTATAATTTATTAGTTTTTCTATTGATTTGTTTGCCTATTATGTATTGCGGGACGTTGCTAAATGAGAATTTATATAATTCTGTTAAGGTTCGTGTCTAAGTTTCCAAGTAGACAGAAATTTTAGATTCAATTAACAAGGAGAAACGAATTATAGGCCTAATTAAAGTAAATTTCGCTGTCGTAAATTCTGAATAAATTTCTGTCTCAATTTGACCATTATATCTTATGATTAATTCCATGCAGAAAAATTGAAATTCGCTAGTTTATAGGTAACTTATAAATAAAATTATGCTGTTTAATTTTTAAAATATGTTCTAGATACGCTTGGTCGTTAAGATAGCGAGTCTGTTGTCAACGCAACGACGTAAAAGATTGGGTCGAAGTCATTGTTTGTGGATAAAGTTTTGTTTTCTTGACTGGACTGGAAGTAGTCCGTAAAAAGTTCTACCTACGTAGGGTAATCGCATCGAGACCCCCGTTTGCGTGTAAATAACGATTAACTTGGAAAGGAATTTCTGTAATTCAAAATAGTAGTGATTCTTTAACATTTCTATCGGAAAATTTGGTGGGATTGGATGATTGTAATCTCCCTTGGTTAGAATAGTAGTTTAAGAAGAACACTCGCGTACAGACACTCGATGTCAAGTGATTAGATACAGTTAGCGTTAGTAATGTTTTTCCCTGTTAATTTTAAGTAAAATTTCTCAGAAGATTTGATAATAAAGTTATAGTTAAGTTAAGGTTGAATGGTATCGTTAAGATATTTTGCAATGCATGAGATATAAAAGGACTAGACACGTCAATAAGTTTCGGCTTCTCAATTTCGTGTACTGTCAATAACACGCTCCATTTCAAATTTGCAAAGATACTACTCAATGGAAAATAAACACCAATCCTAAACATAACATGTAATAACTTCACAACTACACATATTCTCATAAACATTTAAATTAAAATACATTTTTTACTATTCTAACCAACCTTTTGGTTGATTACAGAAATAAAACTTAAAATAATTAAGTTATAATATATAATTTAAAATTCTAGATTTTCCATCCAAAAGGTAAAGTGACATTGATTGACGCATCCGGTCGAAAGTTTGCGAAACAAATGTTGCTCTGAATATCCTTAAAACATCATTAATGTTTTTATTCCAAACAATTCGCAATCGTTTGAACAACTTCAACAAAAGAATCTTTAACCCTAGAAGGCCAGTGTAGGAAAGTACATATAGCGACTAGTGTCGGGTCTACGTACATAACCCCACAATGAAAATTACTCTCATAGATTGAATTAAACAATTTATTTACTAAACATTAATAAAAATTAACTTACGTACACTAAAAGACATCATTTCTAGAAAAACAAACTTACTTTTATTGTAAAAGGCCACTCTGGCTTTCTAGGGTTAATAATAATGTTATTATTATTATACTAACTAGCAAAAATACCGCCCTACGGGCGGTTTTTGCTATTTCCTGCGGAAGGCTTGGAACCCTCGGCCAATTACTTCATCTGGGAAATGAATTTTCTTACCTCAAGGTATTTCCTGTTATAAATATAAAAAAGAACACTTCATCAACTTATCTTTATTTCATTACTGAAGAATCTCCTTGTAGACATAATTGTCAACAAATACTCCCTTTTCATTTCTTTCTGTCAGGACTTTCAGCAAAAGATCGGCGCTACGCCCCGATTTCGCTAGATCTGCGGTACTTGGGCATTCGGCCCAAACCGAATCGAATTGTGGGCCTACTGCGTATTTTATTTTGAATATCATTCCTATCCCTCTCACCTTGGGCCTCAGTAATTGGGGTGCCTGCGGCGCCCCAATTACTGTCGGTTCAATTATTTGGTCAATAAAACTATAGAAAAGAACGCACCCATGAAAATCTAAAGCTTCACAAATCTTGATACAATGAGCTCAAATGTGAAGCTTAAGATTTTCATGATTGCGTTCTTTTCTATAGTTTTTTTGGTTACATATATATATCGCACTTACCTCCATTATAATATACTAATTATTAACATTATATTATTATATTAATGTAATATTATATTATTAGTAATGTAAATAATAACATTTCTCGAAACTATTCACTCTTTCACAGAAGTTATGAGAAATTATCTTTATCTCCATCATCACATAAACCAATTACCTTTAGTTCACTTATTTATTTAAGTTATTATCTTCGTATACCAATACCGTCAATCACTACACTTTTCAAACAGACAGTAAGTAAATAATACCATGTACGTTTCGAAACAAATAATCCCAAATAATTCCATGTACGTTTTTCAAAACTTGGAGAGCGTTTGCATGCAACCCAGGGCCGGATTGCCCATTACGCCAAGTACCCCATGACCATGACGTAGGGCCTCAGCATATTTAAAATATTATTTTCCGATAAATATTTTTTCTAAATATTATTTTTATAACTTCCCTTCATACATACCTATATACAGGGTGTCGCAAAAGTTGCACACCATAGGACAAATTAAAATAAATGTTCAAACTGCTGGCCATCAACTTAGATACACTTTCCGAATCGATGTAACACTTTCCGAATCGATGTAACACTTTCCGAATCGATGTAAACACGATGTTTGAATTTTTCTTCACGCTTATGCTGATCTTGGCACACGGGTATGATTTTCTCCTTCAATTGTTCTTTGTTTCTGGGACGATCAGTATAGACGACCAACTTGAGATGTCCCCGCAGAAAGAAATCAAGAGGCGTGAGGTCTGGTGGCCATTCGACTGCATCTCGCCGTCCAATCCACTTGTTTGGGAACGTCACATTTAAAAGGTTACGGACGATGATTGCAAAATGTGGCGGTGCATCGATCTATTGGAACGACAGGTGTGCCCGTTGTGTCAATGGAATGTCGTACAGAATAGGCATTCAAAATGTCTGCAGCATTTGCATATAAGTGTTACCTGTCATATTACCATCAAAGAAGTACAGACCGATTAACCGATCACTCCATATCGTCACCCACACCATAACCTGTGGATCATGTTGCACACGAATCGCTTCCATCCAATGTAGGTTGTCGTTGGCCCAGTAGCGTGTATTATGTCTATTGGCATTTCCGTTGAAATGAAATATCGCCTAGTCACTGAACATGATCCAATGGATGAGGTTGGGTTGTTGTAAGAACCATTCGCAAAACTCCTTCCTACGGTTTGTATCGTCACCGTGCAGGTCCTGAACAAGTAAGTTGGACTTTCTATGGATAGAAATGATGTTTCTTTAGAATTCGCTGAATGGATCGCCTGAGAAAGCTTTCTCTTCGACTTTTTTGGACTTTGTAAGCGATGACCTAATACAATTGTTGTTGGTGCTTCGTCGGTTGAAGTTCTCGGCCTACCGCTACCGGGCGGTCATGAACACTTCCCATTTCTTTAAACCGATTAATTACTCTTCCAACGGTTGCCTGATCAATTTGAGGTCTCCCCGAGTGTTTTCTATTAAATTCTGTAGCGATTGATCGATTTGTAGTACCTGGTATTCCATACATCAAAACCAAGCCCACTCTCTCGTCTATTGTTAATTTCGCAGAATCCCCTACCTAAAAGAAAAAAAATATTAGTCAACACTGAAAATTCCTATGGTGCGCGACTTTTGCGCCACCCTGTATATTGGCAACTCAATCGCGTGAATAATGTATGCGCCTCACTGAGAAATAAAAAAAAATGCCGAGAAAGATAAATTTCGAAACAAAAGGTTTTACGCGCATTTTTTTCGTCTTACTGATCCACGCAGGACGATAGGAACTATTAGTGATTACTTTAAATTCAAAACTAAATTGCAGAGTGCTTCTCGACGAGACAGAATTGATGATGTCCGGCCACAGTCGCCATTTGAGTGGAGCTAGAAACGAAAATTTCAACAAGATAGCAGAATCAGTATAAAAGTTAGAGAAGTGACATTTTTTCTTGAGAAAGAAACCGAATGACAATAAGAGCAGGAGCAGCATGAAAGTTTTGGGTAAGAGACAGTTAAAAAAACCTATCAAGAGAAGAAAGTGCAGATTTAAGAGAGGGAGAAACAGAGAGAAAGGAACCCAACATTGTGTCTGAAAATCTTGGAGTGTGGCCGAAAACTCTAATGCAAAAACAAAGCGCAGTTGGCTTTCTGCTCGAAAAGGATCACTCCTATTGCCAGAATGAAGATGGTCCCCTGTAAAATTTGCGCTGAGGACAAAGTAATCGAAAGAGGTATTTTTCTAAAACATTATTTTATGGAAGAAGGGCAAACGGCGAGCTGTACCACCTGGACTATTCACTATACTCACCCTCAACAGGAAACGTGTACTGCTTCAGCTGCAAGCTTCTCTTCTCCAGCACTTCTGCTTTTGCTAGATACCGCTTTAGTGATTGGAGTAATGCTACAAAACTTTTGAAACAGTACGAAAGCAGATATAGGCGTAAATACTTTTGAATGTATTTAAATACTGACGAGGATTGTAATTAAATACAAGATGCATTACACTTAAAAGGAATGTAATTTAATACTAAATATGTTACTGTTAAAATGTATTTAAATACATTTCCAAATACATTGTTAGATCATTTAAAAGTTACAAATAGAACATTTTATTGATGATCTGTTACTCCAACAATGAAATTTTCTAATAAAAAATTAAAAATTCTTTTGTATACAATAGTAGTAAGTTAATTTGCCATCTAGGAAGTATGTATTGAGAATGTTGTGGCATAGGTGTTACAAACAAACACACTGCATTGATGCTGAACTAAAAAAGCAGCAAGAAATTAAAAAGTATCACTGTCCGTTTAATGCTTCAACATGTTATAGTGATAGTTTTTGACACAGCGTGGTTTGGCTTTCAGAGGGGGCGACGAGATTGAGCTCGCCATATAATGGAAATTTTCTTGGTCTTGGAACTCTCAGTTTGACCCATTTCATGCTGAGCACATTGCAACACACGGAAATCCTGGTCGTGGAAAGACAAGCTACTTCTCCCCTACAATTTGTGACGAACTGATCCAACTTGTGGGTCAGCAAGTTGTAGACACTGTATGTGATGAAGTGCAAACAGCCAAGTACTTTTCGATTCCTATGGATTCTACTCCAGATGTAAGTCACACAGATTAACTAACTTTCATTGTTAGTGAGTCCGAGCGGGGAACTTGTAGAGCGATTTCTGATGATTTTGCCCATTCTTATTCATTCGAGAGAAATCGTGCAAAGGTATGTGCTGGACACTTTAGCCAAACTCAATCTCAGCATCGATGATTGTAGAGGCTAGAGTTATGACAATACCGCCAATGTGTCCGGCAGGTTTACAGGTTTGCATACTGGAGAGAAACTACCTGACCTGTGCAGCTCATTCGTTGAACTTAGTTGGTGTCGCAAGTGTTGGCCGCTGTCTGGAAGCCATCACTTTCTTTGACACGCTGCAGAAGAAATATACATTTGCAGTTGGCTCAACAAAGCGATAGGATTTTCTGACTATTGGTCTTACAGAAAATGAAAATGGCCGCATTCTGACATTGAAATCCTTGTCAAATACCCGATAGCACTCTCATGCAGAGTCAGTGAGAATGCTACATTTGAACTATGAGCAACATTACGACATGCTTGTTGATATGTCAGAAGATGAGGATGATGAAAAGGGCGACGAGACCAGACACACAGCTGACAGTCTTGAAAACAAACTGTGTCGTCTGGAAACTGCAATCATGTGTATTATGTGGGACCAAATTTTGCAAAGATTTCAGCAAAGCAACACGTAACTTCAAAGCACGAGTATAGGCATTTAAAGTGCAGTTGCATTTTCATTGCTGGAAAATTTCATCACCAAATGAGACACAATTTTGATGAAATAGAATCTCAGGCAAAAATGCTTGTCTGATGTATCTGAGACATATTCAGAGAATCAGAGCAGAAAAGATTACGCAAACGATATGCTGGTGACACGAATTCCGAAGAAGTAGATCTAAGTCCTGAAAAATTCAGAGTTCACACTTTCCTTGTGATCAGTGATCAGTTGCTCACATCTCTGTATCAGCGCAAGACTGCATATCACCAGATTTCAAAGGACTTTGCTTCTCTGTCATCGTTGGCCGCAAATAACGCTGATAAACTGAAGGGTGATGTCGAGAAACTGACCAAGAAATCTCCAAATAATCTGGACCTGACTGTGTGGACGAATTCCTACAATTTTCGCACATTTTTACTCCTATCGACATTGACATTACACCACACAAGATGCTGCAGTATATCAAATCGCACGAAAGAGTGGAGTCCACTTTTCCAAATGTCACAACTGCTCTCCGAATTTTTCTTACTTTGCCTGTGATAGTTTGCAAAGCGAATATTCTTTTTCAGAGCTTGCCTTGGTTAAAACTCGGCTATGAGTCAAGATCGACTGAATACATTTGATTCTCAGTCGACTGAGCGTGAGATCACAAAGTTTCTCCAGTTCAGTGACATCATAAACAATTTTACTTCAGAAAAATCCCGAAAACAAAAATTGTTGTTTAGCCGATCAGCCCACCCTGATCGAGCAAGCCGGCGGCACGCAGGTAACCGATCGCCCTCCGGAGTGGACCAGAGGTTCAGCGCACTAGTGATGTTGTGTTCGTTGTTGTGCTAGAGACAAAAATTGTAATTTTTAAATGCTTCATTTCCTGTTCTTCTTTCATAAAACTATCAAAATTTTGTCAATACTGAAAATGTTATTTCTATGTTGTACATATTGATCAGCAATGACGAGTTTTATCTCTGTTTCCTGTCATTTATTGTCTCTGATATACACAGTTCTATTGAGAAATATTGTTTTTATACTTAAAAGGACCGTAAATGGGTTAAAAAAAAGCATATTTTAAAATTAATGTTGAAAATAACAAATTCAATTCAATATTTTATACTATTAAGGGGCTCCAGAATTTTGGTTGGTGTAGGGACCCCTGGCATCTTAATCCGGCCCTGGTGCGACCGACTAAACAACAACAACAACAAAACAACGAAAAAGATGATAATGTTATCCGAAGTTTCTTTTCAGATTGCGAATGTGTTCCACCTGGTAGCTTTCGTAGTTCCTCACAACTTCAAGGCGTCCGCGCTTCTCATGAGATCAACATTATGTTTAGGGCAAGTCATGTTTATGCTATGGGCGGCGCTTGACATATGTGCAGCGGACATCTTCACATGGAACTTGGCTCTGACCATCATTAATTTGACTCATGCCATATATCTGGCCGTCAGTATTTGGCCTCCTTTAATTCCCAATAATATAAAGGATATGTACAAAAAGTTGTTCCTACCTTTAAAGGTAAGCTGAAGGCCCAGTTAGTTTAATTGTCATTCATTCATTATTCATTACTTATCCATCCTTTGTATTGGATGGGGCAGCACGGTGATCATGTTGGCGTCGCCAGATCCTCTGCACGTCAAAAATCAACTTCCAGTAAATTATCAGGAAAGCAATATTTTTTTTATGCAGGAAAGAGAAGCCAAGGGTGAATGCCCGCAAAAGCGCCCCCACCCCCCATAATCGCATTATATATGATGAGCTTTTGTGATTATTGACAAATGCAATAAAATTTCAGAGTGCAAAGATTCATGCAAAAATTAAAGGTTTGTACTTGCACAGAGGACAAAATGTGGAGGGACCCAGCTGCGAGTTAGCCTAACCTTCCCAATCTCAATCACTCCCATAATCCTCATTGCACTCTTCGTCCAAGAATGAGAAGTCGGAAAGTGGAAATCTCCTCAAAGGAAGCAATTTTCAGCTCGATCCATTCCTATTCCCATCCCCATTTCTCACTGCAAGATTTTCCACTTTAAGTTAGATTTTTCATGGAAAATTAAATCAAATTAATTTCATTTAAGTCGAAGCACGCTTTTTACTTTTTGTCAAGTCTGGAATTCCCACTTCAAGCATTCCCACTTTCAAGCTACGAAGGGGACTAGGAATGACATCAAATGAGCAGTAATCCAAGTTAGCGTGGTAAATTTAAAAGAAAAAAGAAACCAGAGTGAACTCTGTTTGTTATACAACTACTGAATTTATTTTTTATGCTAAAAACTTGCATTTATTTACAGTAGATTTACGTGAAAGATTACAAAATAGTAAAACACTTACTTTAACAGGTAAATCGGCGCCAGTTCCGTTGTCTGGTGCGAGAAGCGGAAGTTAAGTGGCTTGAACAGGGTGAATATTATGCCATAGAAGAGTTGACACCCTCCGACCAACATCTCTCCATTCTTCTACAGGGAAAGTAAGCATATATCAAAAACTTCATTTTACGTTTTAGGTGATGAATTATTTCTTTATAAGTTTGATTGGTGGAACTGCAAACTTAATAAATAATGACAGGGCTGATAATAAAAACCTACTCTAATAGACAGAGTTTATTTCCACCACAGTTTCGATGCCCACTGGCATTCGTTTTTCTGTATCTACCCGAAGAAGATGTCAGTGGGCATCGAAACTGGTGGAAATAAACTCTGTCTATTATAGTGGGTTTTTATTATCATATTTTGACCTTCACGTAGAAAAGTGAAGTTTTTTGCATTTAATGACAGGGCTGTTGAAAATTCTGTAACCGGAGAAAAGTTTGTTTTACGAGACATTTATGAGTACTTTGCTAATATTTTAACTGCAGAAATATCGGCTAAAGTTCGTTATTTATAATGCTATTCATCAGTGATTAGTTTTCTAAAGCTACATCTATGAACTTTAGTTTGTTTCCGCCTGAATTGTTCATTCTGACAACGGTCAAGCTTGTTGCCCGGCGCACCTTATACCTACAGCTTAACGTGGAATTCAAAACACGACCCACCGAAGGAAACAAAAATTGCAAAGTATTCACCCAGACTCGATCTCACAACATGCCGACAGCAGCCCACTATATCGTAACATAAGATTGTGGCGAATAACAAGCCGTTCACTCGGTTCAGCGAAGCTGTCCATAGTTAACCCGACGTTCACGCAAAAAATAGACGATGAGTGAGTGACCTTCATATTATAGATGTACCACCGATTACCAAAGTCGAGATACAGTGGTTCGTAAGAGGGGTGTGGCACATTGTACACCGACATCGTATTCTTGAAACTAGCAAACCACCCGTTTTTAGTGGAATTACATTTTTTCCGAACTGTTTAAAGATTATTTTCTTTTTTATTTACACACATCCACAACAATTATCTATTTTAAAATTTACTATTTTCTTTGGTTTCAGAATTCGAGTGACTTGCGACTCAACTTATTTACATTTCATCTTCCCGAATCAATTCATTGATTCCGCCGAATGGGAGGCAACTGAAAATGGGAACTCGGATAATTTATTTCAGGTTTTTGTAAAAAATAATTAAATAATTAGTTAATTATTAATTAATATATGTTGTATCTTTGGTAAACGTCATTAAATATTTTGGCACAGTTTTCCTTAAAATATGAAATGAAAATTATTTAATTATTTGCAGGTCAGTTTAGTTGCGGAAGAGCGAAGTCAGTACATCACATGGTCGCGATTGAAATTAAAGCAACTTTTGGGAACCAAGTCATTTTTAAGAGCGATTCTCCATTGTTTGATCGGTAAAAGTTACTTTGTTATGAAATGTGTGGTAAAACCTTCAGAACTTCGCATTTTTAGTTTGGAATAAAATGGAATGTTGTAGCGATAACGTCCTATAAATAATATTCACATGACGTTATGAATCCTTCCCTCATGACATATTATGTCATGAATGAAGAATTCATCAGAATTGGAGAAAGATGATAAAAAACATAAAGGAAATTCATACCAGGAATTTTTTAGTACGTTCCAAAATTTATAGGGTTTTATGGGTTTTTATATTGGAACCTATTGACATTTTTTTTAATATGTACAGCTGTGGAAACAACGTTAACAAGGAAACAAAATGCTGGAAATTTAAAAAAAAATCATAATTGGTTGAAAGATTAGAAACTGGCACAGTGCTCAGACCAACTAATATGTCCTATTGCGCTAATTCCTGGATTATTACTACCAGCAGCATCAGGATTCGAACTCCCGACCTCGGTGTCTTCATTTCACTTACAAGGAAGCGGTGTTACCCCTAAGCTACAGAGGCTGGCTAGTCTAACCAATAAAGAAAATGGGTGTTGAATAGGCTACACTATCATCCGGCACTCGGTTTTTATTGGTCAGATTATTTTTCTAACCAGTTATGACTTGGAAAGGAAAAACAGTTGTTGCGCTTACAAAAAACACACTGTACATTTGTTGGGATATTTATGAATTTTGAAATATTTAGTATTTTTTCCTTAGATTTTATTCACTCGGTGAATTTCTTCCTGCAACCATTCTTTTGCTAGAAATATAAGCTTTAAAGGTTCTTGTATGTCTTGTAGAGTTTTTACTTAGAATGCAATAGCCCCCCCCTAAATCCCTATCGTGAAAGCTCCCATAGATCAATGGAATTTTGAAGGCTTAATTTTAAGAAGCTGGGAGTCGATATTGGGTGCGTCTCCTGCCTTAATTCACTGAGCCATCCAGCACCCTAGAAAGAAGTGCTTTCGAGATCAGTGAAGCCTTAGTTGTTTTCCCCCATACCCAGTTATATTTCCCCTTTTTACGGGGGAAGGGGGATTTTGGGCAGTTCAGTGAGTGAAGATAATCAGTGACTCTGACACCACGTGACGCGGGTTCGACTTTCACTGGCTTTCATTTCTTAGTTATTGACTTTCTTTCCCAATATTGAGGTGCTTGAAAATGGTCAGTCAGAAGGAGTGATATGCGAAATTTGATGGCAGAAGTATGAACAATAATAATTTACGAATGAAAGATGAATGGAACTTAGTTATAAAACATGTTAGTGATATATGAAACATTGGAGAAAGGTTAAGAACCTTAAATAAGCCTCAATATCTTCGATGCGTCCGTGATAATTCATTAATGGAAACACCACGAAATCTCTGGTTTAGAAGACGTATTTGATCGTGAATAAATAGGCATATTTTGTTCCATCGATCGTTGATGCTCGTATGTGGAACTATCAGAAATGAGATCACTTCCGAAAAGATAATTTGAAAGTGATCTTCCTATAAGTATGAGTGAAGATGAGAGATATATACTAGTGCTTAAAAAAGCTACAGAGCGAGAAAGAAATATGAAAATAGTCAAAGATTCCGTGTATTGGGAGGAATATTTAATGTTTGGGGTGTATATAATAGATATTAAACTGTGATAAGAAGACAATTATACAGTGATAAATGGGAGGATTAGCGAATGGGTGATTAACTCCAAAGATGATATTTATTTGGTGACGAGAGAAATAACGAGCAATAATTTGTCAAAAAAGCAAAGTTTAACCACGTTTAACAAAAACAAGCACTATTTGTTTTACATTATATAAGACTCGTGCATTTTGTTATCTAGTATTAATTTTTTCAGTCTGTCATGGGATTTTTGCATACGTTTTTTAAGAATAGTTAGAATAAAAAATAGGTTTTAATTGTGTTAATGTGAAATTTTTTTTTTACACCTTTTACGCAATTTTTATATAATTTTTATATACATTTATATATGAGGGGATCAGATCAGAAATATCAGGGGATTATCAGGAAACTTTATTCTTGGACCTGTGTATGAACCCTGAATAAATATTAAAAGTATATCGCACAAAGACGCGATTTTTAGTTAAGTTAATATTATTATTATTAAAAAATGGCGTCATCTCTTTCAAGAATAAAAAACGAATGTCAAGTATTAATAAAATATAGTATGACATAATTTTCCACGATTATATATGATCTCTGAGAATACAGATAGAAGAAAATTAACTCTATATTATTTTAATGTCTAAATACAAATATTTCTCTATGATCCCAATAGGAAAAGACATTACCATGAAGTTGTACTCTCTGAATGAATACAAACCTGAGGATAGCAAGGTCCCGGAACTCGCTAGAGTGAAGGAATTACTAAAAGAAAACCTCCTGCAACGTTCAAGGAGTGCGGACACCCTCCATATGGGGAGCAAAGGTTTCGTACGCTCCGATGTTTGGATGGCGCACAAAAAATATGACCCAGAGATGGAGACGATCGGTTAGTTGGTTGTCTCAAAATCAGTTTATACATTCTTTTGTTTTCGTGTCTTTTTGTTTTTCGTTTGATTCTCTCGTTATTGGGTTTACTGATTTTCTATCTTTCTGTCTACTTCATGCTCGCACACCCGTTTGTCTCTCTATCTGCCTGTCTCTGTTTGTCTCTTTTTCTTGTTTATTTGTCTCGCTTTCTGTCTAACTCTTCCTCTTTCACGTTTTCCCTGTAATGTGGAGTTTGTATGTTGAGTATGGAGGCGTTCTGTTCCAGGTCAACACCTTTTAAATAATTTTTTAGAATAAAAATTTCAGCCATTAATTGTATCTTAAAAGTTAACTGATAACTGAAAAAAATCATTCTTTAATGAGCGTTTAACTTTGCAGGAGGTTCACCGACTACAAAACGAATCGCTGCTGCAATTCACATTAAAAAGTAACCCCCAAAGAAACCCTTCGTAGGCAATACTTGCATAGATGCTTTGAAAGTAAGAATGAGAGATTTACTAAGGAAAATAGAGGGAGAAATAACTGTAAAACAAAATTAAAAATATGCGAAACTGGTGTAAACTGGTGTATACATCCAGTACCATCTCGGTTGGCAGTAGGTATGATGGGTATGAACCCAAAATTGCAATTCTGATGAATGCTATTTAAATTAATACGTTAGTTCATTCTGTTCTTTTTTACTATTAATTCATTGTATCTATTGATTTAATTATCTTAATTCACTATAAATGTTTAGTTTTACTTTCGTTATTCGAAATCAGTAAATTTATTCATAATTATGCTGGTCATTCACTCATATCATTTACTCACTATACTCATTCATTATATTCAGATCATAACCTTTTCATTCTACCATTACGTCATATTGTAATTATTTATAGTCATTCATTAAATTTTTAATTTCTACTCGTTCTTCATCATAGATGAGTAGTCGTGCCGACATATTCATTATTTATTAATTCATACTATCTAGTATGCCGTTGTAATCATTATATTTATAATTATTTATGAACGTCTGTACACCTTTTAGTGGCTTGTATTTTATAGACACAATTGTTAGTTAAACACGTAACATGTGTATGAATTAAATAAATACATAGTGTAAACATTGTTCATGATATATACATATATATCCACGACATGTCAAATAAAAGAAATGTTGAACCCAGTTTAGAATAAACAATGTTTATTCGGAAAGAAAATACATAACAAAAGTAGACAGTATTCATTACTGTACATCAAGAGAACATCACAACTTTATATTTACCGAGTAATAGTGACATTTCCGTACGAGTTTATATTTAATCAAAGTATTTTATTGGAATATGCCGTTGGGAAGTGAGAGAGAGAGAGAGAGCTTTTCGGGCAAAATCTTTGAGTTTTATTTTTTGTTTAAAGCAGAGAATGAGAAAATAAAGAATAAAATGGTAAATACTAGTGATGTAGGTCACATCCGCATCCGCGGAACATCCGCACATTTTCTCGCACCCGCATCCGCACATTTTCTCGCACCCGCATCCGCACTTTGGACTGCGGATGTCGTGCGGATGTGGACCGTTGAGATAAAATGTCATTAATAAGCGGAAATTATCAAATTCTACTATATTAATAGAACTAGTTCATTGTGCGCAAAAGTGATGCAAGCGACAAGACGAGAGGCTGTTCTTGTATGAAGTTACTCTCTTGCAACCTACTTAGATCCACGTTACAAAGCTAAGTTATTTTCACCTAGTACATTAGAACGAGTTAAATCATCACTTGGCAAAGCAGTTGAAGAGCTTCAATCTCTTGAATCTGTCGCTTCGCCACCCACCAAAAGAATAAAAGTTTCAGTGACAGAACCAACACCTTCAACAAGCAAATCTATCACAGAATCTGTCTCTCAGTTTCTTGAGTCAAGCAGCAATGACGAGACCTACGCGATGTCAAAAGATGTAGTGAAAATGATCGAGAGCTATCACCAAGAAAAACGCCTGGCTGCATGTGACAATCCTATTAGTTGGTGGAAAAATACGCAGAATATCTATCCATACTTGAGTAAACTTGCAAGGAAACATTTAGCCTGTCCTCCAACAAACGTACCAAGCGAGAGATTATTTAGCAGTGCTGGATTAATGTATGATGAAAAAGAAACAGACTGGCAGCAGAAAAGGCAGAAAAATTAATGTTCCTTAAGCATAACCTTCCTATAATTAAGTTTGAACATTAAACGATGAACATCTTAGTTTACTTTATTTTAATTACTCATTTATAAATATGCCTAATAAAACTTTAAACTTAATATAAATAGTTATCAAGCTAATTAAAGATCTCTTTCTATAAGGGTGGAGGTTGGGGAAAGAGGTCGGTGGGGTGCATTTGAGTTGGGTTCACGTCCCGCATCCTGGTAACACAATTATGGTTTCTAATTGTGGCTGAAACTCGACAAAATATAACGAATTTATTTGCAGACGAATTCACTAATTGATTTCTATATTAGTTAGATGCTTGATATTATTTTATATGTTCAGAGAAAAGTACAGCAATTATTGTACAATTAATCAATTATACTACATTATAGCTACAGCTCTCTCTATATAATAACTTATTATATACGTTAAACACAACAAATCTCGAATATATCCTAAAAAATAACGAAAATGTAGACATCCGCATCCGCATCCGCGGATGTTGAAATCAAACATCCGCATCCGCGGATGTGAAAAAAATGACATCCGCTACATCACTAGTAAATACCAAATTCAGTGGATAGTTATCAAGACAATCAAATCTGCATTTGAATCATTTCTATGATTACAAATGAAAACTGAGAAAATATATAGAAAAAAAATACCCAGTAAACAATAAATTTGGCATATGGGTATAAATCCCATAACATAGTAGTTATATAGTTATACGATGTTATGGAATTTACTGTATATCCTGCCAATAAAGCTTATCATTATCATAGTTATATATTCATTGAAATATAAGAAACTTTCAAAATATAATTAAATTTCTTAATACAAATGATTTATAATATACAAGACTCAGTTTCACATATACTCTATGTAATTTTTTTATTTAAAAAAAAAAGTGCAATTGTTCGATATTAACATTTATAACTGGCTATATATATATACAGGGTGGGCGGAAAGTAGCTCCCTATTTTGGATTGGTAAAAAAATACGTATATTATCCATTTATTTCAGAAGAAATAATATGAAAAGGTAGGCATACATGGTAGGTTTTCTCTAAAATTCAATGTGGGCTCCAACTCTTTCCACCAGCTTCTGGAGCCGCCCAGGAATGGCGTCCACTGACTTTAGCAGGAACTCCGGCGGGATGGAGGACATGACTTCCCGAATTCGGTCCTCCAGTTCTTCCAATGTCCTCGGTTTGGTGCGGTAGACTTCTTCCTTTACCCACCCCCAAAGAAAGAAGTCGCACGGTGTCAAGTCGGGGCTCCTGGCTGGCCATTGATGTGGACCACGACGACCCATCCAACGCCCAGGGAAGTGGGCATCCAGCCACTCACGGACAACAAGAGCGAAGTGCGGAGGGGCGCCATCTTGCATAAATATCAGATCGTCGATGTTCTCCCATGTGCTGACAACCGGCCAGACCTCGTTTCGCAACATAGCAAGGTACCGCTCAGCATTCATGGTGTTGCGCAGAAGGAACGGGCCCACAACCTGATCTGAGGTCATACCACACCACACCGTTACACTGAACCGATTCTGCCGTTTTTCAGCGGTAACCATGGGATCCTCTCCTGCCCAGTAGTGGCAATTGTGGCGGTTGACAAAGCCTCCGACGTGGAACACCGCCTCGTCGCTCCAGAGGATGTTGCGGAAGAGATGGGGCCAGTCTTCATGCCAAGCCAGCATGATTTCCCCGAACTCCATGCGAATGTCGCAGTCCTCGTCCGAGAGAGATTGGCAGTAATGCGGCTTCCACGCACGCCAGTTCAGCTCCTTCTTCAGCACAGTTCGCACTGAGTAGCGGGAGAGTCCACTTTGGCGAGTTGACTTTCGTGGACTCCGTGCGAACATTTCCTGAACTGCCTGCACCGTCTCCTGGGCCCTGGATGTCGAAGGGCGACCACATCTTCGAACATCTGCCACAGACCCCGTGGTCATGAGCTTCGAGTGGCAGTTCTTGATTGTTTTCGGGTCCACTTGGGCACGTGGTCCGTGAATGGCCCGCCACCATCTTTGAACTCGAACGACAGATTGCCAAACTTCGTACCGTGCCGCCAACTGGGCACGCTCCTGCAGTGTTAAACGCTCAGCCATGTTACCCTTCAATCTGAAATGAAAAAAAAAAAATGAACGTTACAATTGTACCACTTTAGAGAACACACCATAACAATATAACAATACAATCACAATTTATACATAATTTATGTAATTTAAATTAGGGAGCTACTTTCCGCCCACCCTGTAGATATAGATATAGATATATATATATCTATATAGATATATATATATCTATATATAGATATATATATATCTATATATAGATATATATATCTATATATAGATATAGATATATAGATAGAGAGCAATTTGCATGGTGTGTTATCGCAGATATTATCGCATAACTTAAAAATTTGAATTACTTCCATTCACCCCAAAACATTTTGCTGAACTGAAGAAGGGACTTCATATTAAAGTTTATATTCTGGTCAAAGTGGTGAAGACTTAAAACTCATCCTCGGAACCCTTCGTAAGAAATTTGGTGTCATGAGAGAAGAGAAGCATGATGTACGGAACAAAAAAAAATAATAGCAATGGAGCTCATAGACGTTCTCAAATAGTAAAAGTGGTCTCCAAATTTTTTGTCACCAAAAATAAAATTTCGACACTTTCAACACTTTCGAATCCCTCTTCCCTTCCACCAGAGGGCGTGGGGAAACTGAAATATGAAATACAAAGAGGAGAGTTATAAGACTGAAAAGTGTTTGGCAGTTTAGAGTGGGATACTGGAAGTGTTGTTGAATAACTTGAGAGAGAATGAAAAGCTAATATGAATTTAAATTATTAGATAACAGAAACTCAGCGACCCCATATAAATGGGACTAATAATGCTGCAGAAGAAGAAGAAGATAAGAGAAACTTAAAACAAATGAGAAAAATGCAAGATTCGCCATGTCCAATTGTCCATGTGTCTTAACAAGTGAAGAATCGGAAAATAATTTAAATTTTTATTGTCTGATGCTCTCAATAAGCGAAAGAGCTTCAATAAATCTAATTGACATTCAGTCCTAGTTCTTTGAGCCTAGAAGGCCACCCACACAGAGAACCAGTATTTGTTGAATCTTATATTTTCAAATGAATTTATGTTAAAGGCAATTTTCATTTGAATTATAGAGTTTTCTTTAAGTTCAAAGTGCGAAAAATTCAAAATGAACAAAATTCAGATAGTGAATCATTTTGACAAAATAATCTGTTGAAACCTATAATGAAGAAGTATTATTTGTGTTACGTATGTCCTCAGTGTAAGTTATCTATTGTGATTGAACAAATAATACTATGGTCGATTGATCTGTTTTACGTCCTTCGTCCAACTGAGGACATTGAGACGCGTAGGTGTTTGTGTACATAATATTCTCATCGTGATTCAAAGAAATTAAATTGAGCAACCAACCAACAAGACTTCAAATTTATTTATCAAACGTCTCATTTGATTCTAATATCGTCAGAGATTCAAAATAAATTAATCCTGGACTCTGGATTTCTAATAAGGTTAGTCTTTTCTAGTGTAAGCCTAATTAGGCTATTAATTTGTGAAAGTGTAACTTAGAATACGTTTGTAATTTACATTTTTTTTGTTTTTTCCTCTATAGTCATACTTCATTCATTTTAAATATAAATTAGTAATAAAACTAGGATCACCTGAAAATCAGGGCCCCCAGCCTTCGTTACTTAGCCTTATAAGGCTAACTAACGAAAATATCACGACTTAACCTAACCAATCGTCAAGGGCGTCAATTGACTTAACGATTGGTTAGGTTAGGTCGTGATATTTTCGTTAGTTAGCCTTATAAGCCTAACTAAAGAAGGCTGGGGTCCCTATTCTTCAATAGCTCCCAAGTTTTTATTATGTGAATCAACAAAATCTCTCTCCATTATTATTATTATTAATTTTATTATTTTTAATAATTGTTCCGCGTTCGTTGACAGGTTCAAAAACTGTATTACCAATTTCTTCAGCTTTATCATCCAAAGATTGTTTATTTTTTTGACCGCTCAATACATTGCTTATTCGGTTTAAGAGTATTGGCAACAATCGAAAAAATTATTTGATTCTTCAAATTTGAAATACGCGTTCCTTTTTACCTGTTAAACTACTATTAATTTCAGCATTCCACCATTTAGATTTAACGTGTATACCAGGTGTCCCCCAAAATATTATCCCTATTTCTAAGTAAATGTTCTAAGCTTGAAAAGGAATCTAAGCACAAAGACAACATGTTAGAGCACTTTAAATAATTAATGTGTTTTTAATGAAAATATAATGACTTAACCTAACCAATCGTCAAGGTCGTACAGTTGACCTAACCGGGCATTCAATTGTCCTAACTGGGCATTAATTTTTTATTTTTTTCCTGCTACTTTTACAGATCTGCCTGGATCCTTCAAAAAAAGTATTCTTCGTTAGGGATAATTTAAAGTTGCACTTTTTACCGTTTGACCGACGCTTTTGGCAATGAAAGAACTGGGTATTTTTATCAAAGGAACACACTTTCCCACACTTAGAGCACTTTTCATAAACAGTAGCAGTTTGTGACTGGCTAAATTTAACACAATCCTCTGTAACTAAGTTTAGTTTAAGCTAGTTAAAACACATTAATTACTTAGTGTTCTAACACGTTTCTTTTTCATTTCTCCAAAAAAAAAGTTATATTTTTGAAATCGGTGACCAAAACTACATTAGTATACCGATTTTCATTAAAATTCGCGGATCTTTTCCGTTTGACTGCCGCCATTGAAACATAATTAAACTTTTTGTATTTTAACTGAAATGTCTTGATACAAAATAAGTTACTTTATAAAAAATCTTTTCTTAATTTCCCCTTCAAATTTTGTTTCTTATAAACAATTTTAATTACTTTCAAGATCCATGCTTAATTTTTAAGTTTTAATCGTGTACTCAGAAAAATAAGGGGATCACCTGAAGATCAGGGCCTCCAGCCTTCTTTAGTTAGCTTTATAAGGCTAACTAACAAAAATATCACGACCTAACCTAACCAATCGTCAAGGTCGTACAGTTAACCTAACGATTGGTTAGGTTAGGTCGTGATATTTTCGTTAGTTAGCCTTATAAGGCTAAGTAAAGAAGGCTGGGGGCACTCACCTCTTATGTTTCAATGGCGGCAGTCAAACGGAAAAGATCCAAATTCGCTGCTAGCCCCCAAACGGAAAAGACCCTTTAATCCAAGTGAGTGGCGAGCTACATAAATTTGGAAAAAAAGTGAAAATTTCATGTGAAAATTTCATGAGACCTGATTAGTTAATTTAAATTTACTAAAATCACTTTAAAGAGTCTCTGAAGGAGGACTGGTTTTTCAATCATTTACTTCTAATTTATACGAGTTCCCCATTTTGAAAAGCGTAAAAATGATAATTCATTACTTGTATTCTTAGACAGAACATTTACGCGAGTAAAAATACCCACAATGTAAATACCGTAACCCTACTAGAGGTTATATCAGAAAAGTGGTACTCAAACCGTGGCCAACAGGTCGCATGCAGCCCCAAATAATAATAGTCAGGAGGGCCCAGAAAGGGATTCAAACACTCGACTTCAGTATCTTCACTTCGTTTACGAGGAAACTGTTACCCATTGAGCTACAGTGAAATATTTTTCGGCGTTGACATTATCAAAACATCCAATCATTTTAAACATCTGGATTAAATCTCGTCAAATACGCCGTTTTACGAGTGAGAATAAATTTGACGTTTCTAAACGGGCCACGTATAATTATTTATTTCTAAGTCTAGGAATCATCTTGGTAGCTTGTCGATGTACTCTTTCCATTCTGTCTTGTCGTAAATACGGGGACCAGAACTGAACGCAGTATTCCAGGTGGGGGCATCCTAAGGAAGTATATAATGTTAGCATTGCTTTCTCCGACTTAAATCCAAATGATCTACCAATAAATCCTAAGATTGTTTATTTTTTTGACCGCTTCAATACATTGCTTATTCGGTTTAAGAGTGTTGGCAACAATCGGACAAATTATTTGATTCTTTAAATTTGAAATACGCGTTCCTTTTTACCTGTTAAACTACTACTAATTTCAGCATTTCACCATTTAGATTTAACGTGTATACCAGGTGTCCCCCAAAATATTATCCCCATTTCTAAGTAAATGTTCTAAGCTTGAAAAGGAATCTAGGAACAAAGACAAACGCAATAGGTACGTAAAACACAGGAGTTTGATCTTAAACAGCATGTTCAGTTTGATCGCCATTTTTTGCTAACACAATATTCAGCCTTACACAAATGTTTGAAATAACCTTTGAAAATAGCTCAGCTGGGATGTTGTTGATTACCTCATAGACTTTGGTCTTTAGGTCTTCAAGTTTCTTAGGTTTGGTAGAATAGATCCTGTCTTTTAGGTAACCCCACAAAAAAAGTCAGGGGGTGTGAGGTCAGGTGAGTATGGGAGTCATCCCACTGGCTGATGATGATGTATTTGATGCGGAGTGATTACTCTTTCAATGGATGATGTATGTTGATTGTTAGTAATAATCTTAACATACTTAAAACAATAATGAATTTTTGAAAATTATTTAGTTTCAAAATATTGGAGAAGTGTGACTTTGTCCTTTATCAGTATTTGAAAGGGTACGCAGCATTTTTTATAAATGATTTCAATAGTATGTTAAGACTCCTTTGAGTTATCCCATGTTGTAAGGCCATACAGTAAATGTTGGTGGATGAAGGAATAATACAGGATAAGGAATGCGTTTTAAGGAAGTCTCTTTTAGTTTAAATAATATGAATTATTATTTAAACAGTTCTGGAAACCTTCTAGAAACCTTCAGCTGACATCTGTTAGGATATACGACACGTTGGAACATATCTTGCTTAGAGAGGGCATGAATTTAGTATGGTAGTCTTAGTCAACTCATTTTCTCTGAGAGTTACAAGAGCTCAAATACTTAAAATAATATCAGTTCTTGTTTAAAATGTATACTATGATTACATAAATTGTTTAGCAAAAAGTTGAATTGTGTAAACATAAACAGTAATCGTAACAAATGTGACACTATTTAAGCTATGCAAAATGATGTACAAACGAAGCAAGAATTAACTTAATTGCTACATTTGATTCCCTGCGCATAAGGAAGGATTTGTAAATACCATACTTTTTTTTTTAAATTAGAATTCGAGTATGCACTTGCTTTCACCACCATGTAAATAACTACTTTTACGAGGTAAACTAGAGTGACTTCAGGAATTCCTTCTTCAGACAGAATGTCTTTGCAAGTGAATTGCAATCTTAATGACAATCAAAGTAAGCTTGGTTTTATTGTATTTTAGGATCTTTAATGATATTTACAAACGAATGTTTAAGAAATGTAATCTTAAATCATAAAGACAGGTGGGTTCATACTTTTGTTTTGTCTATGACCTGTAAATGTTACTTTTTTAACAGCTGCAGTTTTGAAGACTAAACGGAAAACGGGTTAGATCTTGAAACAATGACCAAGTGTCCCAAAATGATAGCCACATGTGGGTTTCATGAATATTGTACGTCTTTTACAGAGATGAATGACTTTGCTAAACTTGCGTCATCAAGTACGACAGATGGAGGTTGGTGAAAATTAATGTTTATTATATCCTCAGAAAACTTTTTTTTTCTTAAATATTGCAATAACTTGGAACACGAAACATTTTCACGCAAAAGAAATTCGCTTCTTCCGGGACGCTCGACGCCGGACACGGGACACGTTGAAAATGCGGGATTGTTTCGCACAATCACAGTTGCCTTACAGCATGTCATGATATATACGTTTTTCGCTTAACTTAATAAAGAACTGCGTGATCTTAAGTTCCCTGATTTTAGAAGATAGAATTTTGATGCGTTTAGAATTCCACTAAATTTAATGAATTGGGAGAACATCTGGTATATGGGATCGTGTTTTAAATTTATTGGTAAATATTGATAAATGTTTTGTGTCCAAGAGAGTTAAAAGATTCGAAGGTACAGTCTAAATGGGATAAACGGAGGGGTGTTCACAAGAACACTTTAATATCTACATATATTTGGAGAGGGAGGTTAGAAGAAGTATCAAACGAATTAGAAGTATTAGAAGACAAATTTAAATACAAATTTAAAAAGGGAAACTCAAAAAATTTTACGTTACGTTAATAATAAAAATCTGTCGAGGGACACAATTGGGCCATGGGTCGGTTCCAGCTGTAGTTTAAGAAATTATCTGTAATTTGAAATTATTGTTTTACCTCTCTTTTTACTAATGAAAATACGTCTGTTATTTCGGACGTTACAAGCATGCTTAATAACGTAGATGGGGTTCCACTGCTTAGGTGACATAGGTGTTTATACAAAATAAATTAATACTATTATATCCAAATTCAAAATGAATTTCTTATTTAATGAATTTCTTATTTAAAATCTTTAATTTGTCTTTATTACAAGGCTAATAGGAAAGCTTTTTAATCCGTTATTCGGAACCGCATAGCAGAACACCTTGAAAGTCACCTTGATCACCATCGAACAACTTTTTATTAAAATATAATAATAGCCCTATTAAAAATAGTAAACTCGGGTTTCGTAGAAATAAATCATGGTTATATTTAGAATTTTTCCACGATCGTATGGTACTGACGACCAAAGTGAAATCGTAGCTATTCAATATTTAGATTTTCAAAGTGCGTTCACTTAAGTTCTTTATCAGCGATTGTTAGAAGAACTTAAAGCTCTATTGATAACTAGTTAATTGCTAAAGAAAGTAAAGTAAAAAGCGGAAGAGCCAGGGTTGCTTAACCATTAGTAGGTATTCCTCAAGGATCAGTTTTGGGACCCTGTATTTTCTTAACGATCCGGCTGGATCAAAGAATGAATTAGAGAGAGGATTGATAAGTTTTATTGAATGTGAAAGGAGATTATTCACAGTGAGAATAAATAAAGGAAAAAGGGGGATAATCGGCAGCAAATAGTGCGGTAAATGAAGAAAATTTAATGGTTGGGGAAGAACTTAAATAATTTGGGTGTTTGACAGGGCCTCCCACCCTATTAAATTCGGAACGTATACAAATTGATTGCTAGAAATACATAATTAATTAAAATACATAATTATTTAATACATAATACTCGTACATAATTAATAAAAAATCCAAATTTCATTCTACGTGACAGCTCTAAGACCAAAAATTTGGCACCACTCGCCCCTGCCTTGGTACGACCCCGGTGTTTGATAGACAATGAAGGCATGATATGAGCGCACTGGAATTTGAAAGCAAAATTGGTTGGTTAATTCTTTTTACGTCCTTTGTCCTGAAAGCAGAATGAACAGAGCAAGCAAGTCATGAACGCGACAAAAAGCCCTTGTAAGAGGGAAGTGCTTTAGTGCATATGCAGTAAGAGGTTTACATACTAGTGCCAACGATGATTATAGATCCGAGACGTTTCTTCGGCATGACAATTTCATTGTCAAGGGTGAGAGTAGTTGAGATGAATAATATAAGTATGAGCAGTGTAAAACAGTGACTGGATGAGAAATGATGATATTTGGAAAAGGTGTGGAGTGAAAAAAGTTTTTTGAGACGAGAATAGAAGATAGAATGCTACGTTGGTATAGTCATATGGAGAGAATGAATAATGATAGAATTATGAGAAGCTGTATAATAGTTATTACGTTACTGTAAGAAGAAGATCTAGTAAAAAAATGAAAGATGTATGTAGTGTGTGATGTAGGGTTGATATAAATGTGATGCAAAGTTAGAGAAAGAGAGAGAAGAATGGAAACGGTTTGTGACGTGGATAAATGAGGACGTTGTCCTCACCTGACGTACCATTATTAGAGGTATACCCCCAAACTTGTCATGGAAGGTTACTGTCACTGTCTGTTAGAAAATCTAGAAGAGGAAGAACCATTGTTGTCCCAAGGCGATATGATGACTAAGCTGATTGATGCAGCATTGCTTGTATATATTAAGTTAAGGTGTATATATATCCATCTCATAATTGTAAGGTTAGTGAAAATTAACTTAATTTAGAGCTAGCATTTTTGAGCTCTTGTGGCATCATTGTTTGGTCACACTGTTGGCATCAATTTTGGGGCGCTGCGCGTTCTTTCTACTCGTTTGTGGAAGGTCGTACGTAAAGGTGTGGTCTGATAGAGAGCTCTCTTGCAATTCAGTTTGGTTGTTTAGATACATGATTGTTGCATCGTGCAATAGTCCAGGTTGCGTTGTTGTTGCAAGGTTCAGAAAGAAGACCACAAATAGTACCCTTTTTGTTTACTTTAAGTTCATGTAATTAAGGTCTAAGGTAGGCCCGCATCGAGTCAGCAACCCTAGGCCCGCATCGAGTCAGCAACCCTGAGGTAGGACCTAATAGGATCTCAAATCCGTAAAGTTTAATGTTAGCTTAACTTGGGCTACAGGTAGAACTGGCCCTTTAGAATTTGGCCGTTCACGGCTCAGCTGGGATTTTGAACCCGACAAATAAATAAAATAACACTGTCCAAGGTAAGACTGGATCCCTGATGTTCGGGCGATAGCTTATTTCCGGAGGTGATCCTTACGTGTCCTAGTGTGTAATTGATTTGAGAGTTCGATACAAAGTTCAAATGTCGTTCCTCTCCCATTGAGAATAGGAAATGGTTTAATTTTGAAATAATGTATGTAGAATATATAAAATTAGGAACATCTGAACAACGACAAAAAAACACTATTTCAGACTTAACAGGTACAAACATTATACGAGTTGTGCATAGAAGATTAAGAAATAGTTGTCTGGAGCACTGACTAAGTAGGCCAGTGAATCGCTATGCATAATGAACCTACAATTGCCTACGCCAATGCTTCCAGATTTGAGATTTATAAAATATATCGGAGACCAGTCCACTAACCATGGTTTCTACTATCTTATTGACTGACTCATCAAGCCAAGTGATAAATCTAAATACAAAATTGCGTGTGACACTGGCACAGTTAGGCACCTTATTGACTACAAACAGCATACTGGCACTAGAAGAAGCACCATTTATAAATATTGGAGTTCTTAATAAACTCCTAAAAATATTATTATATGCAACATACAATTTTCTCAAATTATACATCCTGTAGTTCCACCACAAATGAGCTGTATACTGTACATTGGAGTACAAAAAGTTTTAACAAGATCAACTTAACATCTAATGTATGCATATGAAATTTTCTAACCAAAGTACTTCCCTGAGCATATAATTGTCTACACTGCCTTAGATCTAAAAGACTATCAGTTAGTATTAGGCTGACCATATTTCCTTGAGACAAAAACGGGACATTGGGATGGCAAAAAAGGGACGGGGGTTATGTAATATTCTGTATTCATGAAAAAGTAAGTACATAAACCGGGACAAAATTGACATTTTTATTAAAACGACGCGACGGCCAGGAAATATAAAACAAACGGTACTGTCCCGTTCAAAACGGTACGTATGGTCAGCCTAGAACTTAGTATGTGGCCACGATACTTAGTCTGGGTTACTTCTGACAGCACCATACCATTCAATTTAAATTCAGGAAATTTTCTATACTTGTAGGCCTTGGTCCTTATAATCATAACATGACTTTTAGCAGGATTATATTTTATGTCGTTATCTTTCCCATACCCTTCACAAACCTTCAAAAGAATAGACAAATGAAATTATTAAAGGATACAAAGATCATTATGATCATCCGCATTGGCCCAGATCATTTAAAGTAGTAATAATAATAATGTTATTACCCGAGTTATATTATTAACAACATCAACTAATAACATAACATTATCAAAAATCGTCAAAACGATTCCTTATGATGATGTCGTGAATAACAGCTGAAATAAAAATGGACGTGCAATATTCAGTTTACAATAGTTGCCTTAAAGTGTTTTCTAACGTTACTGAATGCAGTTCAAAGAAAACGATATTGTAATGGAATCAATTTTTGTTTCGTTATTTTTTAAATTATATTGCATAAATTTTAAACCTGGAACACCTGCCACTGTGACCTCAGCTTTTTACTTTAATTAACCAAAGTGAAATGGTTTATTACTTGATTAAGACACATACATGTGTGTGTGCAATATTCTTACATTTTTAACTATGGATGGTGACCAACATTTAACTTACTCTAAATAACTCAAGAATTTAACCTAGCCTAACCTTCATTATATCTTCTGCTGATATTTAATTTTCAGTACAAAGAAATGCCTAATTATATGGTAACACTGCTAATGTAGCTACACGCATGTTCGTGTCGCGATGGACTTTGGTGTACGTCCCAAAGTTGTTGCTGTTTTGTAAGCCCCCCCCCCCCCCCCCCCCACACACACACACACACACACACACACAGGCCGGAGTAAAATGTCAGTACTCCGTTTCTTCTACTGAAATGGGAGCTGAGCCCAGTATTTTGGATTAAAAATAAAATTTTGAGGATAGTATATTTAAAGATTTTTTTAGTCTCGTCAAAACGAGAGATTACAATCCATACCAAAAACCCAATGTCCCATCGTTTCCAATAGTTGGGATACACAGGGCCATCCCAACTACTGGAACTGATAGTACATACCTCTACACTTCGGTTTTAGGTTCTTAACTGTTTTATATTTTACTCTTTTCAGGTTTTTTTTAATCTTCTGACAAACTGAAACATCTTTTACTATTTTTTAATTTTAATCATTCTTCCGTTTCGATGAGGATGTCTCGCTCGTATTATGTTACATATCACCTCCGAGATCAGGCCTGTAGCCAGGGGGAGTTGGGGGTGGTGGAATCGAACGACCCCTCCCCCATTGATAGGAAGGGTCCACTTTTGTAACCATAGTTATAACTTATGATGTGATATTATAATATATAACATTTCGTAAATAAATACTTGCATTTTTTTTTTTTTTTCTTTCATTTTTTCTTCTGAAACATCACAAACTACTTTAAACTCCTTCCGCATTGACTAGGTCACTGCACCAATTTTAAAAGGTCCGTTTTTCTATAATTTCGACCCCCCTCCTTGGGAAGTCCTGGCTACGGGACTGAAGATGGTCATATTTTCTCCCTAATAAATATTTCTCATAGAATATACACAGAATCTGTAGGTTTCTCACTAATGATCTAGAATTTGACTATAATATTTAGAAGACCCCCCCCCCAACTCATTTAAGGAACAATTCTCTACAGTGGTTCCCAACCTTTTTGAGGCGATGGCCTACTAGAGGTGATTCGGATAACTCGTGGGAAAAATAATGTAAATATAGTTCAGTTATATGCCAATAATTTTATAAAATTACTAAAATTATACTACTTCCAAATGTGAATTTGATTTTTAAAAGGTATGCTATGACCAACCTCCATGGCTCACCCAGGAAATTCACCATGGCCCTCCGGTTGGAAACTAATGCTCTAGTATGACTTTTGTTGGAAATTCGAATCTACTGTAGTTTTCACGGAATTTAAGCTACAACTCGTATATACTTTTACGCTGGTTATATACTTTGAGTTGTATCAGAGCTTTATTAAGTATTTAAAAACATTTTCTTATTTTAATGTTTGCATAAATTTATAGTATCCAGGGTGGTCCAAAAAAGGAGTTCCCCAACATTATTTATTTCTGCGAACATTTCTTTTTTATCACCCTGTACAGTGTCGTACGTTACAATATTTCCGGTTTTGTTATAAAATGTTACACGAGAATAGGGAAAAATAGACGTAACAGCGTCATTGATAAACAAAGATACAGCAATATTACTTTTATTGAATACTATTAACAGTAAGTAAAATTAGAGCCATTTAAAAATTATTTCTTACCTCAACAATACATAAAAATATATTTTACTTTAAATTAATGCATACTGTAACTGAATATACATCAATTATTCCATGTGCTTCGCAGTACTGCCATGGAATTCAATATAATAAGAGTCGATTTCAGTTACACTTTTCCCCAAGGTCTCAGGCATATAAATCTCCATAGCGATTCCTCCCCCGACTGTAAACATTGAGTAAATTAGGAACATCCACCCGTAGCCGATATATCCCGAGAGCCACGAGAAGGACTTTGTAGTAAGAAATGCCGCAGCCCAATTTAGGGCCATGGCTTTACCAGTAGCATTACCCCTTATGGTGGATGGAAGTCCCTCCCCCATAAATAGAAATGGAACTGGTCCCCAACCGATGGCAAATGACACTATGTATACCATTATAGCAGTAACAGGAATAACGGTAACGGTTAACGGGAACTCTGTTCCGAACCTTTTCGAATCTTTCATAATGAAGAAGATCGCAATAATCCACAAACACGTGACCACAGTCTTCGATGACAACATTAACAAAAACTGTCTACTTTTATATCCTTGGTAAAAGGATGATATCAGATTCGAAACAATGTTTACAGCTGTCATCAAAATTGAGCTAAATTCCGCAATGTGATCTCCACCTATTCTAGAGAATATAGTTGTAGAAAAAAAATGAAAACGTTGATACCCGTGAACTGCTGAATACCGTGTAAGGTCATAAGGACGCAGGTAGGATATGTATTCGTTCTGCTAAACAAAGAATTATTTTTTTCTCTACCTAAAATTTTCAGCACATTTTTCATCTCTCTTAATTTCTTTTGGGAGTCCGAGTCTGTTACCAAAAGCCACGCGTAAGCTCGTCTAGTCTTCTCATGGGCTGTAAAGAACAACGTGCGCATGTTTTAGAATTTTTATTTCAAATGATCTCGCGTACATTACACTTTCCAATTATTCTCACTCTTCATTCCAGTTACAGCATAACTAAAAAAAATTGTTCCTTAACCTTTCAATGTCCTTTAGCTATCGATTAAAGTTAACGAGACCTGTAGTATCTATACCAGTAGGGAAAGAAATCAGCAACTGGTGATTAAGAACAAAAAAACAGATTTGAGAAATATATAAACTAAAAACATTCATTTAAAAAGAAAGAATACTTACAAAACTTATAAAGATAATATGGAGATTCGGGGAGGAAGACAATGAAGATCAGTGGTGGTAAGCATAAAATAGCTCCTGCCCAAGCTAATCCTCTCCACTTTACAAATAGCACCAATATTGCCATAAAAAATATTCCTGTGGGAAAAATTATAACATATTTTAAAAGCTAAATAGACTATCATCATCATAGTGTTTTAATTCTTTGAAAAAAGATTACTTTACCGGAAGTAAATTCTGTATCGGTAAAAACTTGAAAGTTGAAACCTTTCCAATCCATATAGGACAGTGGACGAAGCATAATATTTTGTCAAATTTTGCAACATTTAAAATTGAGGTAGTCGTTGCTATCAAAGGTTCAACATGTATAATCGGTCATATACAAATATATAAACATATATAAATAATTAATGGTGTACAGTCATTTCAAAGGTTCTGTCGGGAGAGTGTTTGTAACCAATACTTATCGGTGGGAAACATAGGGGATCTTTTGAAGTGACTGTAGGGCGACATTAATTAGAATGGCGAAATAAATGTCCATATACAAATTCCAAAATGCATGGAAACTGGAAAATGGCAATGATGAAAGAATTAAGTTTTAAATTTAGTGAGCTATGCAGAAAGTTGCCTACCGGTATTTACTACTACTTAAAATCTAATGTATGAACTATACCATTTAACAGTTTTCGAGACAGGTTAATTACTAATAAATGCAAATATGATTTCAAGTCATGCTTTCGTTAACTGAGGAGCTGCTTTTACCTGACGTTCCAAAGACTCCCATGATTATTCCCTGGGTTGGCCTAAAGTCTTCTTGAATTGTTTCAGCGAGGTAAACGGATCCAGAAGACGACGTGAGACCTACGCAAAACCCCGCCACAAATCTTGCAATGATAATCACCATGATGCTATAAGACACAGCTATTTGAATCCATGCTAGTGATGGGGATGTTGAAAGCAAATAACATTTAAACTGGATAACAAAAACTCTCTCTCGTATGACAATTTGTATGGGACATAAAGGAGAGTATCACAAACTAAACATTTCTCTGGCATTCACGTTTGCAATTAAATCGTAACTTAAAAAAAACTACTTACAACCCATGAACAAAAGTACCGACGCAAAAAGAAGATTTCGTCGACCAAACCAATCCACAAAGTAAGACGCTACTATCGACCCAAATATTGCTCCAAAGGGGACAATGGCTGCTACCCACGATGCCTGTGAAGACATTTTGGGTATATTATTCAATGTGAGTTGTCAGTAAATGGGTGTAAAATTTAAGTAGTCAGTACAATACTACATGCAGTGTTGTTAAAAGTAATGCGTACAACAATAACACTGGCCAACAAAATGAAACTTTTTTTTCTCATCACAAACATGATCACACTTTTCTTAATGCATTTTTCGCGCTGATTCCGAATCTGGTTTTATTTCTTTTCTAGCACGTAGAGTTATATAGATACACTGGTTTTGATATTTTTAAGTTTTTGATATTGCTATAAGAAAATTTATGGATGTATAGATCACACTTAGGAAAGCTAAACAACAAATACATCATATACTTTATTCAATGTACTTATAAATAAAGAATATATACATTATTTTATTAAAAGCACTGTGAGTGTGATTTCCTTTTGTAAATTTGGCCTGGATTGTCACGATACAGCATCCAACAATGGTCCGCCATCATGCTTTCATTCCAATATCCTTGGTAGCGCTTCTCCATCATCTGAATATCTTGATGGAAGCTCTCTCCTTGCTCGTCACTCACTGCACCAAGGTTTTCAGGAAAGAAATCTAAGTGGGAATGCAGGAAGTGAATATTTAACGACATTCGACACTCCATTTCTTTGAAGGCATCAAGGAGGTTCTTGACTCCATCCTTATACGCAGGTGACTTGTTGCTTCCAAGAAAGTTTTCACATATCCATTTGTGAATCCTGACTGCATTCCTATAACTTTTAGATATCCACAAACATTCCATTGATGAGTGTCGTATTTGATTGCCTTAAGTAGTATATCCATATTGTCATATGTCTCTTTTAGATGGACGGAATGGGCAATGGGGATGGATGGCATTATATTACCATTATGCAAAAGAACTGCTTTCAAGCTACTCTGCGACGAATCAATAAAGAGGCGCCACTCAGATGCCACATACGTCTGAGATATGGCTGTAAATAGTCCATTGATGTCATGGCAATAACAGAGGACCGTCTACTGAAAAGAATGCTGTTAATTCAAAATTCCGCTTTCGGTAGTAGCTAATACGAACATTGTTCTCAAGTAAATTGTTCTCCTTTAGTCTTGAGGCGAGAAGCTCTGATTTCTCTTTAGACAGCGATAAGTCTCTAACAAGATCATTCAACTGTCCTTGGGTTAACTTTTTAGGCTCTAAATGTCTACCTTCAAAAGTGTACTCTGGTTCTGTAGATGGTCCGGAAACGCCAGTTGCACCTTCATCACTTTCCATGTCATCTATGATAGAATCTAGCTATCACTTGGGGGAATTGGAATGGGCAATGTTTCATCATGTTTTACTGGTCTACGTGCTGAATCCAAGTTTGGATATACAATCTGGTGTTTGTTCTTGGCAGAAAACCCCATTAAGTTCACACTACAAAAATAACAGTCTTCATGATGATCTCTCGGCTCCCTCCATATCATGGGTATGGCAAATGGCATTGAAGCTTTCTTTTTGTTAAGCCAATCACGTAATCCATTTGAACAGCCAGAACAGATTTGATGTGGCGCCCATGGTTTATCTTGGTCACCTAGATGGCAACCAAAGTATAGCTTGTATATTTTCTTAATGTCGGTTGTAATACTTCGTCGCTGTGTTTTAGTTGTCAACTGGCCGCATACGAAACAGAACTTGTCGGGGTCATTCTTACATTGTCGAGGCATGTTGACTGACCTGAGCAAACTATAAATTAAAAAAAAATGTACACCAACTTGACACAAGTTCTTGGACTGGACTGATCTTTTGACACACGAAGCACGGCGTTGTTGCCTGAATCACAATGCTGCTAGACGTAAAAGCTCACACCTGAAATACATAAGATGTATAATTAAGATAATTGAAATAAATAAGATGAATAAACTAAAAAAACACAATAAAATAAACACAATCAAATGTTGAAATATTAGTATTTTGCTTATTTAAAATGGTTAAATCTGTGTAGTTATATATATGCCTTCATCTTGAAAACTATACGTGCTAGAAAACATCTGAATGCAGTTTTGGAATCAGCGTGAAAATTGCTATCCAGCCAACACAAATTTTACTCTGATGAAAAATCTTTGTTGACCAGTGTAATTATTTGGATTTTAGAACTACAATAATGAAATGCTTGTGTTAAGCATTCTTAAAATCAGCGTCAGTGGGTGAAAAATTATGCTATAGAAACTGTGTGATTACTTGTATAATAACTTTAGGAAAGCGTGTTTAATCTTACAGCCGATTTTTTTTTTTTTTATTTTTTTTTTTTTTACATTAAGCGTTCACTTCTGTATCTTATTAACTATGAGCGTTGTCCTCACTGGACCCTCAGGCATATAATTCTCTCAACGCTCTTTCTATACCTAATTACCTAAGGCAGTGTTTCGCAACTGGGGTGCCGCCAAATTCCATCCAAACCACAAAAGTAAGGAATTCAGAATTAAAATATTACTCGACAGATAATAATTTAAAATCAAACAAAAACATTCATAATGTTCGTAAGAACGCTCAGTTTCAAGTTACATGGTGCTCGGGCCGGGGGGAATTCTATGTTGAATAGTGGGAGGCACAAAACCTGAGGGGGACCGCGAAACAAGACAGAATCCTTATGGTAGGAAAGGAAGAAATAGGTAGTTATAGGTAACAAGTATGGCCGACTGCCCATAGCCAAGCTAATAGAATGATTTGGTTATACTTGCTGGGGTTAGCCATTCCCAGTAGATGATCTTTTGAACGAAGGATGTAAAATAGATTAACAACTAACCAATAAATGAAGGCTTTAGAATAAAACGATTAATAGCACTAACCCACACACTATCAAAATTAAGTTACTTAAGACTACTTTCGGTGCTCCTTTAGTATGCGGTCTACAAATTCTGCCGCGCTCTACTTCTTTCAAAGTGCAGTCTACAGGATTTTTTCGTTAAATTTGTGCCTGCTCACGCATTCTGCCGCTCTTTTTTTTTCGCTAAATGACTCACATGACTTAGACCCTATTTGACCTTGAAATTCAAAATGATTGTTTAACATCAGTAGCTTGAGAAATTTGAAGCAGTAAAGTTGTAAACAATTCAATTGCCGGTGCTACTATAGTATGCGGTCTACCTACGATTGGTTAGGTTTAGTCAAGATATTTTCGTTAAAACTAACGAAAATATCATGACTAAACCTAACCAATCGTCAAGGGCGACTGACATTGGGATGTAAACAAGCAATTAGTAAACAAGCTAAGAAGGTATACTTACATTTAAACTTTTTGTGTTTTTAAATTTTCAATAAATTTTTTTCCTTACATTTAAACTTTTTATGTTTTTAACTTTTCAATAAATTTTTTTCAAGTAAGATTGTCATTTCAACCTCTTTAACTACATTTAAAAAACAAATTGGTGTAGACCGCATACTAAAGTGTGAATTTGTCTGTAGACCGCATACTAAAGGAGCACCCTACTTTCATAGTCAGAAAATCTAGAAGAGGAAGAGCCATTGTTATTCCATAGCAATACAATAACTAGGCTGATTAATCTAGCATCGCTTGTATATATATATATATATATATATATATATATATATATATATTAGTTTAAAGTGTATATATATCCATCTCATTAAATGTAAAGTTGGCGAAAAATTGTTATTTACGATTGGACCTAAACATTTGGACTCTTGTGACAGCATTTTAAGAAGCGGATAGCGTCTCTTGCTTGCTCCTTTGTTGAAAGTGGTACAGTTCAGTTGTGGTTGTATGGAAAATTCTCTTTCAGTTGGGTATTTGGTAATCTAAATATGTACATGATTGTTGTATATCGTGCAAGTTCATTAGTGTTGATGCAAAGTTTAGACTGCTTAGAAAAAGAAGATCACAAAATATAATTTTTTAATTGCTGAACTCAGGCTTAATGTAAGCCTGCGTCAATTTTATTTTTATTTTTTATTGTGTGCCTTATTTTCGAGGCAACCCTGGAATCCCGTACAAGAAAGGGAAAAGGTGTTAATCCTTTTCGTACATCCAGCGTGCTGCCAGTCACTGCTGCCATGCAAATAGCTAGTAGTTATCCGTTACGGGGCCATCAATAAGAATGCTAATTTAGTGTTATTGTTTACCCTGAGTGATCCTACGCGAGGTACCCCATACGGACGGGTTACTCTTTCCTGAGGTAAGAAGTTTGAACCTCATCAGATCATCGGGGAGGAATCCCGCCTTGAGTCGGAAAGAGTTTAGGTGGCTGCCGTGCCAATGATAACTCCCCCAGGATATTTCCCTTTCTCCACTGCCATGTTGCACTACTATCAGCCCCCAAAACTGAAGGTCCGAAGGTCCTAGCAGGAGCTGAGGTACAAAAGATTTCGCCACGACGTGGTTACGGTAGTAACCTTGCCAAATTGACAGCGGCCATATAGCTGTCGTGCCCAGTCTACCGCCCATTGCCTCACGTCCGCCTCGTCATACAGACGAACCTTACGGAGGTGAGTGGCTTCGAGATTTGTACAGTTAAAGTCGGCTATTATCTGGACATCGATGATGTTCACCTCCTCTCCCTCACCGTCTCACGCCAGCCACAGTGGGGATGAGGGCCCGACTGCTACTGTAGTCCAGAGCCACGGAGAGCCTCTGCTCACAATCGCACCACCCGGTCATGTCCATCGATTTGGAGGTGATGGGTATCGGGTGACGAAGGTTCTCTAATACTGAGATCAAACTTTCTTCCCACTGACAACGTGGTTTCAGCTGATGGAAGCAGTTGTGGTCTGGAGTTCATATATGGCGGGTTTTCAAAGAAAAGAAAAGCTTTTGACAAAGCATTTAAATATAAATAAAAATATAAAAATACCTCTTCCTCAGAAACCTTCATACGGGAGTCCTCACGGAGAAGTGGAAGCGCTGGTGATGAGAAGCCCAATGCCAATGAATTCACAAGAAAGGTGAAGCCAACGGTTACTACGATGGCTGCCTGCAGCAACATAGTTTAGGAAAAAGTTAACTTCTGTTATTAAGAACATTACTCTTATTTAATATATATATATACAGGGTGTCTCAAAAGTCACTATCTATTTTGAAAAATAATGGGAATTACGAAAAACTGGTTTAAGACATGAAAAATATATTTATTTCAAAGTAAGTGCCACAGAATTAGTGCTATTTATTTATCTGTCTCCACATGGCGACCATCAGTGTCTCTACAGAGCTCAAAGCGATAAGTTGTTTCCCGGAACACACTTTCCAGCATTTGAGGTGTTATTTTCTGAACTGCATCGGTAATACGATTTCGATGTTCGGCTACATCACTAATTCTTCTACCAGTGTACACCTTAGACTTAATGAAACCCCAGGCGAAAAAATCTAATGGTGTTAAATCGGGTGAACGTGCTGCCCATGGTTGTGTTCCTCCACGACCAATCCAGCGACCGGGTAAGCGTCTGTCAAGATAATCACGTACAATTATTGCATAATGGCACGGTGCTCCATCCTGCTGAAAAACTACTGTGTCAAGAATGCCATCTGTAAGAAGTTGAGGTTCGAGGAATTGTTCAAGCATGTCAAGATAAATTTATAAATTACACAAAATTCGAAATAAACCAATTAACTTTTTTTAAATACACAAATTTGCACCAGAAGTACATATCTTTATGCCAGCATAGCATTTTTTAAAGAAACATCTAATGTCACCGAAATAGATAGTGACTTGAGACACCCTGTATTATGAAAAAAATATTAGGTTCGAGTGTGCAAAACTATATTTAGAAGTTAATTTAGGAATCTGGTGTATTGCAAAAATGAAAAACTTGCATGAAAGGACACCATAATAGTTTTGGTTTAAATTTTCATGCAAAGATCATCACACTTACAATTATAATCTCAAAGAGAAATTGAGAGAATGTAACAAATGAAAGAATGATGTAGTAAAGTTATTTACCTGCCGATTTGCTACGGTCTTTTTCGCATCCTCTGTGGTTGCAGCCATCTTGAAAATTATCTTCGGGCAAGATTAGGAATTATATTTTTGCGCAGTGATATACGGTCGTTTTTCGTAACTTTTTACATAAAATAATGTACAAACTTTGTACCAAATTAATACAAGTTTACAAATTGTACATAGAGAATGCTAATACTAAAAATTACAATATACAATCAGCTAAAACTTGCTCATTAACACAATCTGAAATTAAATGATTGGAAAGACATTGTTCCATTAATGAAATAATTATTTTACAGCCTGCATTAATTTCATTAATTATTATGGGCAAGAAGATCAATTGTCTATCGACCATGCATGCATGTACGCTTTACCTTTTTAACTTTTGAATTTAACGAGTAAATATTCCCGTCCCTACTATACGAGGATATTTTTGCTATAATGATCACAATCAGTCAGTGAAAAAGGTCAGAAACTGGCACGGGGCTAAGACCAGCCAGTGTGGCCCATTGATCTACTACTTGTATTGTAATTATCAGCATTTTTAGGATTTGACTTATTTTTTATATAGAATATACAGAGTGGCTCAATAAAATGTTACCACTTTTTATTAATGCGAACAGAAAAACGATAACATTTTATTGAACCACCCTATATATATTGGAAAGGAAAGAAGGTCGTTCCGTAGTGTAAATAATATTGAGAGAAACTTTGAATACACAAAATTCATCGATTTGTCATTGACAACTTAAAAATATAAAAATTCTTATTACATATCCGTTCGTTCATTAAAAACAAGTTAAAAATATATTTTAAAATAATTACCTAGCGTTAAATCTGTGCAGTCGTGCAAAGTAGGTCGCTCTGGTCCGTTAAACCGAAGCGTAAAGAAATTAACATTCCTTTTGGCGTACCAGTAAAAAACATAGGAATTACACACACAAAGTCACTTATAACAGTCTGTAATTATAATAGTTAAAGTAAATTCTAGGTCTATATTTATACTGTACCCTTAATTATCCATTTCAGTTATTCATTTAAATGGAAAAGTGTGGAACAGAGAGGCGAGGTTGAGTGGTGTGGTAACGTAACATTCAGATTTTGTAGTTTAGGTATAGTACTAATAAGATATAAAATTTACTTGCACCACTGCATTACACACAAACACACACAAATGTGTGTGTGTGTGTGGCACTCGTAAGTATTCGTACAAAGAAATATTTCGGTTATATTCACCCTTGCCTTTTGTACCATGCATAGGATAGTTATGAAAAGTTTATCGTTCATTTGGAAAAATTAAGCTAATTATTTTTTTATTTGTTAGAAAACTCCAACATATAATGTAAAATATAAAAGAATTTGAGGAAAATAAAAAATTAGAACGCAAAAGTTTTCAGTAAATTTACTTACAAAATTATTTAGTTATTCTTTGATGTTTTTATATGGTGGAGTTCAACTAATTTTTTTTTTTTGTTAAATTTTTCCAAACCAAACGAATGGTAATTTTTTTATAACTATCCTTATGCATGGTACAAAAGATAAAGTCTCTCTATGAATACTTATGAGCGCTACTATTCCGAGCAAAACTTAGAAAAGTATTTAAAAAATCAAAATACTGAAAACCTTTCAGAGTCCCACACAGTGCACAGTTTTCAATAAAGATATATTTCATATTTCCAACGGGGACCCATCACTTAAACTGCTCTCCGAACACCATCACCTTTTAATCGTTTATTTCATTTGTGTGACTATCACAAATCCCTTCCACTTATATATTATATATATATATATAATTGTAAATTTCTCTTTATGCACATACAAGTCTGTTTACACTTAGCACTGTCCCCGATCACCCAATCATTTTCACTTGTTCACAAATACAACTAAATCACAATATTGCTTCGACACTTGAGATAAGTCAGTGTACGATCATTTACGCCGATAACAATGGCAGTCACTTCAATGGTTTTTTTTTTATTTGTATTCTCTTTGTTAATATTTGTTTATAAATGTATATTTTGTACAAAACCTGGAAAATCCTAGAAGTGCATATTCGGGGAAAATCTAAATTATAAAAAGTGGCCTACAACAGCGTATCATATACACGGATCAGCGAACCATAAAACCATATTTGTTGATAATTATTTTTTTTAACTTCCTTGATGTGATACAGATGACAATTTAAATTAAACAACTCTTATTTAGTATGTGTACATCTGTGTACGTCAGTGTTTCTCAAACACATGGAGTTTGTAGAGCAAATCCGGCTCAAAAACACTTGTATAAATTATTATTCATACCTGTAACGAATATTTATTCTCGATTTTCTTAATTTTGAGCAATTTAATAAATTAATAAATATCGAAAGCTTTGTATATGTTTATCGGCGTGAGGCCTACGATTTACACTGGAAATTACTTTAAAAATATATCTCAACAACAATTACGCAATAGGACATCCTGCCTCATATATTTGTAAGATATGAGGCAGGATGTGTGATATGGTAATATTACCGAACGAAGATGATAAAAAGAAAAACTAAAAACAGAAAACAAACATACGACAAGAACGGAAAACGTAGAAAATATATGTAAATACTAGGGACACCACTCAATATATTTTGCCCCATCCTTTTTTCTTAGCTAAATAATAGGCCATGGGACTGAAATGTCTTTTGGGCCGTAAGTTTGAACTTTCTGCGCTTCACATAACCGGATTTTTCCAGTTTGAACCTCCTCTCCTTGTATAAAACCGGTTTTAAACGCCCTTTTATAAAACAGATTGTTAACGGAGTTTCGAAAATGGCGTGACAGTGATGTGCGTCGTAAACAGAGAGTTATCAGTTATTAATCGCAGCAGGTCCTGCGCCAGCCTATTTGGCGCCCTTAGCAGGACTGCAGCTGGCGCCCCCACCCGCCTCCCACTTCACGATTGGGTTTGCCCACAAAGTAATCAAGGTACCATATTGAAGAAACTATTTGCCTTACACTGATCTATTTTAATTTGCTAATACATACATTTATTATAAAATTATAAAATCATTTCACAGTTCAAGAAAGTGTCATGACCAATCAAAACAGCGAGTAAAGCGAGGCATATGTAGTAACAAATCAGAACGCTCAAAAGTGCTAAAATATTCTTGCAAAAAGGACATATCTACTGTTTTTTCCAAGCAAGAAGGGCATATGTCACATAAAAACAGTTATTCGCTTATTGACAACTCCCGGAACTCATATTAAGCCGTAAATAAGCCGAGTCGCTTATTGACGACTCCCGTCTGTGCGCGCAACATTTTTAAATCGCTTATTTACGACTCCCGTCCCTAAAGGGTTAAAGGTCGTGATAGTGAAAGTTCTATAATGACCCAATAAGATGAATAAGTTAATTATGTAAATATCAGTCAAGCTAAACTGGTGTACATACGTCGTACAACCTTTCATCATTTGTCTATGCTTCTCATTCCTTCATTATTTTTTCATGTTGTTCTTACATAATACTATCAGACGTGCACAGGGCGGGAGGCGCTGGCGCCCCCCAGATCTTTGGCGCCCTTAGCATTTACTAACCTCGCCTAATGGAAGCGGCGGCCCTGAATCGCAGAGAAGGAAACAGCTGGAAATATTCACAAACGTCTACAAAACGTTTACGGAGATGCTACTATTGATCGAAGCACAGTTGGACGCTGGTCTAAACGTGTGAGATCATCGGAGAGAGGGAGAGCCAGCCTCGATGATGAGCCACGCAGTGGTCGCCCGGCATCGGCTGTGACATCTCACACTGTGCAACGTGCTAACAGCATCATTCTATCAAATCGGCGCGTCACATACAAGGAGCTATCAATGGAGCTAGGAATTAGTGAAGGAAGTGTGAATACGATAATTCAGCAACTGGGATACTCAAAACTGTGTTCATGGTTTGTTCCTCGCGAACTGACTGAAGATCACAAAGCCCAAAGAAAAGAAATTGCTTCTGAGTCGTTGGTTCAATACGAGAAAGAAGGGGATGACTTCCTTTCACGAATTGTGACTGGGGATGAGACTTGGGTACACCACTCTGAACATGAAACAAAACGCCAATCCATGGAGTGACATCACGCACGCAGACTCCCCACGCAAGAAAAAGTTCAAAATGGCTTCCGCTACAGGAAAGGCTATAGCCACCATCTTCTGGGACATGAAAGGGATGATTCTGGTGGACATTATGAAGAAAGGACAAACAATCAACTCAGAGGCATATACTGCTACCCTACAGAGACTCCAGAGACGTATAAAGCGAGTTCGACCGGAGAGAAGACTGTAAGACGTCCTTCTTTTGCACGATAACGCAAGACCACACAACAGTTTGCAAACAAGAGATGCCATCACAAAAATACACTTGACTGTGTTATCCCACCCTCCATTAGCGTGTAGCGTCATTGGGCAAAGTGTAACGGATGAAGAGGCACATTTCAGGTTTTGTACAATTGACGTCCCTAAATTCAAAAATGAAAAAACAAATTTTTTTTGACAAGTGCAACACCTCCTTTTTCGCATGTGAAAATCGTGAAAATTGCTAGTTACCCATAACTTTTGGACACTTGCTTTCCTAGGGTTTGAGCTATCATTTGACCCCTTACAATGTACTGCTTTTCAGGAAAAATAGAAAAATTTATTTTTGGAATAAACATACACTGTAGGTAGGTAGGTAGACTAGATAGTTTTATTTAGTAAATGATACATTAAAATCTTGTTCAGTTTTGAATGACGGCATAAAGTCACGGGATTTAAGTACTGCTCTGATGTAACCATCTCTTGAATCCTTTCCATACACTGCCCCAGACGCTTCAGTTACCACCCTAACACAGCGTTCTACACCTTGGGAGTGACATGGTATCCGGACAACAAGGGGCTCTTCACTGATCTTATCGAGTTGTTCGACAGAGAACTGCTTCGTGAGTGGTGGTTCCATTGTGCACTCCTCCACTGGTGGAAGTAAATCTTTCAAATTCTGAGCACTTTGTTTGATCTTTGGTGGCCGAAATTCTCTGACTTGCTGTTGAGCAGGTTTGGGAGCTCGTCGAATGGTCTTGATTATATCGATGGCTAATTTCCGGTTTGCTTGATCTGCATCTGCAAGCATTGCCAGTAGAACATTTTCAGGGTGAGCCCAATATGCATTTCTTTGGATCACAGGCCATGTGACAGTCTTGCTAGCTGGTGACAGTAATCATAGCAGCTTGATTTGCTCCAGGAAATGTTTTGGACCATCTGTGCACCTTGGATGGCACTTGATGCTAAACCACATGGGTCCATAGTGGCACACGACAAACTGTGTGAGTGAATACAGTTCATCACTTGGCTGCGCCATCGCTACATATAGCCGACAAATTCTGCTGGCAGTTGTAACCCATCTTGCATGGGAGATTGGTCCAGGCTTCTCTCGTAGAAGATCTTTATTAATGACACCAGTCCTTATCGCTTTCATCATTCTGTAGAGGTAGGCTTGGTCACGACTCAATTCAGTAAGGTCAACATCCGGGAGAGTGTGGCCATCAGCAATACATTGAATTCCTCTAGAGGAAAGTGGCAAACTTTCACATGTGGCCAAAGCTTTGCCAATTGGTCCTTTCCATTGAGTTGAAGATTCTGTTGGGCCGATGAGTTCCTTGCACAAGTGGCGCAGTGGGAGTTCATTTAAATGCAGACTACAGATGAACCAGTGCAAAGGGCGACCCAGGCGGCACTCTAGCAGGTGTATTGCTCCACTTCTGTGCCCTGTGTTTGTGGCTGTGCTGTCGGCTCCCACTGCAATTATCTTGTCTGCAATACCCATTTCTTCAATCGCATTTTGAAGTCCATCCGCAATGACAGTGCCAGTTCCTCGTTCCAGTGTCAGGTGGTTTAGATAGAAGGTTCCAGGCTCTCCGACCAGCACATAGTCCTCAACTTTCTTTGTGCTATACCATTTGTTCCCTTTTTTCTCTTTGACAAGTGTCATGTCTTTCCGTCCATCAAAAAATAAAGCAGTGACTTCCACATCGCGGTAAGTTACTGCTTCCTTCAGATCCCTCCGTACCTTCTGCCGTGCTCTCCATACTTTGTGGTGGTCAATCACATTTATCTGACCCAGGGCCGCCGCTTCCATTAGGCGAGGTTAGTAAATGCTAAGGGCGCCAAAGATCTGGGGGGCGCCAGCGCCTCCCGCCCTGTGCACGTCTGATAGTATTATGTAAGAACAACATGAAAAAATAATGAAGGAATGAGAAGCATAGACAAATGATGAAAGGTTGTACGACGTATGTACACCAGTTTAGCTTGACTGATATTTGCATAATTAACTTATTCATCTTATTGGGTCATTATAGAACTTTCACTCTCACGACTTTTAACCCTTTAGGGACGGGAGTCGTAAGTAAGCGATTTAAAAATGTTGCGCGCACAGACGGGAGTCGTCAATAAGCGACTCGGCTTATTTACGGCTTAATATGAGTTCCAGGAGTCGTCAATAAGCGAATAACTGTTTTTATGTGACATATGCCCTTCTTGCTTGGAAAAAACAGTAGATATGTCCTTTTTGCACGCATATTTTAGCACTTTTGAGCGTTCTGATTTGTTACTACATATGCCTCGCTTTACTCGCTGTTTTGATTGGTCATGACACTTTCTTGAACTGTGAAATGATTTTATAATTTTATAATAAATGTATGTATTAGCGAATTAAAATAGATCAGTGTAAGGCAAATAGTTTCTTCAATATGGTACCTTGATTACTTTGTGGGCAAACCCAATCGTGAAGTGGGAGGCGGGTGGGGGCGCCAGCTGCAGTCCTGCTAAGGGCGCCAAATAGGCTGGCGCCGGCCCTGATCTGACCATCAGAACTAATGATGCTATAGTCAACCAATGTTGCAGTGCTGATAGCTGCAGCAGCCCTGTTCGATACACCATACCGGTCAGCTTCCAAAGCAACAGTGGGAATCGGTGTGATGTTCCTGTCCTCCTGGGCACTATCACCTGCTTGCCTTGCTTCGATGCTTGTAAGCCTTTTTCCATCAATCGGAGCAGCTTGGTCTTCACATTCTTGATTGGCTGTGATGGAATGTTAGCACGATTCCAAAGGTCAATGAGTGTTTGGCATACCTCCGGAAGAATCTCCCTGTCGCTGGTGTACTTGTTCTCCTTCAAGAAGAGGAAATGCCTTGCAACTTGTATACGGGTTGGAAGTTCAGACAGAGGAAGCTCTGATAGTGGAGAACCAAAGACAATGTGGCTGGCAAATCCCCGTGTTCTTTGCGTGCTCATTGTACCAGCAAAACTCAACGAGTATCACACAGGAACACTGAAACAAAAACACAAACGTATAAATAAAAAATATATGATTGTAAGTGTATATATAAGGCTTGGTTTATTGGTAAACAATAAGTTTACCAATATATATATAAAAATATACTGCACATACATGTATTATGTATATAAATATCCAAAGGTGTGTATTAAGGTAGGTTGATTTTCCGCATTTTTTTAGATATCGACTTTGGACTAGTCGAGATAGTCAGGGCTTAATATGATAACTGACAAAAAATTTCAGATCCCTAGCTTTAACCGTTTTTTGAGGAAACTTTCAAAAATCGTCAAAAATTGTACCGAAAAATACCGCATTTCGCAATTTTCGGCCGAAAAAATCATGCTATTTTCATAAAAAAATCTGAAAAAGTTACAATTTTTATTGAAAAAAAGTAAAAAAAAACATGTACAGAGTCAAATAGACCCATTTAGATACCAAGATCATCATAATTTTCACTAAGAGCCCTTAGAAGCAAAGGAAGGCCTCATCTGGCGGCTTAGGGCTTTGGCCAGAATGTGTTTGTGCCTTGATTCGAGTCCATAAACAGTATGGGAAGCTTCAGATGTCAGCTTCACGGCCCTTTCAACACTCTGAGAATGTGAAGGCAGATCAGGCAGCTCCAGCTTGGTGCCATTCAGCAATGCTTCTTGAAGCTGGTCAGAAAAGTCTTCTGTGAGAGCAGGTTCACAGATGCCACTTTGAGAAAGGTTGATTAGTTCTGACCAGTGGGTAGCTTCAATGTTGATGGCTGTGATCTTCTTCAGCCTCTTCTTGGCTGGCTTCCCACTTCTGAAAAAATAATAATTATTTATTTTTTATTCCAGTTTAAGATTTAATCCCTATTAGTCTCAGAATTGATGATAAAAAAAAAAAAAAAAAAAAAACTATAAATCCCCATAATCGAATTTTTTTTCAGAAAGAAGGTAAGATTATTTCCATCAGAGGGGAGGGGGGGGAGTTGGGATAAAAAAGTGTGAAAAAAAAATCGATTATGGGGATTTATAGAACTTGGGCCTTTTTTTTATTAAATAAATCCCCATAATCAAATTTTTTTTTTCACATTTTTTTAAATTAATAAATGCTTACCTGATGGACAGAATTTTCTTGAGCGCAGCTTCTCTCACTTCCAAGTCATCAGACTTCATCATGGAAGTACAGCACATTCTCGGGCAGCAAGGCAAAAACATTGTACTTCAGGTTCTTGAAAGCAACACCCTGGATTTCTTCAGACTGCTGCTTGATCCTCTGGATCATGTTGAAATGTACAGCTGCTGATTGTGGAACTTGCTGTCCCTTTTGATCTCAAACCAACTGACTGCATACACTCCCACAATGAACTTTATGGCCTGGTAAAGCTTATCCTGTAGTTCTGGAGGGTAAGCACCTCTGGTCCACAGACACATCAATCTAATTGCCAAAGTCAACCATCTTGCATGGTTTAATGGTCCAATTTTCAGGCAGCAAATCTTGGGTTGACTTTGCCCCTGGAAATTCCAAGCACATACTCCAAAAGAAGCCTCTGGTCGCTACTGAGATCATTCAGTGTCTCCTCAGCAAATTCCATGTCATCCAGGGGGCCACTGAGTTTGGTGAATTCCACTTGTGGCAGAGCTTGGTAGTCAATTTCACAGAGTTTTCCCAGCGACCAGTGAAAGCAGTGGGACTTTTGGTACTGCCATCAAGATGCTTGAAAACAGCTCTGAAAGGAAGCTCATTCTGATGGAGTGAACAGCCAATGGTGTGCAATTTCCGCTCAATTTTATTTTCCAGAGCTGTTACAAGGCCTCCCTCCCAGCCAGTGTTTGTATTTGTGTTGTCAAGGAGGACAGCTTTCAGGGTATGAACACTGTTAAACTCCTCCAAGACACTAGCAGCCGCGGGTTCACTGCCTGCCAGATCTCAATCACATCCTTTGCTATCATTTTAGCAATATCATAGTCTTTCAAGTCCGGGTGGCTGTTTTGGAGGAAATAACTGTACTGAATAACTTGGCGGAGGGTAGGAGGCTCTGTTTTATCCAAAGGGGAAGGCTGGCCACTGAATTTTTTGGCACTATCACTTCGAGTTAACACTGCAGACTTCCGTTTTTTACCCATTTTTATGAAATATCTGAAAATAAACACAATTAAATGAACGCATCATAAAATAACTTAATTTAATACACATTTTATAGGTAAATATCATTAAAAATACAAAATAATACACTAATAAACATCTATAATGCATTTACAATAAGTTTCAAGCATCGTTTTGTTAAAAAAGCCGAATTTTAATTGATTATTTTGATGAAATAAGGTCCGATATTTTGTTTGTTTACATTGCGCGAATGCCGCGCGCGCGATTTTACGCTTAAAATTCGGCAATTTTACAACTTAAAAATAATTAACAATCCTCAAAAAATACAATCATTTTCACAAATATGAGTTAGTGCAACGTTTTTTATACATCAATACCTTTCTATCTAGACTAGTCCAAGATCACAGTTCCAAAATCAACCTACACTAATAAACACCCATCATAAACATCGATACAACACTCAAGACATTTAATCAGATTATCAATAATGCAAACAAATACATACCCAAGGGCAACATTAGGAAATACAACCCAAATTACACTAGAGAAATAGCCCACCTCATAAGGCAACGTAACAACCTCAAACATAACACACAAACACCACACACAGAAGCCATAAAGCAGCAGATACAACAGCTCAACACAGAAATAAACAACAAACTCAAAGAAAAACAAACAGAAACATTCAGGGAATTCATAACAACACTAAACCACTCCACAGATACATACAGGCTATACAAGACTATAAACAGCATTACCCACTCTAACAGCGGCATTCACACCTCACACGCGGCTATCTGTCGCAGCCAAAATAATATCCCAACATACACACAACAAGCTAACATTCTAGTTAATCACTACGCAAAGATAAGTCACTTAAACAGAGACAACAACCAGAAACACGCAGACAAACAAACAGCCAGACACAAGAAAACCTACAGACTCGACACGACCATTACACCCTTCAATACAGACCAGACCACCAAGATCATCAAAACATTAAAAATTCGAAGGCTACTGGACCAGACAACATATCTAACATACACCTTAAACACTTGGGCCCACAAGGAATACTAGCTCTCACAAATATCAGCACATATTCATACCAACACTGTATTATTCCTGACATATGGAAACAAGGTAAAATTATTACACTACTCAAACCAAAAAAAATCCAACAGAACCAGCTTCCTATAGACCCATTACTTTACTATGCACACCTTCCAAAGTAACAGAAAGACTAATCTTACAAATCACCAACCCACACATACCACTATCGCCTACTCAACATGGATTCAGACCTCACCACTCAACCACGACATTACTCACTAACCTGACGCAGCACATCATGGATGGCATCAACTCTAGAAGACCAGCTCAACGTACACTATTAGCAACAATAGACATTAGTAAAGCATTTGATGCTATCCCACGCTTCCCTCTCATAAACAAAATACTCAACACAAACATGCACAATAACACCAAAAGGTGGCTGAGCAACTATCTCTCAGGAAGATACTCACATGTCACATTTAATGGCAAGTCATCCAAAAACAAGCTTTTTCCGAACGGGGTCCCTCAAGGCTCTGTTCTCTCACCAACACTCTTCAACTTATACATGCATGACATTCCAACACCCATAGATAACAAGCTTACCTTATCATCATATGCAGATGATATCACTCTAACATCCACCACAACAACATCGACACCGCTACAAATAACCTACAAACATACATAAACAGTATACAAGACTGGCTCACACACAATAGACTCAAAGTAGCGCCCACAAAATCAACCATCACCTTGCTTACAAGCAACACAAAAGAACACCAGGTAATTCCACAACTTACACTAAACAACATCAACATTCCACACACTCACAGAACCAAAATACTAGGTGTCACATACAACACATCATTATCTTTTGCAAACCACATTCAGGACATTAAAAACAAATGTACGTCAAGACTTAACACGCTTAGGGTACTAACAGGCACAAACTTTGGACACCAGCAGGAAACAACATCACTCATCTACAAACAATATATTCGCTCAGTTATGGACTATGCTAGCCCATGCTGGGCACCCATTATCTCAAACACACACATAAACACCTTACAAACAATACAAAACAACGCACTTCGTATCATTACAGGATGCACTCAAACAACACCAATAGAACACCTGCACACAGAAACAAAAATACTAAAAGTTAGGGAACATTTAGACATGAGGGGAACACAATTCATGGCAGCAGCGACAACTAACCCACAACACCCTTGCCACTACATGTACAATCATGCACCAACACCTCGCACCATTAAGGTAACACCAGAGAGACATTATAACCAAATACTCCATTCCATACCACGCCCCACAGACATCACACAGTACAGAAAACACATACACACACACCTAACCCACAAAGCACTGACACGACTCGGTCCGAATGCGGTCCTAGGTGCGAAGCCGCCGCCCATTAACAGGTCAGAGATCAGCCTGAGCAGATCGGATCGAGTTAACTTAGCACGATTCCGATGTGGACATCACCCCAACTTATGGACATATAAACACAGACTAGACAACTCCATAGACGACACCTGTCACCTGTGCCAAGACACACCACAAACAATTGAACACATTATGACGGACTGTACCGCTCTAGCACAACAACGAACACAACATCACGAGTGCGCTGAACCTCTGGTCCACTCCGGAGAGGGCGATCGGTTACCTGCGTGCCGCCGGCTTGCTCGATCAGGGGGGCTGATCGGCTAAACAACAACAACAACAACAACCACAACCTACCTTAGTACATACTTATGTATATACCCTAAGTCTACAGGGGCCTTCAACCTGGGCGGTAGCGCCCACTAGTGGGCGAATTGTGATTTTAGGTGGGCGGTAGAAAATTTTCACGAAAACTGTAATTAGATTCACTTAAGGGTGTGGTAAATATGAAAATTTAGACTTCAAAAGACCCGATCTAAATCGACGAAAAATATAGTTAACACTAAGATCACACACACGTACGCACACACAAACACACACGTTTTCTTATACAATCTACATCTATTCTACAATAAAAGAAAATTGAATTGATTGTTATCAATCAAAGATGTTGATTGTTATCAATCAAAGATGATCTCACAGCTAGTGACTTGGAAAAATATAGTAGTCATCTTGATGCACTAAAAATTGACACGGAAAATCGCATTCAAGACATTATCAACCTTAAAGTCGATGCGTGGATGGAGACTCCTTTTATTATAAACGTATGTGATGTTGAGGTTACCTGTCAAGAGGAATTATTGCAATTAAAATATGACGCTGAGTGCAAAGCAAATTTCAAAGAAGGTGGATACCTACAACTTTGGCAGAAAAAAAAAATACCCAAGCTGTATCCACATTTATGGAATAAGATTTCCACTCTACTAGTAGCTTTCCCTACCTCATATCTGGTTGAATCAGGATTCAGTGTAGTGAACCATATTCTTACCAAAGAAAGAAATCGTTTGAATATAGCAGAGAGAGATCATCTTCGTTTGTGTTTGTTTCTTACTAAAATAAAACCCAACTTAAAGTTTTAATTAGCAAGCATCAACCACAAGGCTCTCATTAAAGGTAATTAAACATTTATTTTATTTTTTTTATTAATTATGATGATTTATTTTTTTGCCCTAAGGTGGGCGATAAGCTTTTTTAATTCTCAAAAAATCAAAAAAGTGGGCGGTAAGCTAAACAAGGTTGAAGGCCCCTGCCCTAAGACATATAACAAACTTATAAACAATGCAAAATACAACAAAACAAAGAAATGTGTATAATGTATATATCACAAAACGCACCTTTCGTTAGTACCTTGGGGTTTTTGAACACCCCATCCACAGAAAAAACACTTGTTTCTCTCAAGCGAGCTAGCGTAGAACTAAGAAATTCCAGGGGATGACTCACTGAGAATAATTAGAAAGCTGCCAGAAGTACCATGTCAGTCAGTGTTGCCAACTGTAATTAACAAGAATTTTGTATTTTTTACATGCGAAAAAGGAGGTGTTCTGCTTGTTGCAGAATTTTTTTTATTTCTTTTCTGAAATCAGCAAGGTTGATTGTACAAAACCTGAAATGTGCCTCCAGATCGCTCATGACGCTACACGCTACCCTCCATACAGCCCGGATATGACACTTTCAGACTTCCATTTGTTTGGGCCAATGAAGGATGCTATTCGTGGAAGAAAGTTTCAGAGTGACGATGAGGTTGTTGAGGAGGTTAAGAGGTGGCTCCAGAGGAACCCAGCGGACTTTTACCAGCAAGGAATAAAGGCCCTTGTTTCAAGGTGGAGGAAAGACGTAGAAAAGGATGGAGACTATGTGGACAAATAAAAACTTGTAAAAAAGGTACGTTACTACTTGTGAGCAAAATTTCTAGAACTTACAAGGAAACTTGGAGAGAAAAAAAAAGGTGGGGAAAAATATATTGAGTGGCCCTCGTATTATGCAAAAGGGCATTGCAGATACCCGGATGGGCAATGTATCTATGCACATCCCACTTCATGTAACTTCTATTACAAAGATGGATATTGTAAATTTGAAAAAAAAAAAATGCGAGTTCCATCACCTTACTATCTGCAAAACTTATGCAAGATGGGAGATGCAAATACGGACAAAAATGCCGTTACCACCACCACCACCACCACCACCACCACCACCACCACAGAATACATACAGAAAGAAATTACATGTGATATCGGGACAACAAGTATCGAAACAAGGCTCTGTTCTCTCACCAACACTGTTCAACTTATGACATTCCAACACCATAGATAACAAGCTTACCTTATCATATGCAGATGACATCACTCTAATATCCACCCACAACAACATCGACACCGCTACAAATAACCTACAAACATACATAAACAGTATACAAGACTGGCTCACACACAATAGACTCAAAGTAGCGCCCACAAAATCAACCATCACCTTGCTAACAAGCAACACAAAAGAACATCAGATAACTCCACAGCTTACACTAAACAACATCAACATTCCACACATTCACAAGACCAAAATACTTGGGGTCACATACAACACATCATTATCTTTTGCAAACTACATTCAGGTCATTAAAAACAAATGTACGTCAAAACTTAACACGTTTAGGGTACTTACAGGCACAAACTTTGGACACCAGCAGGAAACAACATCACTCATATACAAACAATATATTCGCTCAGTTATGGACTATGCTACCCCATGCTGGGCACCCATTATCTCAAACACACACATAAACACCTTACAGACAATACAAAACAACGCACTTCGTATCGTTACAGGATGTACTCAAACAACACCAATAGAACACCTGCACACAAAAACAAAAATACTGAAAGTTAAGGAACATTTAGACATGAGGGGAACACAATTCATGGCAGCAGCGACAACTAACCCACAACACCTTGCCACTACATGTACATTGTACAATCATGTACCAACACCTTGCACCATTAAGGTAACACCAGAGAGACATTATAACCAAATACTAGACTCCATACCACGCCCCACAGACCTCACACAGTACAGAAAACACAAAACACACACACACACCTAACCCACAAAGCACTGACACGACTCGGTCCGAATGCGGTCCTAGTTGCGAAGCCACCACCCATTGACAGGTCAGAGACCAGCCTGAACAGATCGGATCGAGTTAACTTAGCACGATTCCGATGTGAACATCACCCCAACTTAGACATATAAACACAGACTAGACAACTCCACAGACGACACCTGCCACCTGTGCCAGGACACACCACAAACAATTGAACACATTATGACAGACTATACCGCTCTAGCACAACATAGAACACAACACAACATCACTAGTGCGCTGAACCTCTGGTCCACTCCAGAGAGGGCAATCGGTTACCCGCGTGCCGCCGGCTTGCTCGATCAGGGTGGGCTGATCGGCTAACCAACAACAACAACAGATAAAGAAAGGAGCATTCTCGGAGGATCACAGGGCAACGAAAGATGCACCACCATTGGAAAACGAATTTGAACTACATAAAGGGAAAAACGAAAAAATAAAAATAATCCTAGCCATCATTCAGGTCCTTAAACCAAACCATTCCCTGGACAAAATCATATACCTGAAAGGACTCGTGCAAGAAATAAGAAGCGGACTTTGCATGCCTCACGGAAACCGATCTAAAGGATTGCCAGGCGAACTGTGAAAACTGTGAATTTTGTATTGACAAAAAAGAAATACAAATTGACAACTATAACATACTTAGAGCCGACAGAACAGTAAGGTGTAAAGGAGGATGTGCTATTTATACACACAAAAAACATATGGCAGGAATGGTTATGAACACTTCAAACAACTACGTAGAGTCAGTAACAACAAAAGTTGAAAATTAAATCTAATATACTATTTCAGAAATGAAGCCTTATATATATATATAACAGTTTTTTTGCGCACACCTACAGGTCGCTACAATTGGTGTAGAACAATGCGGTTTTCACCATTTGATGCATCTTTTTATTGTGAGGTGCCCATGTTAAAAAAAATTCCCTAACATAAATCCTTCCCCCCCTTTTAGGGGTACAGTTCTTCCCATTTCTTCATTTTTAATCATAATTTTGGCACAAAATGGGGGAGGGGTGGGGTAATGGGGGAGGGGGTGGGGTTAATGGGGAAACTCAGAAAAATAGATGCGATATATATATGTAACCAAAAAAAATTGAAGTAAATCCTTTGCAAGGTGCCAGCCCCCTTCAAAAAAAATTAAAGTAAATCCTTTGCAAGGTGCCAGCCCCCTTTCCCCCTTGGGGGTAATGGGGGAAGGGTGGGGGTAAATGGGGGAGAGGGGTGGGGGAGGGGGTAATGGGGGAAGGGTGGGGGTAAATGGGGGAGAGGGGTGGAGGAGGGGGTGTTGGGGGAGAGGGGAGGGGGAGGGGGAGAGGGGGGGGTAATGGGGGAGGGGGTGGGGTTAATGGGGAAACTCAGTAAAAAAATTGATGGGGGAGAGGGAGGGGGTATTGGGGGAGAGGAGTGGGGGTAATGGGGAAACTCAGAAAAAAAAATGATAACCAACATCGATTCCGGTCAGGAAGATCATGCTTATCACAACTAATGGAACACTATAACAATATTATTGATGCACTCGAAACAATGAAAACTATGATTTGGCGGGCCGCAGGGCCCCCCAATTACTGTCGGTTCAGTTATTTGGTCAATAAAACTATAGAAATGAACGCAGTCATGAAAATCTTAGGCTTCAAATCCGAGCTCATTGTATTAAGATTTGTGAAGCTTTAGATTTTCATGGCTGCGTTCTTTTCTGTAGTTTTATTGAATGAATAATTGGTTTGCCAGTAACTGGAAGGCCGCAGGCACCCCAATTACTGAGGCCCAAGGTGAGAGGAATAGGAATGATATCCAGATAAAGGGCTACTGATGTTCAAAATAAAATACGCCGAAGGCCCACAATTCAGCTGAAGCACCGCAGATCTAGCAAAATAGGCACGTAGCGCCGACCTTTTGCTAGTATGGTACTAATTGTAATATATAGCCTCCCGAACACGCCAACTACAAAATTCTCAGATACCACTACGGAGGTCAGGAACTGAGTAAAAGATCTACACTCCTCAACCCCAAATATTATTCTCGGTGGTGATTTTAACTTCCCATTTATGAAATGTAGAAGGATAGGAAAAAATATATGTATACACCAAGACAAGGGGGGCACACGGGAAGTCCACGAGAAGGCAAAAATGTTCCTAGCTCTAGCCGATGAATTTATATTAACACAAGAAATAATGGAAATATCAAGAAAAAACAACTGCCTAAATTTGGTATTCACAAACAACAGCAACCTAATTGATAGCATAAAAGTATCCCCAACTATAATATCAGATCACAACATTATTGAAATAACAACCAATCTAAAAGTAAAATGAAAGGAGAGAACGCGCACTATAGAAAGAACTTAAAGAAGCAAATTCGAAGTTTTTAGTTTTCACTCTAAAGCTATAAACTGGGAATGTACTGCATCCAGCATGGAAGCAATAAACTGAAAAAACCATCTTTAAGAGCAAGACAACGGAAGAGATGCTAATAACCAGTGCTGTGCCCGCTAACTCCTAAAGTTAGCGCCGCCAACGCTAACACTAACTACCATAAAATTTAGCGCCGCTAACGCTAATTTTGTCGCTAATTTTTTTCTGAAGCCACCCCAATTCATATGTGTTCTGCCTTCCATAATTTACTTACATATATATAGGGCCTACGGATCACCAATTTGATGTGGCCAAGAAAGTAGGCCTACGCCAAAAAACCTTCAACAATGACTACAGAAAGCGTCACAATGAAGTATTCCATGAAGAACATCTCAAAAGAAACAAACAAATTCCATACAAAACTTTTGGCGCTGTGAAAAACCCTTTTGAGGTAAGTCCCTTCTGATTGATATATGTGTGTACTGCCAGTGGCGTATTAAGGATTTTTGAACCCTGGAGCATAATATTCTTGGTTCCCCAGGGCAAATCTTTGAATCACATGAAAATCATATATAATATATACCAGTGATTCCAATCCTGGATGCCATCCAGGATTGGATGGGACCGTCCCCCAGTGGTTTTGACACTGAGGAGAGGTAAGCATTTTTTTAATTATTATTATTTATGTTAGGTCACAGGAAAGGCAATTTTTCCCACTCTAGATGCTGGCCCATGAAATAAATAAATAAATAAAATTAAATAAATAAATAAATCAATAGAAGGATTAGAACGGTCCCCTTTTTTGAAACAGAGTGAACCAAAGCATGTTTCCATGAAGAGGAAAACATTTTAGAGGACAAGCAGCATCTAAAAAGGCGAGCTAATACAGGTGCAAGCTCAGTGACACACTCCTTCAGTAGAGGGGGTACACCAATTTTCTGACTTTTATATATATACATATACTAGGGGCACTCAATATATTTTGCCCCACCCTTTTTTCTTAGCTAAATAATAGTCCATGGGGCTGAAATGTCTTTTGGGCCGTTAAAAAAGACTCTCGCTCTTTCAAGGAGACCTGGTATCACACTGAAAATGGTCAAAGAGAGTGGCTGTCTTACTCACCCAGTGAAGATGCAATTTTTTGCCACAAATGTATTCTTTTCTCTTACTCTAAAGCACCAGCATTCAGAAGTTCTGGCATGCGAAACTGGAATGATGCTCCATCAATCTTGAGAGAACATGACATGAAAAAAGTAAATCCCACATCAGTGCAACCATTGCATTCACTCTGTATGTCAAAGGATCCCGGATTGATTGTGATCTTATTGCTGAGAAACGCAGTCAGGAGAGTTTACGAAAAAAAATTATAAAAAAATAGACTGATTTTTTTCCGAGATTGATAGCCATTGTAAACTATTTGGCAAAACAAGGTCATGCACTTAGAGGGCATACAGACAATCTAGAACACTCACGCCCTGGTAATTTCCTGGGGCTTGTGCAACTGAATGCACAATATGATGTGATTATGGCTGAACATTTGAAGAAAATCAGAGATTTGCCAAAGAAATCAACAGATGCTATGAAGAAGAGTGGGCGAGGGAATGTTGTAACTTTCATGAGTGCTGAATCCCAAAATGAAATACTTCACTGTATAGCAGAAGAGGTTCGCCAAATGATTCTTGATGAAGTAATATCAGCCACCCACTTCAGTTTTTTATTGACACAACCACAGACATAACACATCAAGATGAACTTTCATTTGTGATTAGATATCTGTCTAATGACCTTATGATACGAGAGCGTCTCATCTCATTGGCTCAAGTTACTGAATGTACTGGTATACGACTATTCAATAAACTTAAATCATTGTTTGAAATGCCCGGTCTCAGCTTCAGTAATGCCGTAGCACAGTCTTATGATGGTGCAGCTAATTGTAGTGGTATCTACAATGGCTTACAAGCGCACGGCAAAAATAAAAATCCTAATTTTCACTTCATATGGACTTTGGATCATGTACTGAACTAAACAAAAGGATGCTGGAATAAAGGTGCAACACAGACTCCAGAGAGTTTCGACAACAAGATGGTGGTCACATCAAAAGGCACTTCACACTTTGTACTTTTCAGAAGATGGTAAAATGCTTGACTGCTTCAAATCCCATCTGGAAGATATCAGTCATGATACTTCATTTCCAAACGCAAGTGGTCTACTCACAAGTCATTGTCATTTAAAACTCTTCTGTCTGCATGCATGTTTTCTGAAATTTTCCACCACAGTGATCCCGTATCAAAATATTTGCAGTCAGAGAAAGTTGATCTGCTGCAGGCCATTCATTTAAGAAAAATGAGAGACTCTTTTGATAGCATTTTTGCTAAAGCAAAAGTATGCTGAATCACATAATGGAGACCCAATGTTACCGCAACCTAGAATCCGGTGTAAACGGCAAGTGTATAGTGAAAATAGAGAAGATGAATGTATTTTCAATGTAGTTGACAAATATAAAGCTAAAAGCAGAGACATTCCACACAACCTTTGATCGAGCTTGATGGCCATTACATTGCGATTTTCTTAACATAAAGATCTGCTCTTGGATTTTGGACTTCTCAGTCCCCATCGTTTTGATGAAATAACTGACGAGTTCCCCCAAAATGCATTTTGCAAAATAGCTGATATGTACAACTTCCTTGTCAGAAATGAATACATGGTACTAAGTAAAACATATGTTGAATTGAAGAAGAAAGACACAGCCCATTTCAAAGAATCAGAGACTGACCACTGCTGTCAGAAAGATTCATGTCTTAGTTTTACAAATTATATCAAGATTTCAATTTAAACAAGCATTTCCAGTGCTTTACCAGATTTATAAGATGTTTGTTGCCATGCCTATTGGAAATGCAAAGTGTGAAAGGTGTTTTCCAAAGCTTAAAATAATCAAATCCAGACTGAGAAGCACAATGACACAGGAGAGACACGAGGATCTCATGATTGTAGCAGTTGAAAGAGAATTACTAGAAAAAGTGAATGATAATGATATTATAAAAAGATTTTGTAAAACAGATTTGATAAAGAAAATGTTGATGCCATAAGTCGCTTTGATTGTTTTTTTTTTTTACTCATTTTGTATATTAACTACTGGTGTGATTGTTTTCTGAAAATGAAGTGAAACTTGAGTTTCTAAATTAAAGTGATTTTGACAACATTCTGGCTTAATGTATGTAATTCCTTATACTGTAATGTATAAAATGGAGTGAAACATTACACAATTGATGACTAACAAGCAAGTGTTTACAGTTTCATACCTTACACAATACATAGCCCTACCCAGTCGGAAAAATCTTTGGACTTGCCCACCCTATTTTTCCATCCCATGACGCCCCTGATTATTGGCTACTACGTCATAGCCAATGTCGTAAAAACCGCTTCCCGTAATCTCGTTAGTCAGCGAAGTTAAGCTTAAGCGACATTGGGTCAGATAATAGTTAGATGGGAGACAGTACTCTGTGTCCTGACTATGTAGCTACCTGTGGTTCGGATTCCACATAAAGCTATAGGCCCACCACCGTCATATGACCTTAGATGTTGGAAAGGAGGTTAAACAACCCCAATCATTACATTATTTATTATCCTTTGAGAAACGAAAATTTAAGATAGGAAAAAGTTACCAGCTATATCTCTTGGGCCTAAGATGTTATTTATGCTAAAAAAACCATTTTTAATGCTGTCTTTTTTTATTTCGAGTAAGATGAGTAAGGTAATCATTCAATACCATGTATGAATTCTAGTAATGAGCTTATTTTTAGGCTAGACCCAACTAGCGTGTAGCCTGAAATATAACCTTGACTTCGTTTTTGTAACATGTATCCATATATATAATCACGTACACTGTGTATTTGCATATTGTTATACTAAGTTACTAACTAGGTCGACCTCAGTAATGTAATTTACGGATGTGAACGTAGTTTATATAGGTTTTAGTTTCTACCTGAGGCTGAACGTAAGCCTAACCAATGTAGGGTCAGCTTAGCAGATTTGAACATAACTAATTCACATTGCGCAGTGTTCCCCGGATACTTGTCCTTCCAAACCTGAACCAATAAAAATTTATCCTTTGTCTGTGTAGCTTTCACACTTTTGCCCAATTTACTGATCATACCAGATCTAATGCATCACTTAAAGCTAAGGTAATATAGTTTTTTGATCTGGTAGTCACTTTTAAGTTAATATTACTATATTTTCCCTTGATTGTGTTACTTTTTCCTGTTTTTTATAAAGTAGAATTTGGAGTCCATCGATATTTTTGGAGTATGCACGGGGGGGGGTACTTCTTTTTAGAATTTGTGTATCACTTGTGTCTTCTGACAAACTTCACAATAGGCTGTTACTAATCTAAAATGTGACTCCACCGTATGTAAAACTAATATTTTAGCTTGAAATGTGATATATCAGATCTGGTAGATTTCTGTCAAACTTGTCAGTATGGAGGTTAAATGTAGAAGTTTAGCAAAAATTTACTAGATTTGGTGCATCATTTTTCAACCTGAAATATTAGTTTCAGATCTGGAAAACTCGTTTTTCAGATTAATAGTATTTATTTTTAGGTGGAAAATTTCTCTCTTTACCCGCTACCTGGAGTCACTTCTGCCAAACTATTTGAGCATATTTATCACTGGTATGGGACTAGGTTAAATTTGGATAGTTATGTAGGGTCAGTGTGTTTCCTTCATGATTGTTTTAAGTTGGGCCTAATTCTGAAATACTGAAATGAAGTTTTTCTCTTGACTAAAAATTATTTTAAAAGAACATAAATATTTAAACCCTAAAATAGTTTAGGAAAATTTGTAGAATCAATTGTTTTCAATTTAGGTAAATGTCATAGTATTTATTTGGTATGTATGTGTGTGTGTGTGTGTACGTGCATGCACATTTTTCTGAATCCAAATTGACATTTACTGTATCATAATACTATATAGTTGGGAGAATGATAGTCTTTATAGGCCAATGTTCTATACAATTTTATTCAAACTTCAGAACTTTAGCTGCTTACAAGGGAATAAATTGAGATAAAAAGAAAAGGTACTATTCCATTATATCCCTGTAATTTCTTCTTTCCCAGTTAGGTCAACTGTACACCCTTGATAATGGTTAGATTAATTTGTGATATTTTTGTTAAAATATTTGTTAGTTTTAACAAAAATATTATGACAACCTAACCAAGAGTGTACAGTTGACCTAACTGGGAAAGAAGAAATTATGGGGGATATATAACAGAGAAGTACCAAAGAAAATTATTCTATGTCCACTGTGGTAGAAAAAAAATTAAATGTAAAATAAGCTGTCCCCTATATTTTTTTTTTAGGGTAATTTTGGGAAAGGACCAAGTCGCATCTGGTTACACCAATAACATATCCTGAATCCTCATTAAAAATTATGGGTAATATTCGGGAAAGGACCCAGTCACATCCAGTTATAGTAATAATATATCCTGAATCCTCATTAAAAATTACTAGGAAAACTATCATCTTATGTTGTGCAGAATGATTTAATATTAATTTCATAATAAGGCTGGCATTTTTATTTGGGTAGGTTATTATGTATTTTATCACACTCAGTCATTTTACACACCAAAATACATTTTTCTAGTAGTATTTGATGTGATTTGTTCAAATATGACCTCCATTTCCGTCGGAAATGAGATCTAACAAAGTTATAATACTTTGAAGTTTGGCTCATTTTCAAGGGAAATGGAAGTCAAAATCTAAGCAAAACACATCAAATATTATTAGAAAAATGTATTTTGGTATTAATTAACCTAACCTTACCTTACCTAACCTAACTGTGGCTAAACGAGCCTAACCCTGGCTAAACGAGCCTAACCCTGGCTAAACGAGCCTAACCCTGGCTAAACGAGCCTAACCCTGGCTAAACGAGCCTAGAGTATTACCTTATTATGGATTAGGTGTTGGATACAGATGAGAGCTCGTTTAGCCAGGGTTAGGCTCATTTAGCCAGGGTTAGGTTAGGTAAGGTTAGGTTAGGTTAGGTTAGGTTAATTAATACCAAAATACATTTTTCTAGTAATATTTGATGTGTTTTGCTTAGATTTTGACTTCCATTTCCCTTGAAAATGAGCCAAACTTCAAAGTACTATAACTTTGTTGGATCTCATTTCCGACGGAAATGGAGGTCATATTTGAACAAATCACATCAAATACTACTAGAAAAATGTATTTTGGTGTGTAAAATGACTGAGTGTGATAAAATACATAACCTTTGGGTATATTAAGTCTTGTTTAAGTTTATTTTGGCTACTTTTGCAATGCAAATGAGTAATAGGTTAGGTTAGGTTTTATAATATAACAAACACCATAATACATTTTTCTGGTTATATTTGATTTGCTTTATTCAAATCTGACCTTCATTCCTTGAGTAAATGAACATAACTTATGAAAACTTGATTATTTCATAACTTCATTTTGGTTGATTTGCACAAAAAGTGAAGGTCAGATTTGACAAAGCACATCAAATACTACCAGAAAAATGTATTGTGGTGTTTGAACTGCACTGGGTCCTTTGCTGAATAATTACCAATTGTGGGACTAAAGAAGAACATTGATAAGAATCATTTCAAAAGAAGAAATCACATTCACTAATCACTACCAACTTCAGATAATACTAATTGCTAATCAAATTTCTAGATTAATTTGTAAAATTTTGCTAAAAAAATTGTTTTTCATAATAAAACAGCTTTTCAGCATTTTCTGGAGCCAATCTGTTGTGATTTTCTATGTATATTTGCCCTGCAGCACTGAACAGGCATTCTGAACTAACACAACTTGGAGGTGCATTCAAATATTTTAATACCAATGGTTTTGGTTTTACAAACTCACTGCAGTTACTTCTCCACCAATCAAGAGGATTGGAATTTCTTGGTGTTAGTGGGAGTGCCAAATACTACGAGAGTTCTGCTTTATAAATGCCCCTTTTCCTGCCTCTTGAAATTGAACTTTTCAAGCTATCATACACATGTATACATACATATTTGTTACAACAGGAAACTTTCAAGTAACACACACACAAAATTTTTTTTTACTGAATAGCACAGTTACAAAAACACTAGACTATTAGAAAACAAATCCTTTAAATAGAATAGTGTAAAAATATACCAGTGCATATTATAAAATAAAATCTAGAAATACTGCTGTATTGGGAATATTCTGCCAGATACTGGATAACTGGCTGGATATCCAGTCTGACTTACATAAGTAATTAGATATCTGGTATCTGGTAAATTTACTATCCAGCCCATCCCTAGTCAAAAATAAACATACCCAGTTCCTTTAATCTTTCCCTGTATTACAATCTTCTTAGGTTAGGGATAAGCTTGGTTCCCCTATGTTGCACACCTTCAAGCATATCAATATCATGTCTAAGGTGAGGGGACCAAGCTTGAATGCAGTATTCTAAGCGAGGCCTAACATAAGAATTATATAATTTACAGATGACTTCCTTACTTTTGTAACAAAGATTTCTCTTAATAATATCTAACATTTTATTTGCCTTATTTCTAATCTCTAAGCACTGCTTAGAAAATTTTAGATCACTACCGTACTAACAGTATATATATATGTGGTGTATATATATATGGTGGTGTAGTGGTTAGCATCGCTGACTACGAATCCATCGGCCCTGGGTTTGAAACCCGATGGCAGCTGGCGCGCAGCAAAACCCAGCTGTTCATCCTTCTGCACAATAAAGAAAGTGGTTGGTAGATAAATGGGTACCCTAGGTGGCCTAGTGGTTAAGACGCTGGGCTGCTGATGGGGCGTGGTTTGGATTCCACGTTAATCTGTAGGTCTAAGGTGGAGTGAAAAGCTTGACCTTCGTCAGAATGAACAATTCAGGCAGAAGCTAACCAAAGGTTACCAAAGGTATATAGCAATACCCCATTGAAAGCTAATTCACTGTTCAGTTCTTGACCTAATTCTAACCATTGTAATTTTGAGAGAAGGTATTGGCAAGATCACCAAGGCACTGGAGCTTTCTTCTGAGAATGACCCTGACTGGGACTGCAGCAGCGCAGTCAAGAGAAATGTTCTCAACAGTATCTCCTGCTACAGAGAAATGCTCTGAGAAAAGAAGGAACAAGCAAGGCAGTCAACTCTGGATGCATTCTTTAAGAAGCAGCCTACAGCTCCTAAGGAGGAGGATGCACAGACTGCAGCTGCTACAGGAGCATCTGATGCGCACTGCCAAGACCCACCAAGTGTGACCACTACCACAATGGTGTCTCCAGCACTTAATAAATGATATTGCAGTGTATTGTGTATTTGCATATACAGTGGATCCCCGATTTGAGTACGTAATCCGTTCCAGCATGGCGTACTCAATTCGAAATGTACTCAAATCGAACTAAATAACCTATGGGAATTAATTAATTCGTTCCAAAACCCAAAAATTTCACCCCACCCCTACTTTTCCTATAGAAATTGGCCTACAAAATTTAGTAATTGTATTAAAAATAGACAGAATAGAATACAAAATACATACCGTACAATATAGACAAAATAGAATAATCCTGTAGGAGTCTTGCTTGATGTGCTGGAAGTTCCAGATGAGGAATGGAGGGGAGGAATTATTGCTTGGATGGAGTCTCTCCTTCCATGATGATGTCTGGTAACTCATCAGGGCTAGGCGTTCTTAGGCCCACAGCCAATGACATGGAAGAGGTAGAGGGTTGGGGACTTGAGGGCTTGAAATAAGCATCAATTTTCTGTTGCTTCTGCCTGTTTGCTATGAATGACTTAGTAGCTCATGACCTTGTCCTCAAACAAGCATAAAACAGGTTCACTGATTTCCACATTGGGGTGCAAGTTGACAATAGGTTTAAGCTTAGACCAGTATTCAATGGCTTCCTTAGCCTTAGCAACAGTGAGACTCTCCGATTCATCCTCAATTTCCTCCCCATCATCTGATCCAGAACCAGACTCCCTGGCCAATGCTTGGAGTTCTTAGTCGTGAGTTCCTGTGTATGCTCCTGGATCAGTTCAGCAACATCATTGTCACTGACGTTAAGCCCCATCTGGTTGCCTAGCTGGACAATTTCGGCTGCAATATTAGGTTCATCTTGGAAGCCTTCAAAGTTATGAACCACTGAAGGCCACAACTTTTTCCAGGCGGCATTAAGACAGACATTGGAGACATCTCTCCATGCTCTCACAACATGCCTGATGGCCTCATAGATGTTGTACTCTGTCTTCCAGAATTTGGTCAGGGACATTCTTTCTGTTGCTTCGTGACACTGGGCAAACATATGTTTTGTATACATTTTCTTAAGATTAGAAATCACCTGCTGGTCCATTGGCTGAATTAAGGGGGTAGTGTTAGAGGACAGAAACTGTACATTCATGAAGGGAAATCTAACTTTAACAATGGCATTGAGGTCTGAATCATGGGCTTTTGCATTGTCCAGCAGTAACAGAGCTTTTAAGGGCAGCTTGTTAGTCTCAAGGTATGCTTTAACAGTAGGGCAAAAAACTTCCATCAGCCAAGCATGAAAGTTAACCCTAGTCACCCAGGCTTTCTTATTAGACTTCCAGAAAACCCCAAGGTTGGAAGTCATCACTTTCTTCTGCTTACAAATTCTTGGATTTTCAGAATGGTACACCACTAAAGGTTTGATTTTAAGGTCTCCTGAGGCATTGGCAGCAACAAGAAGTGTAAATCGGTCTTTCATGGGTTTGTGGCCAGGCATTTTCTTTTCCTGCTGGGTGATATAAGTCGTGTTCGGTAGCCTTTTCCAGAAGAGGCCAGTCTCATCCGCATTGAACACTTGCTGTGGCAGATAATTTTCATTTTCTATAAGTTCAGCGAATTCGGTCTTATAAGCTTCTGCACCTTCATTATCAGCACTGCTAGCTTCACCATGCCTTCTCACATTTTTCAGTTCACACCGCTTCTTAAACCGTTTGAACCACCCTTTACTGGCATGAAAATTCTCAAAAGCCTCACTAGATGTATCCACTGTCTCTTTAATCTCATTAAAAATGTTGGTGGCCTTGTCGCAAATGAATGATTGAGTAGTTGATTCCCCTTTCCTCTCCTTCTCCTGAATCCAAATAAGCAGCAGCCTTTCCATTTCTATAATAGCCTCCCTGCCCTTATAAAGCCTGGTAGAGCCCTTAACAGCCCTCGTACCCTTCACAGAATCTTTACGATGCAAAATGCTCAAAATACTAGTCTTAGGAATGTCATATTCCTCAGCTAAGTCTTTGAGACTTTTGCCCGCTTCACTTTTTCTAATAATCTCCAATTTCATCTCTATTGTAAAAAGGCATTTCTTCTTTTGTGAGTCTCTTGATGTAGATGCACATTTAGAAGCCATCACTATAACAGTACACTATGTCACTATGCCACAATATAAAATACAGTATCAAAGTCACTGCATGTACGAATCACCAAATTTATGCTATATTTTCACTATTTTATGCTGTAATCAACAGAAACTAACATAAATAAACACTAAGTACAAAGTCGGAAAACAAAATGTACGAAATTCTAACAGAAATCCCTAAGAACACCTGTACTATTCAAAACATTAGACCCCGAATGTTCCCGCAACGAACGCTCTAGACAAACTGAAACGCGTTCGGCGTCGCCGGCTGGTGTACTCAAATCGAGTTTTCTACTCAAGTCGAGTCAATAGGAGCCTATGGACGAGCGTACTCAAATTGATGCGTACTCAAATCGTGGGTCCACTGTACCCTGGTTTATTCTTAAAATCAATTGTCTATGTCTACCAGTAGCCAAATTAAGCTATCATGTATCACTCACAGACATGGCATGGATTACAGAATATGATTATGGTTATGATTACAGGTCTGATGAAATTATGATTTTGATTGACTGTGGGCCTTGGAAAATGTTGATTATGATTATACTCATGATATTATGGGCTTTGGAAAATCTTGATTATAATTGATTACAGGGTCTTTGTTGGTCTGAAACATTATAACATTATTATAACATTTATGATTGTTTATGATTATAACTATGATTGGAGTTAAAAGTAATAAGAGTTTGGTATTGGTGTAGCTATAGTTTGTGCAACATATGTATTATGTATATTAGGGTAATTCCAGGACAAATAGACAAATGAAAGTGCCAAATGTACACTCCACCATCTCCAAAATTCATGAAACTTGGTGTGAGGGTTGGTTTTGGTCCAAATTACAAAAATCTGAATTTTTTTGAAAATTGGTCAAGTTGGTCAAATTTTATGGCTTGACCAAATTTTGGTCAAATGAAAAAACCAACAATTTTCAAACGTAAATATCTCAGCTGCTAATTGTGGTAGCGTAATAAGTCTTAAATGATAAAATATGTAAAATTAACTAGTTTCTAAATATGTATCATTTTTTTAGGGTAACAAAAATAATTTTTTTTTTTTTTTTTTTTTTTTTTTTGCAGCGAAGATATCATTTTTCGAAAAAAAGACCAAGAATAAAAAATTTATTTGATGTATGTACACCATAATAAGTAATAAAAAGTCAGCTTATAGTTTATTATAAGGCTCAAAACTGAGTTTGAAATTAAGTAATAAATTTTTTTTCAGATGACGAAGATTTATTACAGACTTGTTGGTCCAAAAAAAGACAATTTTCAAATCATATAAAAAATACATGTAGATAAACCAAAGGAGAAAAAATCTTTTAAAATATATGTACAATGTACATACATAACCCCTCTCATATTTAGGGACAGAATATATTGACAATAATAATGTTTAATTTATAAAGCGCTTATCAGAGTATAAAATACTCTTCCTAATACTACACATACACAAGTGTTTGAGAATGAATTAAGAGACAGTATTCTCATCCAGTGAATCCAAATTTTAGACACTAATAATATAATAATAAGAAAAAAGAATTTGAAAAGATTTTTATAACTATTAAGTAGATACACAAATCTTAGATAAAAATTTTAGAAATATTATATAGACAATCTCAAATAGTATGCATTCGATAGAATTTATTTTATCTTTGAAAAGTTATTTAATTCTTGAAGCAGAAAAATGTATTGTATTCTTGTTCCTCCTCGTAAACTTGCTTCAATACTCCCAAATATATTTCTGTTGGAACGTGACAAACAGCATCTTGCGCAGGAAAAATGTATGAGGGACATACGCCCGAAGGATGGAGAAATTTTATCAGAAAATCATCATATTCACAGTCAAAGGACTGGACTAATCCAAACCATAGTTTATTTTCATACATACAACCCACAAAAGAGCTTGTTTCAATTTCGCATTGAGAGAGAGTATTATGTTCTTGATCCGAAGCAGAAACTCTAATGAGCTCTCTTATTTCGACTGACTGTGCACTCTGAGAGAGTGGATAAACCTTCAACGAATTCTTGGAAATTGGGACGAAGCGATGTAATTGTTGAGTACCTTTGATAGAAGTAATAGGTTCACTCAGACATTTTTGCAAAGAAAGCTCTACATCTACAACTTCTGCCTCAGACGTAAAAAAAGTCAATAGCGGTTAGGAATTCTTGAGAGCAGAAATTGTAGAAGTCCTCAGCTGTTAAGATTTGATGGTTGAGAGGCCGTCGTAAGCTTTCTCTGGCGACTGCTCTTTTTACCGTTCTGACAATACCGTCGCAGGCATTCTTCCCGTGGGATGTCGCGAAAAAATTCCACTCCGCATGAATTTTGAAGTCTTCGAAATGATGGCATAAATTTAGAAAATTTGTTTTATTCTTATACTGAGCCGCACATCTATCTGTGAAATAATGAATTTTAGTTAGGTTTGAATTTTGTTGTTGGATGCACAGGATTAATTTTTTGAGAAAACTATGAACCAGAATTGTATCATGCCTGCGACGGTTTGAAACGAAGCAGTAACTTTTGCAAATTAGTTTTCCTGCATTGTTTTTGGAATAATAAACGAATGGGTGCACTGTACATTGCGAGTTCTCCCAATGAAACCCCTGGGCACAATCTTGTACGATGAATGAGAAGTTTTCCGTGAAATCGGCCACCAAAACACCTTCATTTTCGGGCAGAGTTTTTTAGATTTTTGAAGTAACTTGACTGACATTTATTCGTAAAGTGGTGTCTTGTCAGTTGTGCTATTTTTTTGGTGAGTGATTCCACGTATTCCTCTGGAGTTTCGGTGATATCTTTTAACATACAGTGATCGACGGACACCCATTGTTTATATTTTATCTCTTCCATCGCCATGAAGTCCAAGCTTTCCAAATAATTTTTGATTCCGACCTTTCGCTGGCATCTTTTGCATCGGTGCATCATACAATCTTCATTGTCCATGCCACAGATGGATAAAGACATTAATTTTTTGTAGTCTAAATCTTTAATGCCTAACGCTGATATTTGTAGTTTCAGATTTTGGTGATGCATACATACGCAGACACTGTGAGTTCCGCTTTGTCCCGCAAGCACGCACCACGACGGTTGAAGATGAGCAAAGGTACTAAAGCCTATTTTGGGATTTTCATCATTTTTTGCATATTCAGCATATAACTCTTTCAAGTTACACAATACCAGTCTTTTTTTTTTTTATTTTTTCACCCTCTTCATTTATTGCAAACTTATAATCTTTGATTCCCGGGCACATCCTACATATTCGTCATTTTCATAAAACTCCTGAATGATTTTTTTCATTTCAGCTGTGATGACCTTCCCTTTCGTCATGTTTGGAATGTTAGGAAGAATCCCAAACTGTTTTTGAAGATTGCGGCTCTTACGCACCATATACTTTGTTGCTCCAAAGAAGTCAGCAGTTTTTTCAATGGGATAGGGATACAATGATAGTATTTGTAACCTAAGATTGCGATCGTTACTTGCTTGAAATTTCTCCTTTAATTCTTCCATAACCTTTTGATACCTGAAATAAAGTGTATTTGACATTAAGTTTAATTAGTATATGTTTAATTAAACTTTTCATAAAATATATGTATATGTATTATATTGTCCGATTATAAAAATGTAAACAGATAAAACTTAATTTAGTATATACTTCGATGACTGTGTTAAATTTAATTTAAAATGTCAAATTTCAATAACTATGTCCGAAAAGTAGTCTTGCCTCTCTAAATCATCTTTCAAACAACTTTTTTTGGATGGACCAGCTTCAGAATAGTCAATAGGAGCCCCATAAGCAGCTTCAAAACTTTGTTTAACCTTTTCCATTGTTGATCTGAATTTCATAGAAGCCTTTATCTGTTTTTGTCCTGGCTTCAATCCAGCTGTAAAACAAATTCATAAATTTAGGTTGCGTGAAATAATCAAATATTAAATATTTTGTATATATGTATTTAAGTGCTGATGCTAATATTTAAAAACAAAAAACTATGAATTTGGCATTAAGAAACAAATGTCCTGAACGGAGTCTCTATTATTTTATTACCTGTTTTAATAGGGCTTTCATCAAATAAAGGTAAAATATTGTCAATGAGCAAATCTTTATTGAATTGCCTATCTTGAATGACAAATTCTTTGAATGGTGGTGGATTCGTGGAATCTCTACTGCTTCGCTCCATACATTCGTTAAGTATGTCTGGCTCAGGTATTGTTATAATAATGTTATAATGTTTCAGACCAACAAAGACCCTAGGATCCACTCATGGCTGGTCTACCTAACTGTGTTCGTAATCGTGTATTGTGTATGTCCTCCGTGGTGGTGGAGGGGACCTACAATTTTACGTGGGTTCCGAACCACAAGAACATAAGAACATAAGAAACTTATTTAAAAACTGCCGGTAAATTGGCAACGACCAATTTTTACGAAACCAAATAATTATCAATTTAAAAATAATTAATTATCGGTTTAAAACTAAAGATAGAATCTCTCGATCCAGAGGAGCAAGTCATAATAGACTACTGTCCACAAATATGTTACATTCTATATCTATTTATAAAGGACATGCAAATATATCAGATCCAAAGAATCCAGTCAATTTCATTACGGTATCCATCAAGTCACGGTCCATATCGATTGCGGACCAAGTCAAAATTTACAACCATATACATTATCAATTTAAAAATAATTAATTATCGATTTAAAACTAAAGATAGAATCTCTCGATCCAGAGGATCAAGTCATAATAGACTACTATCCACAAATATGTTACACTCTATATCTATTATATAACGGACATGCAAATATATCAGATCCAAAGAATCCAGTCAATTTCATTACGGTATCCATCAAGTCACGGTTCATATCGATTGCGGACCAAGTCAAATTTACAACCATATACATTACAATATATACACCACGAGGAAAAGTGTAGGTGTGGCTGTAAAGACTGTACAGTAATGTAGAAATGTGTGTGCACCCATTATGGGTCTCCCATTTAAAGGTGTTTGTGGGGCAAGTGAAGATCATGAGTTTTTCAATACCTCACAGTACTATGGGGGGCACGCACCGCTCGGCAGAGGAATCTCTTTAAATGGGGTGTGTAAGGACAGAGAGTATCCCCTAACCAAGACGCTGCCTCCCTATATCCCACAACACTTGTGTTGAGCTGTGGGATCTATCCCCACAAAGCCTTAATTTTACTACCTTAAACTATACCCTTTCTATCAACATGCACGTCCAATCGATTCTTAAACATGTTTATAGACGTGCTACTAATTACTTCTACCGGCAAACTATTCCAGCTATTTACTATTCTATGCGTAAAAAAGTTTTTCGCAACTGCTGTCTCGAACCTTCTACTTGTCAACTTACACCCGTTATTTCTAGTCCTATTATATTGAGATATTTCGAAAAAGCTATCTCTATCTACGTTATCAAACCCATTCATAATTTTGAAAACCTGGATTAGATCACCCCTTAACCTCCGGCTCTCTGGATGAACATTGAACATGTTCTAATACAATTGGCTTCTTTTTAATTGTGACATAGCAATTGCTGCATAGTAATTGATTTTCTTCCAAAATTCCATAGCTTGCAGCTGCCATGGCAGTGTTTACTTTTTTGATGTTACAGAAAATTCTTCTTGAGTGTTTTTTCATAGGATCGCAACAAAATTTTGTGTTGAGGCATTTTAAGGGTTAGGTAAATTTACATACCATACTAGAAAATTAGGTATATACTGAAAATCTGGAAAGAAAGCAAAAAATTGTTAAAATTTGGAGGATTTTTTTTTCTAATTTTTTTTTCATAATAATCGTCGATAAGCTGACTTTTTATTACTTATTATGGTGTACATACATCAAATAAACATTTTTTATTCCTGGTCTTTTTTTCGAAAAATGATATCTTCGCTGCCAAATCGAAAAAAAAAAAAAACTTTCCAAAAAATAATTTTATTTTTGTTACCCTAAAAAAATGATACATATTTAGAAACTACAGTTAATTTTACATTTTATCATTTAAGACTTACTGCACTACCATAATTAGGAGCCGAGATATTTACGTTTGAAAATTATTGGTTTTTCATTTGACCAAATTGGTCAAGCCATAAAATTTGACCAACTTGACCAATTTTCAAAAAAATTCAGAAATTTGTAATTTGGACCTAAACCAACCCTGACACCAAGTTTCATGAATTTTGAAGAGGTTACTGTGTACTTCATTTGTCTATTTCTCGTAGAATTACCCTATATCATATTTGCTGTATTGATATAAAAAACAAGAAATCTCTAACCAAATTCACTCTATTTTATTTTGAATTATAATTGTACAATCTATGAATAACTAGGAAAGCATCAGTATATGTCACATACTCATCTCAATACTATCATAGCAATAATGCTAAATTGCATTATCACATGCAAAAGATATGACATCTGAAAAGATAGTTAGATTGCACTAGATTTCACCAGACAGCCACAGGCTCAATGGAAGGGTTCCAATAGTTGCCATGGTAATGGAGTGAACAGTTGACTATGTATACTCTTTGTAGACTTTGTAGTTTTGTGGTTATACAAAAAGTTGACCATATACTGAAAGAAGACAAATAAAGCCACATTTTGGTAAAAAAAATAATTAACATACTGGTACTGTATACCATTTGGTGTACATGATATTGAGCTCCAAAACAGACAATATTCTCATTGCTAGTAGATTGGCTTTTCAGCACCAGTGATGTGTATGCTATGGTCTCTCTCAAAGCACTGAGAGGTGACTGGTGAGCAGTGTTACCAGAACTTAACTAAAATTCAAATAAAATCAATAATGGTCATTGATTACAGCATTTTCTAATGTTGATTATGATTTGATTATGATTATGGCATTTCAAAAGTAGTTGATTAGATTGATTACAGCATAATCATGTGATTATAATCATAATCAACCCCATGTCTGATCACTTGTAGGTAAGAAATAACACTGTTAGGAATGTTATCTCCATATGAAATATATTATAATGACTCCATTGAAAGTTGATTTGCTGAAAGCTCTCTCCTCCAGGAATGCATCCTGAGTGTTCAATGGGGTATTGCTGTATACAGTATTGGGCTTCTGGCTTTCAGCCTACGCAGGAATCTGACTAAGTCAGTGAACAACTGTTGGCTCTTAGTGACTTGACTAAACCCCCAAAGCAGAGTCACTTGTCCCCCATTTTCTTTTTGTCATTGCTGATGTCACTACTCAAATGGAAGTTTCTACATTGTTACAGAGTACTGTGGCATACTTTAAAGGCATTTTGCATTTATTTACAATATATGGCTTTAATTAACTTTGAATGCTTTGAATATGAGATGTCATTAATTTTTTGTTTACAGTTGAGTCATTATGTCAACCCCCAGCATCTTTGATTGGCTGCAAAAATATCCTCCATCCAAGTGGCATGATTATTATAATGCAATTTTTTGGAATATTAGTTAATTAAGAAATTATAAATTAAATATAGTATGCAATTTTATAAAAATAAATTGTGTTGAAATTAATAAAATTTGCCTGATTCACCCTCATTTTAAAAATGTATGTACTGTAGGCCCTACCTATTTGGCTTCTCAGTGGGGGTTTGAAGTGCAGGCATTTTTACAAGAGTAATCCCCTAGACTACATATATGTTGACTATGCCACTAACTACAATGCTGAGATCTTTTTCCTGCCTAACATTCTCTAACCAGTTTCTTTGCATCTCATAACTAAAATTTTCATTATTTCTAACAAAATGGATGACTCTGCTTTAACATTGAATTCCATCTGCCATTTACTAGCCCAGGTTATTAATCTATCAAGAATGCTTTGTAGTTTATAAGAATTTTCTATATTTGTAACTGGGGCAACTATATTTGTATCATCTGCAAATTTAGAAACTTTATTACCTACTCTCTTCTCTAAATCATTTAGATAGGCTATAAAATAGAGTAATGCATTTAACACTGATCCTTGTGGTACCCCACTTTTCACTTTCTGCTACTGGATTCATGACCATTTAGAATTGCCCTCTATTCTCTGTCTGCTAACCTGCTAACCATTTTTCTACCCAGTTTATAACTGACCCTGATATCCCATGAGCTTCTAATTTATATAGAAGTCTCTTATGTGGAGCCTTGTAAAATGCCTTGCTAAAATCCAAATAAATAGGAACATTTATATATCGTGTCCATTATCTACTGATTAGTCACAAACTCTAAAAAGTCTGAGAGATTAGACAAGACCACCTTGTTCAAGGGCTAAATCCATGTTGGGAACTTGAAATGATATAAAAGGTTTGCAGATATATGGTAGGTAGGGTAAATATGTAAATTCCTTTCATTAGAAATTGATAACAGAACTTTGTCACAATGAAAAAAAATAGGAAGAAGACTCGTAAGTTAGACCTAGATAATTATTGCTTTAGTTTTAGGTGGAGAGTTTATGGGATGACTTTGCACTGACTCTAGTAGTGAGTGAATAGTAATGCCTTGGATAGATTTGAGAAAGGACATGATACATTTTTTAAGTCAGATTGAAATTTTATAAGTAGAAAAGTTGAATTGAATTAGTAATGACATTGTACATTGATATAAAAACATAACATAAATATAACTCAAAGCCACCAGGGTCTCTCTAGTTTATCTCTAACCAAAATAAGAATGAAACCACCCCAAATACATGCTGTAATGTTTTTACTCTGTAATTAGAATCGGAACAAGGACATATTTACGAGGTTTCCCCTCAAAATTCATTTATGGTGAAGGAAAAAGTGGGATCTTGTAAATAGCTAGGATTCTTTGCGCAGTATGTGTTTGGGGTGCTTTGGTTCTTATTTTGAACAGGAATAACCTAGAGATGCCCCATATTATTCTTTCCACTACTTCTTAATATTATGTTCCTAGGCTAATCTAGTAAGGAAGGTAATTTTACATAGCTAGTTGGCTAATGGCCATAAGCTGTTGAAAAAGTGGGAAAATAGTTGTTTGCTTTATGAATACAGGGTAAGTCCAATACTTGATAGCACTGATAGGTCCTACTGGCATATGAATGTAAGCCCTATATTTAGAAAGGATAATCTAAAAGCATTAGCTTTAATTCCATTTTAATTCACTAAATTATTTTTAATAATTCTTCCGCCATAATTTTTTAGCAATCAGAAATTGCCCGTCAATTTGATCTTCCTGAACGACAGAGTAAATTGAATACAATGCTTAGAGAAGAAGGACTTAAAGATGAACAAGTATACTGCATTTGCCGATCATCTGATGCTTCAAGATTCATGATGTGAGTATGGTAATGAGAGAGGTACCATATGCATTGCTATCATTTATCTAGCTTAATACAGTAAGGTGCTCATTTCAGATAGGCTAATGGCATAGATAGGACCTAGTACCCCCAGTTGTAGTCAGGGCTGTGGAGTCGGAGTCGGTAAAAATGTACCGACTCCGACTCCGACCTCAATATAAATTTTAATAAAATGTTTTTGTGTGTGATATCACTGGCAGCTATGGTGGTTAAACCACTTAAATAATAAACACAATGTTTTCCATTTCAGACACTAATGCCATTAATTCATTTTTTCTTTTCAGATAATATTTTTTATTTTTAATGCTTATTTAATTTCGAGTTCTTTCTAAATTTCATAAGTTTTTAACTTTCAAGTCTAAAACCCCTTTCACAATGGCAAAGACACTTCTAACAAAGTCTGCAGTTTTTGAATATTTTACAATAACCACAGATGGGAAACATTTCGTGTGTCAGTGTATGATAGATGATGATGATGATGAAAAATTATGTGAAGCAAAAATCAGTGGTTTTACTGGCTCTGATAAAAATGCACCAACCAGAGCATCAAATTTGAAAAGACATTTGCAGCATTTCCATCCCAAAATTTTAGAAGTTGTCATTGAGAAAGATAGTAATAAAAACCTTGCAACTACAGTGCCCGCGAAAAGTATCCGATCACTCAAGAAAATACAATATTTTCCCTTGATATTCAGAGACACGTAATTCACTTTCTATTTGTTCTAGCGACATCTGGTAACTTTGAGGTTGCTTGCTGATATGAGAGCTATCCAACGCATTCTCAAATTAGTGTTCTGGTAGCCTTCGTTGCGGGTGGCTGTCTCTCAAATTTGTCAGATTTCACTGTTTATGTAAATTTCTTGATATTTTTTTTTTTTTTTACAGAAAGTGGTGTAAATAAAATTTATATATAATGTGTGCTAAAAAACAACTTAAGAGTGATTGTCGAGGTGCTATTGTTGCTTTGCATGCATGTGGGAAATCACAGAGACAGATAGCTAAGGAATTAAACATATCCCAAAGTACCGTTAATTTATGGGTTTCACGGGCTAAGAACAATGGTGGCCTAACCACGCCAGTCCCTAAAAAACGATCTGGCAGACCGAGAAAAACAAATTCGCGAACAGACAAACTTATGAAACGTTTAGTATTGAAAAAACCAATAACTGCGAAAGAAATAAAATTTAATATGAATAATTTGTTATCTGGTGTTTCTGAACGAACTATCCAGGAGTGGCTCCAAAAAGAACTCGGATTACCATCTCACCATGCTGCTAAGAAACCGTTCATTAATGAAAAATGCGTAAAAAACGTGTCGCATTTTGTAAAAAATACATTCATTGGACTGTTGATGACTGGAAGAAGGTTTTATTTAGCGATGAGTCGACATTTTTGACATTCAGAAGTTGTCCAAAAAAGGTTCGCCGGCCTATTGGCTCAAATAGGATGGACCCTAAATACACCCTAAAGACAATGAAACACCCTCCAAGTGTGATGGTTTGGGGTTGTTTCGGTTACTATGGGCGTGGAAACTTATATTTTCTTCCGAAGAACACAACTATGAATGGTGCACGGTATTTAGCAATGCTACAGGATAAACTTCCAATGGCAATGGCAATCCAAAGGACAAAAACATACATGCATGATGGTGCACCATGTCACAGGGCCAAAATAGTGACAAAATGGATTACTGACAATAAATTTGATATTTTGGATTGGCCTGGTAATAGTCCAGATCTCAATCCGATAGAAAATCTGTGGCTAATAATAAAAAATAAGGTTGAATGCCACGACACTGGCTCAGTTGAAAAATTACAAGAGGCCATCAAAAAGGTATGGTGCAAGGAAATATCAGTGGAAGTTTGTCAAAACTTGATTAAATCCATGCCAAAACGTCTAGAACAAGTCATCCAAACCAAAGGACAGATGACAAAATACTAATATAAGGTTAATATACATTTAAACATTGTTTTTATGTAAAAAATACAAATTTCAAGGGTGATCGGATACTTTTCGCGGGCACTGTACTTCAAAGTTAACAAAAGATCAGAAATCTACTGAACGACAAGCACCACTTACAAGATACTTTACTACAGACAAAGTTACTGTAACAATGACCACAGATGATGATGATTCACGTGGTGGTGATGAAATGCCTCTTGTGTAATTATCATCATAGCAGATTTAGAATTAATATACTGTCGGAGTCGGATAGACAAAAAATTGAGGAGTCAGAGTCGGTTTTTTATGTGCCGACTGGCACAAAAACTTGAATCTACAGTCACTTTATATTGCTGCGGTGGCTGCGTAGGCCATAGTCCCCAAGTATCTGTTTTGTCGAACCACCCAGCACCTTTTCATGTTTCTGGGTTTGGGATAGTCAAGAGACTGGGCAAAGATGTAATCTCCTCTGGTATCTAGGAATGCCTCTCTTGTCAGTGGTTTATTTCCAGGAGATTATTCAGGTCTGATTCACATGTTAACTAAAAAGGACTTCCCCTAGTTCAGGTGTCTCAATCTGACTCTCCAATGAGTGGGAGAAGCAACCACTCAGAGTCCAAGAAAGGGCTGGAATTCAAAGGTAGACCTAATAGAAGTAAACTACTTGTTGTTTTTTCTCTTTATTATATCTGAAATAAACAACTGTTCAGTGTGACAGTATAACATAACAAAAGGACTGGCAATGAATCACAGTTAACAAAACCTCTGGAACCCCAATAACACTTAGTGAGATTTGGCAGAAAGGATAGAAAGCAAGTGGGAGACAAGTACCAGAAATGACTTGCACAGAATGTTAACCCTTGTCCCACCCTAGCTGCCCTCCAAACTTGACCCCCCCCTTTATGACCTGAGTTTCAATTGCTTTATTGGCTGGCTAGTTAGTAAGGTTAGGGTCACAGGCCTGATTTCAGGGCAGATCCAGTGGCCAACAGTGGTTGAGACAAACTGCGTAGCTCCCACTGGATTGGGTCCACAATCCAAGCCTGATGAATCTGGACCACGTGAGTTGAATCCCAACTGGTTGCCTAGACAACACAAGATTATTAGTTACATGCACCAGGCACCATTAATCACAATAATAACATAACATAACAGGCGATTAACCACAAACATTAATTGGAATCATGACTTCATAATTGATCACTGGAAAACATAATTTACTCATGAAATCGAAGCACATAAATAACTATAAACATTGACAATTATGGCAAACCTATCTCACATGAGTTAATCAACCTATAATCAGTGCCAAACAAGCATGGGCAAAAACCTAACTCTGGAATAATATGACTGGTGACCTATAATAATGATAATTGGTCCTCTAGCTAGTTACATGACAGGGTGGCAAACCTATCTATACTCAGTCACAGTTTCAACAACCTATATATATATATATATATGTCTACTTTTAATAATAATAATTAACAATGATAATGATGGTGACATACAAATGAGACCACCACAATAACTAGGAATAAAGATTATGAACAAATCTTTATTCCTGTTGTACTCTGGCCAAGGATTACAAGCTAGAGCACTTAACATCATACCTTTTAAGGGCTTTCCAAACTCCCTTGGCTTCCAACCTTCTATTCCAGTTTCATAGCCTTTTCATAGGCTTCCCAGATCAACTAGTCTGGACATTACCCTCTAGGGTTTTTCAACTTAACAGGCTAACCCTACTAAAAAGACTCCTGTGGGGAGAGAAAAACTTGAGAAGAACCAGATAGGACTTGAACATTAGGGTGAGGTTTTTGTGAAAAACTCCACAACCCAACAATATTTAAGTTTATACCTAGTTATTTGTGAAATGCCCTTATTTATGATTGATGATTTAGTTATAAAGCTTGTAGGGCTCCCGTGCTTTGACCATTAGGTATTTTATAATTTTGAATGACTAATTAGACCTATAGTCTAGTTTTTCCATAGTTTGTCTCCTTCAATTTGGTTTGATCATCTGCTTTTAAATTTCAAGAAATAAAATTTTTAATGAGATCATCACTAAGTTTCTATTTATGATGTTGATAAACTATAAAATTACAGCAGTAAGATTGAATTACAATTGTATAACCCAAGTAGGAGAGCTTTGATAAGCAGTGAACCATGTCACTTGATCTCATATGAAATTTTATAATTGTATAAGCCCATCAATGGTGACAATAAGACCACAGTTTCCCCTAACAAAAAATAAATAAATTAAATGAAATGTTTAATGTAGGAAATATTTAAGCACTATTTAGGCCTAATCAGTGTCTTTGAACAGAGGCTGTGATCATTGTGAAGAATGGTATCATGGAGACTGTATCAATGTCACAGAACATGAAGCCAATAAAATCAGAAAATTCTATTGCAAGGTACTATTTCATTTTTCATGATAAACTTTAGAAATACCCAATATGGCACCATATTATTAGGGATATGGTACTGATATTCTATATGACTTGAGTAATATTCTCGTGGCACATTCAACCTGATTAAAAAAAAAGTGTAAATGTTATGTGGGTTAGTGCAACCTACAACATTGTTGTTTATGTAATTAATGCAGCTGTACTGTAAGAGTGTTTTTACATTGTCTTAATCTGCCTTTATTAGGCTTACCCTTTCACGTAGCTGTTAGAGTATAGTAAATGAAAGTACTGTACCAGAATTTTTCTTTTGTTTTGACCACCACTTAAATTGGTAAGGTCGTCATTGAGTGACACCCCCACCCCTAAATCATAATGGGTATGGTGATGTGCATAGTAAATACTTAGGCCAGCAACACACAGGATCGACTTGGGTTGTGACGACTCAAGTCGCATGTGATTTTACATTGACATTGGCTCCCATTCTGTCAATGTAAAATCTCACGCGACTTGATTCATCAGTCACCAGTCGCAAGACGATCCTGTGTGTGGCCAGCCTTCAGCTGAAGTTAATACTTCATTATTTCAGACAAGAAGTTTCTAGTATTGTGAGTCTGCCTGTAAATAATTCTGAAATATTGAAGTGATAAATTGCTCTGAGCTCTAGGAACACTATTGAAAATTAATTGAATTTCAGATGGACCCATTCATAACATAGTTTTTCAAATGTCTAGGAATTTTCTATTTCCCAGGTGTAACTTTCTTTGCACCCCAGTGGCATGTGGGGTCTTTTGCTGGTGCCCAATGCTGCTTTAATAATAATCAAGGATAAGTAGGAAGAATTGTTTAGTTGTAAAAGAAATTAAATATGTTTTGAACAATCTTACATTAGGTCATTACCTCAATATTTTTATTCCAGAAGTGTCGCACTAAGTATCCGGCACTACAGATCAAGTACAAGAAGAGCAGTCACCACCACCACCACCACCACCACAAGCATCGACACGATAAAGACAAATATCGGCAGAAAGACTCTCAAAAGGACAGGGAGCAGTGTGAGTATCTGCAAAAAAAGACAGTGTTAGTGATTCCATTTTAAACTTTTATAAGTATTTAGTTGTAGAATTCCTCTGTAGTTAGATAATTAATCATTACCCTAATTTAATATCTGGCAAGACTTTTTTTTGGCTAGTTATTTAATTGCTTGGTAGCACATTTTCTTAATTTCTTTTACATCAGCGTTACCTGTCAAGGTTGGTTCACTTCAAATCATACGTGTGTACCGCATCTGTTAATGCAGACGAATGGCTCCTTATTCTAATTCTAATTGTTAAAAGGCGGATTTTTACCTTTAAGGATCCTATCCCATGGAACAACTGTTAGGCCTACTTTTGCATAAGAAATGATTAGTGTATTTCAGCTCGACTGTCAGCATGTACACCAAACACATGTTTTCAGTTGGGTACAATTTACCATTGTTATGATTAAGTAATATCATTATGTGATTAGGTAAAAAAAATTGCCCATAGCCAAAGGCTTATTCTGCCAGGTTGGACTTTGTGTTTAGAACTATGTTCATGGAGAAATCTCTGAGCTTAGTAAGTTAATGGTATTTATGCTTCTAACTGTAGTACCGTAATCAGGGAACATTCTGAAAGAAGATTGTGTGGTGTAACAAGACTAAAATAAAGTTGTTTGGGCTCACTCAGCATAGATTTATTTAGAGCCAAAGGAACACTACATTTGGTGAAAAGAACACCATACTTACAATGAAATATGGAGTGAGTTCATCATGCTTTGTGGCTGTCTGTCACCTTCAGGCATTGAAAATCTTGTTCGAATAGGATAGTGAATGGATTCATAAAAATACAACGGGTCTTAAAAGAAACCACCTGTCATCCATTAAGAAGTTCAGAATGGAACCCAACTGGACCTTCCAACAGGAGAATCAACGACAAACTGGTTTCACTGAAGGAAAATGAGTCCTCGAATGACCATCGCATCGCCAGACGTAAATATAATCGAATGGAAATGGAGAGAGCTGAAACGGGTAGTCCATGCAAGGAGACCTACAGAACTCCAAAGGAACGAATCAATAAGCTCGTACAATGTTACAGACAAGGGTTGCTTCAGGTTATTGCTTCAAAAGATGGTCATACAAAGTATTAAGGCAAGGGGTGACTACATGTTGGTACTGTATTCGATCTATAATAAACATCCCTTCTCGTGTCTTTCTTGCACTTGCCCTTTTAACCCTGGATGGGAATTCACGGGTCCCACAGGCCCAACACGCAATTCATTTGTGACCCATGTTTTCCTATTAAGGGTTAATGGTACATTAAGAAAATGACGAACGTATATGGTACGGTAGATGTATTAACTATAGGAGTGCCATTGTGTGAACTATCTGCCAGAATCGAAGATTATTGGAAGGATGTCTGAAGTTTTGACCTTAACTATAGTAGTAGTAGTAGTAGTAGTTTTTTTTTTAAAGTTCCAGAATTCTGCTAGAAAATTTCCTACAACTTTGCCATTTCTTATCCCATCCCACCTTGTGACCATCCCAATTCCCCCAAAAAGCGTCCTTCCTATTCCTAAAGTTTTGTCAGGTGAACAAAAAATGAAAATAAAAACCTTAATTTTTCTTCTGCATAGTGAAAATAAAAGTTACTGGAATGCCGTTCCTGCCCGTTCCACTAGAGGTCACTGATTCGGAATTGAGGCCACTGAATTGTATATCGAGGCCACTGATTTGGAAAAGGACATGGTTGTGCTAATTAGCAGCGACCTTAAGTTTACCAAACAGTGCGTAGAGGTGGAAAAGAAAGTCCAGAAGCTGTTGGGTTAGGTATATCAGGAGGCAATTTCGATTTCGGAACAAGGAGATTGTGCTCTCGCCCGGATAGGGTTCGGTGTACCGCGACAGACGTTGCTGATAGAATATACAAACTGAATGCGTTTAAGGCTCCTAGGCCAGACCAGTTCCTCCCCAGTCTTGCAGGAAGTACACGACCAGGTGGCTCCCCACCTGGTTACAATCTTCAACAAATCGTTGGAGATAGGCCAGGTGCCTGGTGACTGGAGTGAAGCCAACGTGACCCCTATCTTTAAGAAAGGGGATCACGAAAGTCCAGGGAACTATCGTCCCATTAGTCTCACTTCAGTCATAGGCAAATTATTAGAGGGGATAATAGCGGATAGGATCGTTGACCATTTGGATTCCTAGAAGCTGCTTGGGGACTCTCAACAAGGGCTTAGGCGGCATTGGTCGTGTCTCACCAACCTGCTCGAGTTTTTCCCTCATGTGGAGTGAGTATGATAAGAGTAGGGCGATTGCTATACTTTATCTCAATTTTCAGAAAGCTTTTGATAAGGTACCTCACCACCGGCTAATGGCCGAAGTGCGCGCGCTGGGTATCGGTGGGGAAGTAGGTAGCTAGATTGGAAATAGGCGGCAGAGGGTTGTAATTAAAGGGGCTGCCTCGGGTTCGGCCTCGGTCACTAGCAGGGTTCCTCAGGTTTCCGTTTTGGGGCCACTGTTGTTTATTATTTACATAAATGATATCAACGCTGGTATCGTCAGTAGGATCGCCAAATTTGCTAATGACAAGAAGCTTGAGGCCAATGTTGGTACGCCTGAGGCAATCGAGCAAATGCGTGCGGACCTACGTAGGATAGGAGAGTGGTCCGAAAAATGGCAAATGCCTTTTAACTTGGGTAAATGCAAGGTGATGCACATTGGCTACGCCAATCCCAAGTCGAACTACTCCATGTTGGGGAGTAATATCGAGGCCACTGATTTGGAAAAGGACCTTGGGTATGCTAATTAGCAGCGACCTTAAGTTTACCAAACAGTGTGTAGAGGTGGAAAAGAAAGCCCAGAAGCTGTTGAGTTATATCAGGAGGCAATTTTGATTTTGGACAAGGATAGAATAGATAGAATAACCTTTATTAATAATAATAAAAAACATTTTTTCAATTTACAATGACATGAATAATTTTGAAGCTCGACTATTTATTTTATTTTATTTGGCCCTTAAGCTTTAGGCTTTACTGGGCTCTTATTAAAAATAAGCAGCTAGTTGTTATTAATTAATAATAATAAATAAATAAGTATTATTAATAGTTAAGACATGTATAACAATATTAGTGGACATTAATCCTAGATTTTTGTTAGTATGCCATTATTAATCGGGATTTCAACTTGGTTTTAAACAAATTTACATTCACAATATTTTTTATATCGGCATGCAAGTCATTCCACAGTTTCAATCCAATGAAAATGGGTAGTTTTTGAGATGATGACAATCTAAATTGAGGTATAACAAGCTTTGATCTATTTCTGGTCTGATACGAGTGGATTTCTTGATGAGTTACAAAATATCTATTTATCCATTGCAAATTAATGATTTTGTTCTTACACTTGTAAATAAAATGTGCCAGTTTGGTTATATCGTTGAGCTTTAGTAGGTTTAGCTCTTTAAATAATGCACTAGTGAGATCAAGGAAATGAGCGTCAGATAACCTGAAGTATGCTGTGTAGTTCTGGTCGTCCACCCTCAGGAAAAATATTGAGAGGCTGGAGCGAGTCCAGGCAAGGGCCACAAAGTTAATCCCTTCCTTTAGGCATAAGGGCTACAATCGACACTTAGGCGCCCTGAATTTGTTTTCGCTGGAAACTCGGAGGCTGCGCGGTCAACTCATCGAGGTTTTCAAGCTCTTACATGGGTTCAACGATGTCAATTTTAGAAGCATGTTTAGTTTAAATGATAACCCAACTCGCAACAATGGTTGGAAGTTGGATTTGAAACGGTTTAGCACTAGTGTGTATGTGTGGGAATTACTTTAACTATAAGATCTGTGACACGTGGAATAGATTAACTTCAGAAGTTGTGAACAGTTCCTCTGTGAATCAGTTCAAGAAGAGATTAGACTGAATCTTGCACACTATTTGAGGGTATAGGAAATTTTCCCTGGCACCCGTTGCCATTGGTACCTCCTCGGTATGGGCCGCAAGGCCTTTTGAGGTACTTCTTTTCCTTGTATAGGGTGTACATAAAGTCAGGATCTATTTTTGTGAAGCACTTGGAAATTATATGGAATTCAATCATAAAATGATAAAGTGGTAACATTTATTAAATAATTAAGAGTAGGATTCGACGTGACGCCCATCAGTATCCCTGCACAGCTCAAATCGTTCCGCAGCATTTCTAAACACATTCTGGAGCATTTGCGGGGTTATGTTATCTGCAGCAGTTCGTAACGTGTACGTAGGTTTTCAAGACTCGTAATCTTGTCTGATAGACGTGCGATTGATAAAGCCCCATGCAAAGAACTCTAAAGGGGTTAAATCTGGTGATCTTGCTGGCCAACGTCTGTTGCTTTCCGCTTCCGATCCAGCGATTTGGAAAACGTCCATTTAGATAATCCTGAACAATTTGGCATAGTGACAAGGAGCACCATCATGTTGATAGACGACGGTACTAACAATCCTATCCCCAATCAGCTGAGGTTCAAGGAATTGCTGCAACATGTCCAGATAAATAAGCCCCGTAACTGTAGCTTCAGCAAAGAAAAAAGGACCATAAACCTTAGATTTTGTTAAACCCATCCAGACATTAACTTTAGGTGAGTCTCTCTCCCAATTTTGGACGAAATCATTCGGTCTTTCATCTGCCCAAATTCGACAGTTATGGCGATTTACTTTTCCACACGTATGGAAAGTGGCTTCATCACTAAAGAGAATGTTGTCCATTAAATTATCACTCCAGATTTGTTCTACGAGATCAGCGCACACAGCACTTCGTCGAGGGAAATCTTCATCATGTAAATCGTGTAAAACCTGCAAATGATAGCTTTTCTTCTGCAAATTAACTTTCAGAATTTTGTGCACAGATGACGTCGGGAGGCCGAGTCTGTGTGATGCAGCACGAACGGACGTAAGTGGCTCCTCAGTGATAATTCCGTGTACTGCATTCACGGTAAGATCTGACATACACGGTCGTCCTGATCTTGCTTCATCATTTACAGATCCCGTTCGTTTAAATTTGTTCACCAATTTTCGTATTGTCTTGTCTATTGGCCCCGGCTTATGAAATCTCCTTCTAAACTTCTCTCTGATGTCATTGTAGTTCTTTCCCTCGATTCGCCAAATTACTATTGCCACACGCTCTTCTGTATTCATTCTAAGGGCTTCTGAAAGAAAAATAGAAAAAAATAATTATTTCACAAAAATAGATCCTGACTTTATGTACACCCTGTATATATGTGTGTGTGTGTATATATATACATACACACATATATACAGGGCGTCCCAAAAAAATGTATACACACTTTAAATACTTATAAAGGCAGTGTTTATTAAAATACATTTCATTTTCAAAATGTAATAGAATCTACAGACATTATTTAATTGTTTTGTCAACGCCTGTTTTCAAACTGACGTCCGTTCTGGTCCAGGCACTGCTGATAACGCGAAGCAATGGAATCGCAAACATCACGAAACATTTCGTTTGGTATTGTGTGCATTCTCGTTCAATGGCTGCTCTCAATTCAGCGACTGTTGCAGGTTTTATAGCGTAGACTTTGTCTTTTAAGTATCCCCATAAAAAAAAGTCTAGTGGTGTGAGGTCTGGTGAACGCGGAGGGTATTCTACGAAACCCCTTCGTCCAATCCACATCCACATCGTGCCAAGTACCACTCGCAATACTCCACTCTTCGGTCCGGATCATCTTCATTAATAGCATGGACTAATCTTGGAATGTAACTTTTCCATTGACAGCGCTTCAAAATGCGTTGGACAGACGATTCTGAAATTCCTACCTCACGACTCGCTTGCCGCACAGATTTTCTTGGACTTTGGTGATACGTTTCCAGTACTCTTTCTTGCTTTGTGGGGCTTGTCGATGTCCGTGGTCTTCCGGAACGCTTCTTGTGGACATTCTGAACAGTTCCATCGGCTTGAAACTTATCTCTAATTCGAGTGATGGTAAGTCGCGTTGGTGGATCTGTTTGAAACCCTCCTAAACTGTCTTTGCACTTCAACTGCGTTTTCACACTTCTAGTAGCATTTTAGAATGAATTTCCTTTGTTCAAAGCTTAGTCTGACTGCCATTATTAATTCTAATGGGTTTAACTTGGAAAGAAAGAAATATCAATTGAGCTATCAGCTGTTAAAGTGTGTGTACATTTTTTTGGGACGCCCTGTATATACACTACTGTGCAAAAGTCAGACCACTGTCGATCTGATAACTATTAGATAATCTGTTGTATGAAAATTGGTTTTGACACTAAAATACATATTAACTAGAACCTCTGGTTCATATTAACGTATAACTAAGTTATTACTTAAGTGTATAAAGTTGTATAAGCTGGATGACCCTCTAGTCTGCATAAATTGGACTTGAGGGTTGATTCATTATATTACTTATAACGCGTGTGTTTAAAGATCTAGTGAACTATTACTGATGGATCTGCAGTAAATGCTCCTAAGCTACTGTTATATCAATATTTACAATTAAAAGTATTGACATATTCACTTAAATTCTGCAAAACAAATTTATCCAAAACGTTTCTCATTGTAATCCTAATTCATGCTGGTTTTTTTCTTTCACAGGCTTAAGAAATAACAAAAAATACAATTTTTGATGAGATTAGATATAAAATAATACATTTGCATGGTGAGGGACTGAATCAAAGAAAAATAAGTGAATCTACAGGCGTTTCTAAAACTAGTGTACAAAAAATCTTGGCTCGTCACAAATCAAATGGGACCCCAGCTGATCGTCCTAGATCAGGGAGGCCCTCTAAGCTTTCTCCATCTGATCTACAATATCTAAAGATTACTTCCCTTCGAGACAGGCACAAATCCAGCACTTCACTTGCAGCGGATCTCGAAAAAACAACAGGTGTCTCAGTTGATCCTTCTACTGTACGAAGGAAGCTTAATTCAGTAGGTCTCAGATGTCCAATACTTGTGTTCCAAAGCACATTTTCTTCTCTCCTCTTTATTTCCATTCCTTAAAAGTGGCTTTTTTGCTGCAACACGTCTTTTAAGACCTACTGAGTTAAGTTTCCTTCATACAGTAAAGGGATCAACTGAGACACCTATTGTTTTTTGAGATCTGCTGCAAGTTGATCGTGTCACCAAGTTGAAGTTTAAGGATTGTTTCATGGCTTCCTTTGATGTTCAGTCTTTCTTTACCAATGTACCTGTTTTAGAAACGTGTGATATTATAAATTTTGTTTGGTTCTACTAATGACATTTTGGGATTAAGCAGACAATTGTTTTCAAAACTTTTAAAGTTATCAGTCCAGTATACCATATTCTTTTTTAATAAGGAACTTTTCCACCAGCACGAGGGAATGGCAATGGGTTCGCCCCTTGGTCCGTCCTTTGCTAACGGTTTTCTTTGTTTTCACGAGGAAAAGTGGCTGAGAGATTGCCCGCTTGATTTTAAACCTATTTTATTTAAACGTTTATGTAGATGATTGTTTGTCATTTTTAAGCATAAAGATCATGGCCCCTTTATTTTAATTACATTAATACTAAGCATCCTAATATTAAATTCTCTATGGAAGTAGAATACAATAAAATTTCGTTTCTTGATGTCACCATAAATAAACTTAACTATATAGAAAACCAACTACTACCCAACTCGGTACTCATTTTTTCAGCAATATTCCACTAGGTTTTAAGCTGGCTAGTATTAAAAGTCGTATTTTTAGAGCCTATCACCTTTGTTCAAGTTAGTCTTTATTTGATTAGAAATTCAGTATCTTAAGAGATTTTTTAACTATAATTTTTATTGTACTTTGACTTTTGAGATTTAATTTCTAAATTTTTAAATAACCTATATTCACCCAAAATAATTCAGTCCACGGTTCCGAACAGAAGGTTTATCTAGCTTCCATTTTAGACCAACTAACTTTTTAACTTATAAAGATGTCCACTCTATTTTGGACAGACACTTCCTCATGCGACTTTATAATTATTAATTCTAATTCTCTGCAATCCTTTTTTTCGCCATAAAGATCACGTCCCCGTGCTTTTGAGATCCTTTATTTATTTATATACATGTGCGACTGCCAAAGTCGTTATGTGGGCAGGACTGCCCTACAGTTAAAACTTAGGATTTCGAAGCATTTGGGTTTTTCTTATTGAACTTCTCGCCCTCTTTCCACTCCTGAATCCTCTGTTATTCGGCATCATTCAGATACCCATGACCACCCGTGCCCCCAGGACTCCTTGCGATTTTGTCATCTGCTTCTAATTCGCTTGATCTTAAAATTTTAGAATCCCTTTTTATCAAGAAATTAAATCCAGAATTAAACGAAAGCCTTTCCTCGATAAAATTACATACTTCCTAACCAACCAACACCTTTTTAACGCAACTAACGCATTAACTTAAGTTGTTTTTCTTTCCTTTCTCTCCACTTGTCATTTGTAACTTTTACTATCCAGGTCAGTCCTTTTTAAAAATTTTAAACTCTTTAAATTTTAGTTTTTTGTTTTATTTTTATTTCTTTTTTTTGTCTTATAATCCAGATAGTTTTTTTTTTTTACTTTTTAACTTTTTTGTATTAGATTTTATTATTGTACAGTATATTTGTCATTTGTATTTACTTTAGTTTTATGATTGTTTTTTAGATGCTTCTATTTAGTCACTGAAGATGGCCCCTGAGTGGACCGAAACGTTTGGCCAATAAATGTTGAGAGTCGTATCTCTTGTTTTCATATTCCTATTGAGGATAAGGTTCCCGAAGAACACTTCTATCGTAACTAATATATATATATATATATATATATAATATATATATATATATATATGAATAGAAACGACGTAATAAGGAGCGTCTCTGCACACGGGGAAGAGAAATAACGAATAAATGAAAAATGAGGCGAACCGCCCGGGAATCGAACCCAGGGCCTTCCAATTGCCGGTTGGATGCGCTACCATTACACCACGGACCTCGATCAATCATAAATCGAAATTCTCCTACATAGGGCAGAAACCAATGCCCTGAGAGGGCACCCTCGTAAATCGTGAATATGTGCATTTAACTGCACATATTCACGATTTGCGAGGGTGCCCTCTCAGGGCATTGGTTTCTGCCCTATGTAGGAGAATTTCGATTTATGATTGATCGAGGTCCGTGGTGTAATGGTAGCGCATCCAACCGGCAATTGGAAGGCCCTGGGTTCGATTCCCGGGCGGTTCGCCTCATTTTTCATTTATTCGTTATTTCTCTTCCCCGTGTGCAGAGACGCTCCTTATTTACGTCGTTTCTATTCATTTATATACTGCGTGGTCATTGCAGTTAAATGCACATATTCACGATTTGCGAGGGTGCCCTCTCAGGGCATTGGTTTCTGCCCTATGTAGGAGAATTTCGATTTATGATTGATCGAGGTCCGTAGTGTAATGGTAGCGCATCCAACCGGCAATTGGAAGGCCCTGGGTTCGATTCCCGGGCGGTTCGCCTCATTTTTCATTTATTCGTTATTTCTCTTCCCCGTGTGCAGAGACGCTCCTTATTTACGTCGTTTCTATTCATTTATATACTGCGTGGTCATTGCAGTTATATATATATATATATATATATATATATATATATATATATATATATATATATATATATATATATATACCCCCTCCCCGCGGGCGGTCTTTCTGGGGTGGATCGCCCGCGGGCTCCTGCCTCCATGTGGCGAGGGGGGTCAGCCGCGGCTGGGGGCCCTGCCGGGTCCCCGCCCGGTTGCGAAGTAGACTTTTAACATACCCTGCTATTCTACAGTCCCCTCTTTCCTGTCTTCCCCTCTTTCCCCTTTTTTTTTTTTTTTTTTTCTGCTTTCTCTTCTCACTTCGCGCGCCCCGTGGGCTGCCGGGGCTGATCGCTGGGGGTCTCGCTCCCATGGTCGGGGCCGGACTAAGTTGGCTGGTAGGGTGCCCGGGCCTGGGACCCTGGGGGGCCTTGGTCTTTGCTGCCGGCGGGGGAGAACTCTCGATGCTGCAAGGGCCCCTTTTGAAACGGGGGTACCCGCATGGGACGAGGCACCCATCCCCCGCCGGCGTGCGCTTGGTCCCCTTGGGCCCCGGGTAATCGGTTCCCGCGGCCCCGGGCGCGAAACAACAAAAAATACTGTTTATGGGTTCTATTACTAAACTTCACTCCCCTCTTGTTGACGACTCTGGCCCGCCCTTGGATTTGGATCAGACTACTACTTCTGGTCGTTCAGCGGCCTCTGCCTCCGCTGGATTGACCCTCAAGCCGTATGGCCCCCTCTCGTCCTCTGCGGTGTCTGGCTCTCGTGGCCGGACTCGTGGTGGCCGTAGGGCGGGGTCTTCGCGGCCCTTGTTCTCTCGCCCACTCTCGGTTACCGTTACACATGGACCTGTCTCTGCTGTCAATTTCTGTCCGGTGGACAGGTTCCTTGTTCTCCGCCCTTCCGCTGGCTCCCTTCCGGGCAACTCGGAACGGGTGTTTCAGCGCCTTAAGACGATAGGGGTTCCCTGTCGTTATGATATCCGCCCTCTGAGGGATGGGTCTCTTCTTTTGAAGTCCCGTTCTTCGGGGGTGACTGGGTCCCTTCTACAGTTGCAGGATGTCTTGGGTTGCAGAGTTTCTGTGACTCCCCATCCGCAATTGAATAGCTGTCAAGGCACCATTTTCGCTTCCCGTCTGCTGTCAATCCCGGTTGGCGAGTTGCAGGAGGATCTTGCCCCCCAGGGGGTAACGAAGGTCTTCCGCTTTTCGTCGCGCCGGGATGGTGCTCTTACCCCGTCCGCTCGTCTGCTCCTGACCTTTGACTCCCTTGTGCCTCCGGCCCAGGTGTTCTGGGGCATGGGTGATCGCCGGTCGTGTGAGTTTTCGGTGCGACCATATGTGCCTGACCCGGTTCGCTGCTTTGGCTGCAACCGGTTCGGCCATGTTAGCTCTGCGTGCCGCCGTGAGGGTAAGCTATGTGTCCGCTGCGGTGGGCCTGCGCACCCTACCCCGTGCACGAAGCCCCGCGGTGCTCGAACTGTTCGGGGGCCCACCCTTCCTCTTCTCGGGACTGTCCCGTTTTCAAGTTTGAATTTGAGGTGCGGTCCTTAAGGACTACCGAATTCCTTAGTGCGCGGGAGGCGCGCGATAAGATCCGTGACCGGGAGCCGCGGCGGGGGTTGTCCTACGCTGCGGCTCTTGGCCCTGGCGGGTCCTCGGGCCCCTCCCGTGCTACCCCGGCGTCTACTGGAGTGGTGCCCCCCCTGGAAGTCCCGGGGGTTGGTGGTCCTCCTGGCGCCGCGGGTCCTTCTTGTTCCTCTGCCTCACTTTCTGACATCCCATCTGATTCCCTGCCTACAAGTGCCCCTTCTCCCCCTCCGGCCTTGGGGTCTGGATCCTTGCCTACTCGTCTCTCGGGTGGGGAGGGGGATGCCCCGAAGGAGAGGAGGAAGCGTCGCCGTGGTCGGAGTCGGAGTCCTTCCGACCCGATCCTGACTGCTGCTCGCCTTGCTTCCCCTTCTTCCCCGTCTTCACCGGAGGGGAAGCGGCGCGCTGTTCCTGATCCGCTCGGGACTTCCCCCCCCCCCTATACGGAGCGCTGGTGGGGCGTCACCTCCCGGTGCCCCGACCAGTGTCCGGGTGTCGGTCGAGGTACACTGCCCCATGACACCCTCGATTACTGACTCTGTTCCCATGATAGACCCGGTCGAGAGGGGCCTGGCCCTCCTTCATGGAGTCTCTCTCTCTCCGGCTCCTGCTGAGAGTGGTCGGGTCTCTCTCCTGGATCTACCTCTCCCACTTGTGGTCGACCTTTCCTCTCCCCCCCGTCAGTGCTTGTCTGGTTTGACGAGCCCTCGAACAGCTGGTTCCCCCCGGTCCCCCTCTTGTGGGGAGTTGGGGGTTTCGGCTGGGCCCGACTCGTCGTCTCTCCCCCCGCCGGGAGAGCCCCCCTCTGACCTCCCTGTTCTACTCTCCACTTCTCGTCCTACTACGGGTGCAGCAGATGCGGAGTCGGTGGCCCCTACCCCCCCAGTTCTGGGTGAGTCGGGGAAACCGATTCCGTCCCTGGTTACGGACCGTTGAGTTTGCTGCTCAGCTTGGTCCGTGGCTATTTCGCTGTTTTCTCTGCCTCTTATAATGCCGCTTCCCCTTACAGTTCCATCTTGCATTGGAACTGTAGGGGGCTTTTAGCTAACTGGGAGAACCTTGCCTCCCTGCTGGAGAGCGAGCGGCCTTCCTGTGTTTGTCTCCAGGAGACTATCCTGGCTGCGCGGGGACTCCCTCGTCTCTCTGGCTATGTTGGTTTCCCTTGCACCCCGGATGAGCGCACACGCCGGCGGGGTGCGGCGATTTACGTGCATCATTCGTTACCATCGCGTGGTGTGCCTCTTCGCACTTCCTTGCAGGCTGTGGCTGTGCGGCTCTTTTTAGATCGCCAGTACACTGCCTGCTCGGTTTATATTCCTCCTCATGACCCTCCTTCTCGCGACGCGGTTCGCGAGTTGGTGCTGCAACTACCCCGACCGTTTCTCCTCCTCGGGGACTTTAACAGTCGCGACCCGGCTTGGGGAGATGTTCGGTCGACTAATGTTGCTGGATTTTACTCTCCTTAATGGAGGAACTTTCCTTTGCGTGTCTCAATTCCGGTGAACCTACTTACTTCCACGAACCCACGGGTTCATTTACCTGTATTGATCTCTCCTTGGTGTCCCTCGATGCCTTACTCGATTTTTCGTGGAAGGTGTTGGGGGACTCTTATGGCAGTGATCATTACCCAGTCTGTCTTGAGCCGGTCGGTCCGCAGCCGGGCGTTTCGTCTCGACCGAGGTGGTGCCTTGCGCGGGCTGACTGGCCATCTTTCAGAGCTCGTTCCGTCATTGTCCGTTCGGTATTGAGCTTTGGCTCTGTGGATGAGAGCTTGGAGTTCTTCGAGCGGGTGGTGATGGGCGTCGCGGAGGACTGTATTCCTCGTTCTTCCGGTAACCCGCGGACTCGTAGCGTCCCGTGGTGGACTCCAGCATGTCACCAGGCGGTGTGCGAGAGGAAGAGGGCAACGCGCCGCTTCCACCGCACCCGGCGCGCGGGCCACTTGATTGAGATGCGGCGGGCGAAGGCTTTCGCCCGCCGGACTCTCAAGTTGGCCCGTCGGGCCTCTTGGCGTGCTTTTGTGTCCGGCATCTCCTCATCTACCCCTTCTGCTGCTGTGTGGCGGAAGGTACGTAGTATCGAGGGGAGGCCAGTCCCTGCTAGTCGCCCTGTCCTTCGGGACGGGGACGGCTTCCTTTCGGATCCTGCTGCTGTGGCTGATCGGCTGGCCGGTGCTTTTGCTGCGGTTTCCCGTTCGCCTTCAGCTGCGGATCGCCCTTTATCGGAGGTCACGTTCCCGCCCCCTGGGAACGAGCCCTATAACCATCTCTTTCCGATGCGGGAACTTCGGGCTGCTTGGCAACCCGTCGTTCTTCCGCTCCTGGCCCTGATGACATTCCGTATGACTTTCTTCGGAATCTGCACCCGATGGCCCTGCACTTCTTGCTGGATCTTTTCAACCGGATGTGGGTTGAGGGGTCGTTCCCTTCCCGTTGGAGGGAGGCGATTGTGGTCCCGATACCTAAGCCGGGGAAGGATCCGGCGGAGGTGGCGAGCTATCGGCCTATTGCTTTGACGAGCTGCTTATGCAAGCTCCTCGAAAAGATGGTGGCCGTCCGACTTTCCTTTACACTGGAGTCGCTTGGGTTATGCCCCCCGACCCAGTATGGTTTTCGTCGATTTCGGGGTACTCTGGACCCCCTTCTCCTCCTTGGCCATGATGTACGGGAGGCATTTTCCCGCCGGAATCTTGTTCTGGCCGTCTTTTTTGACGTCCAAAAGGCCTATGACACGACCCGTCGGGGAGTTGTCATGGACCGTTTGAAGTCTCTTGGTTTTGTGGGCTTTTTGCCCACGTTTCTTCGCAACTTCCTCTGCCGTCGCACTTTCCGCGTCCGTAATGGGGCGGCCCTATCTGCCCTGTATGTTCAGGAGGAGGGGGTGCCCCAGGGGTGTGTGTTAAGCGTCTCCTGCTTCAACCTAGTTATGTCTGCGCTACCGGGAGCTCTTCCGCCCTCGGTGCGCTGTTCCATCTATGCAGATGATCTGGCTGTCTATGCCGCGGGGACGAGTCCCCCCCTCGTGGAGAGGCAAGTCCAACTCGCGGTCAATCGGGTTGAACGCTGGGCGTCGTCGGTGGGCCTTACGTTGTCTTCCCGAAGACTTCGTGTGTGGCCTTCCTTCCGTCGAGGAGACGGGGATCCGGCGCCATCCCGGCCTTTAACCTTACACTCGGGGGTCAGCCTCTGGCCCTCGTTCCATCAGTACTCTTCTTGGGTATGGTTTTCGACAGCCGTTTGAGCTGGGTTCCCCACCTTCGCCGGCTGCGCGAGTCCGCGAGACGTACCCTGGATTTGCTGGGGCATCTGTCGCATACTACATGGGGCGCGGATAGGCGGACGCTCCTCCGTTTGTACGTGTCCCTGGTACAGTCCAAATTAGACTATGGGAGTGTGGTGTATGGCTCCGCCTCCCGCACGGCCCTTCGGATACTGGATCCGGTCCTCTCTAGAGGACTGCGCATGTCATCTGGCGCCTTCCGCTCCTCTCCGGTTGATAGTCTGCAGGTTGAGTGCGACATCCCTCCCTTGGAGGATCGGAGGTCGTTCCTCATTGCTAAACACTATCTCCGGATCCTCCGTCTTCCCACCTCTCCTCTGTTCCAGGTGGTTGAGAGGGCGTTCTGCCGGGATGGGGGTTGGTATTTCACCGACACGGTGACCTCCCTCCTCGATGGTATGGGCACTCCCCCTCCATCCGTTATACCGGTCTCTTTCAGTGGTGTTGCACCTTGGGAGAGCACCCCTGTTGCGTGCTGTAGGGCGTTGCGCCCCGTTCGCAGGACCGAGTCGGACTCTGCCTTGCTTCGGTCTCTGTTCCTTCAGCATGCGGCGTGTCACTCTGCATGTGTTGCGATCTTCACGGATGGCTCGAGGTCGTCGGGGGGCGTTGGATCCGCGGCTGTTCCCCAGTCGTCTGTCCTTGCTCCCCGATGTACCCGTCTCCCTGATGAGGCTTCCGTTTTTACGGCGGAGCTCTATGCCATTCTGAGCGCTCTGGAGGTGGTGCGGGAGCATCCGGATGGGTCGTTCGTCATCCATTCGGATTCCCGCAGTGCCCTGGATGGCCTGGAGTGTTTTGACTCTGTCCACCCGCTGGTCCGACGAATCCAGCTACTGTACCATACTCTTGTCGCTTTCGGTGGCAAGGAGGTGGTATTTTGCTGGGTCCCAGCACATGTTAACGTGGCTGGAAATGAGGCTGCCGATCGAGCTGCCCGTTCCGCGTGCCGACTGCAGGTTTCACCTGTGTCCCTCCCTTTTTCTGATTATATCCCTGGCTTCCGTAGGTTTTTGCGCTCCCGGTGGCAGAGTCGCTGGGATGGCGCTACGGATAACAAACTTTGCAAGATTAAACCCAAGTTGGGATGTTGGGCCTCTTCCTTCCATCGGTCGCGCCATAAGGAGGTGGCTCTGGCCCGCCTCCGTATTGGCCACACCCACCTGACCCATGGCTATTTGATGGCCGGGGATCGGGTGCCCCGATGTCCCAATTGTGACGTCCTACTTACAGTTGCCCACCTCTGGTGGAGTGTCCGCTTTACTCTGCGCTGCGCGCAGAGTATTTTCCCTTTTTGGAGAGCGTCGGGCTTTGTGATAGGCTTGGCGCTCTTCTGTCTGAAGGTTCCTACTTTTCGATAACCGGGTTGTTCTCCTTCCTCTTTCGCTCCCGACTTCTTTACCGGCTGTGACCCCACTATGATCTTTTTGCTTTTCCCCCACCTCCTCCTCCTCCCCCCGTCTATTGTTCATTTCCATTAGTTGTTCCATACTCTTCGTTCTGTGTTCGCTCTGCTATCCACCTTTCTTTTGGTGGCCATGAGCGGTCATTCTTTGAAACAAAAAAAACAAAAAAAAAAAAATATATATATAATATATATATATATATATATATTATATATATATATATATACAGTATATACAGTATATATATATATATATATAAATTCACCATTTTATAATGGCAACCTAGTTATCAGTTAAAAGAGGTATGTGACAGACGTGTAGTGCGAGTAATCTATACATGACCACATGTTAGTCTTGTGTAAAGTGAGGTTGTATGGAAAGTGGAAGAGAATAAATGGGAAAAGGTGGTTCACGAAAGAATTAAAGTGGAAAAGTTAATGGTGAGAGAATGTGGTGAATTAAGTATAAAAGATAAATGAAATGAATATTAGAGATGTAGAATGTGTACCAGGAATGTCTGACTTAGAATGTAAGGAGTGTATGTGGGGTTGCTAAGACAGCTGCGAAGAAGATGGCAACAGCATGATGGGATTCCGAGGTTGCATCAGCAGTTGAGGAGGAAATGGTTGTTGTGTGCCAGGGTAATTGTGATAGAGAAGAAAGAGGGTGTATGAAGAGAGCAAGGGAAGTGTGAAGAAATGGTAATTAATGAGCTTGGAAGGAGGATGAATAAAAATTGTGGAGAATATAAAGTTGTTCTGAAAGAAAGTGTAGAAATAACACTAAGAATGTTTTGAGAGTAAGGGATAAAAATGGAAGAATGCTCACGGTGGATGTGGATCTATGGAATAGTTGGAAGGAATATTTCGAGGGTTTGATGGGTGGGAGACGAGAGGAGTGCAAATATAAATGGGATTTGCTGATGTGAGGTATGGGGGTTTGAAAGGGTTGCATATGTCAGAGCGCATGACAAGTGGGAATGTGTCTAAAGAAAGGAAGAAAGCAATAATTGTTCCTTTGTACAAAATGAAAGGTGAAAGGAGTGAATGTAAGAACTACAAAGGTACAAGCCTGTTCAGTGTGGTGGGGAAAGTGTTATGATAGGATAGTGTGTGTGGTATTGCAGAATGCTTGGTGAGCAATGATCAAGGCGGCTTCTGAGGTAGAAGACACTGGATCGAGTGTTTGCGGTGAGAAAAGTAATTGAGAAGCATGTGAAAAGGATTGCAAAGTATACATGGCTTTTATGGATCTTGAAAGAGCGTATGTAGAGTAAGTAGGGGTATGGGGTTGGTGGTAGACTCGTGAATGCAGTGAAAAGTTTCTATGATGGAAGTAGTGCATGTGTGAGAGTAAATAAACAACTGAGTGATTGGTTTGATAAAAGTGTTATTGTGCGTCAAGGATGTGTGATGCCTCAATGAAGTGATAAGAGAGGTTGAGGTTCTACTGCATTTTTTTTTGCATTAATCAAAGAAATAATCGGATCATATGATGTTATCAACTGATACTTTTATTTAAAAATCTTTTTATTACCTTTAGCAGCTGCAAAGCCCCATAAGGTGGCACTATGTGAAAGGTTTTTAGTTAATAAATTTTATATGCATTGTTATCAATGGTGAATTGCTAAGGTGAGACAGCTCTAACCTAAAAGAAAATAAATGAAACTGAGATAGTTAAGCTTGTTACCCATAAAGGCTCGCAACCACTCCTAAGCTTAACCAGCCAACTATCATAGTTGTACTACCAAATTTCAAAAAAATTTAAATTTGTCTTGAATAATTTAATTCAAACGATTGTAACTTTTGTCTGATACCTTTAGCTGAATAGAATAAGCCTAGTTATTGAATATAGGATTCCAATGTAAAGTAAGAAACAGATTTGGGATGGAGAAGGCTGCCGAACTTGTCTTTATATACACACATTTTTTTGACAAAGCCATTTGTAGAAGTACTCCCCCCCCCCCCCCCCCCCCCCCCCCTATACAATAAGATAGCCAAAATAAAGTTCCAGGACTTCCGAGATGCATGGACAATCTGCGTTTGAAAGATTGGAGGTCATAGATAGAGGGAAAAGATGGATTGAGGAAAATTGTTCCAGAGTTGACTGGTTGAGTAGATTAAGGACTAAAAATACTGATTAATTGTTGTGTTAAAGAGTTGGACACAAAAAGAATGCGAATGTGTCGAAAGTCTGGTGCTGCGTTCTCTCCTTAAAGTTACCAATCGTAATGTGTCCTAATTTTTACTTTTCAAATTTTCTCTTTTAAAAGACGTTCAGTTCAGTAAATGTTTTTAATAAGGAAAGTAAGTTTGATTTAGTTGGGAAATTAATTGCTCTGTTTACACTTGCGTGATAGGAAAATATTTCTCTTTAAAGGTGAGGTTATTACTCGGACTTATTAGAAAAGTATGAAAACTATAAATGGTGCAATAATGTATCGTATTAAAATTGCAAAAGGATAAAATTTTAGTTTTGTACTTTTATATTAGACTTATGAAAATGAATCTGTTGTAAAAGTTATTTCATCTCGAATCTTTATGATCCTTTTTTGGGTTTGATATTTTAAGTAAAACTATTAGGTTGTGCTAATTTACAATAAGTTATTGCCAAAATTTGAATAATCTAAAAAGTAATAATAATAATCTTTATTCAGAAAGAACACATTATGTAACATAAATTACATCCATATAAGATGGAATAATTGAAAATAAATTCAGGGATGGGAAATCGAAATCTTTTTCGATTCAAATTCGAATCCGATTTTCACGCAATTAGAAATATAGATTCGAATTCGGATTCAAATTTTTCGGTTTTTATCGATTCGAATTTTGTTCCGATTCGTATTATTTCTTTTTTCGATTTCGATCCGATTCGGATCCAGGCCTAATTTTTCTTGGTTTTTATGAGTTCATTTAATAAAATTATACCTATCATCGTTGTTTTAGTCAAGGGGTGGCTATTATTAATAAGTTTCATTTTTAATAAATAATACAGATAATTCTCAGTCTATTAACGATCTAAGTAATAACTTTAGATTTACTCTTAATAAGGTGCAAAAAAAAATCATTCGTATAAGCTAATTTATTAAACAATTAAGGCTCATATATACAAGAAATATTAATTATAGCATACATAAAAATTAAAATATGATAATAATACTTTAAGAAATATATCCACTGTATAGATACAAATTTACAAATTAAAATTAGCCCTGACAACTAAGATATTTTCAATGCTCGAAGGCAAAAGGTTATTTCTTTGAGGAGCGTGTGAAATTGTCACTCTCGGACAATACCAAAATTTAAGGATTAGGATTAGCACCTTAATGGATGGAGTATAGGATTAGTATGATTTTTGTCCGAGCAAACAGATTCTCGGAAAGGTCAGTCTTTACCTGTGGTGAAACCGGAAACGTTAATAAGCCTTATAAGTTATTTATAAGTTATAACCAAATTTTAAAATCCGGATCCATATTTTTTATCGATTTGAATTCGAATTCGGATTCATCGTTTCTTTTCGATTCGGATCAAAATTTCGATTCAGATCCGCGCCCGTTTTTCGATTCGAATTTTTTTTCGATTCAGATTTCTCAAAAAATATCGATTAATTCCGATTATCGATTCGAATCCGATCCGATTTCCCATCTCTGAATTTAAATAATTGATTAAAAGTTTATTTTTTTCATTTTATGAAAACTCTCAACCTTGCTTCATCGACTTTTTGGCAAAAAACCTCATCAGTATCTGAAGAAATTTTGTACACTATTTTCATTTTTTATTCCAAAGTCTCTCTACGTGAAAACTAACTAAAAATAAGCATCATCCAGTAATTATCAAGGTCTCGGGATAGGTTGAAGAAATTGCTTGTATCTTTTGGATTGGTACTATATTTGTCATCCCAGATTGACCTCTAACGGGAGTATGCATGAAGCCCCAGTCTTCAAAGATTTAAATAATCAACCTTGTTTATTACTTTGTTCGCAAATCTTTTGCAACCCCTGTTAAGAAGCAAAGATCAAGAGGAAGAATGGAGAACTATGACAAACTTGGAGACCCAAAAGGCTCCTGAGACAGTTTGGCTCATTTTCGTTTGTTTGGACAAGGGTTTGGATTTGGAAAAATCTACTTGAAGGCACTTTTTACCACTATGGTCACTAGTACTTTTGTAACTGTGAGTAAATATATGTATTAATTTATGAAACTATCTTTTGGCAGCCTCAAAGAGCAAGATGGACAAACTGGATGAGAAATGCGGAGAATGCGAGGCCTGTTACATACAAGAGGATTGTGGCAGGTGTGAGTACTGCAAAGATATGCATAAATTTGGCGGCACTGGAAAGTTGAGGCAAAAGTGCAAGAAAAGACAGTGTCAAAATTTCGTAAGTTTCCTTAATATTTTTAAAGGAAAATATCTCTTCTTGCCAATTGATTAGAAGTAGTAAATAGAATATTTGGAACATATGCAAGTTTATAAATACAAGTAGTCTTCGTGCTTCCGAAAAACTGCTTTTCAAATTTAAAACGGTAACAGCCAGGTGGCTCGTTTCCTCACGACGTGGGGTTGTGTGTACCCCGAGGGTCTTTAGCCCCAGCATTGACAGGGTAAGTGGCCAACTCAACCCAACCCAACCCAACTCGAGGGTCAGTCGCCGTAATCACTGAACTACCGGGGGCCCGCTTTTCAAATTTATCTATTAATAATGATTAATTTATATATATAATATATATATATATAAATAATATAATATAGGGTCCACCAAAAAAAAAAAAAACATGCGTCCATACTTTTCCTATTTAAACTCAATAATTTCTTTTCACTTTTGATAAAATTTTAACAATAAAATAACGTTATCTGACAACATTTCTTAAAATTTTTAGCACAGTAGCTGAATAGACCTCATTTTAGCACGTAAACAAAAATAGAATGTAAAGATACCGTAAATACTCAAAATTTCTTTATTATTAAACCAAAAATTCCTTTCATATAAAGTTATTATTAAAATGTCAAACTAAAAATAGTTTAATATGTTTTCCTCCAACTTCTATTACTTTTTGAAGTCTTGGTCTAAATTGATCTACTGCTGAATCAATCTGGTTTTGTGGGAATTTGGCCCATTGCTCAATCAGAACATCTCTCAGGTGATTCTGAGTTTCTTACCCAGATAAACTCGTTCTGACAAGTTTTCTCAGATCCCATAATCAACAGGATTCAAATCAGGACTGTTCGGAGGCCAATTCTCCGGCTCAATGAATTCGGAAACGTGTTCATTTAAATAAGCAACACCATAATACTTTTGGGAAAATGGCTCCTTGTTGCATAGTCTTTTGTCCGAAATTCGATTCTTTAATTGATGGGATTCTGAGTATACTCTGTTGTTCTGAGAGTTCATTCATGGTTCTACAGTGAATATTTTTTCCAGGGCTGTGGAGTCGGAGTCGGAAGTAAATTCATTGCAAGAGGAGTCGGAGTCGGTAAAATGGACCGACTCCGACTCGTTTTTTTTTATGATGTACTTATACTTATTAAAACCTTAATAGCTTTTAATTTACAATTGCTCAATGCGTTTTGGTTGTAAACATGTACCAACATGTACCCTGTTTTGATTAGCTATTTTATTTGTGTAATGGAATTTTTATTATTTTTTTTTTTGTCATGCAGCTATTTAAGTTTTCACTTTGATCTTAGCAAATAAATTACATCTATATATATATATATATATATATATATATATATATATATATATATAAGCACACCGGACAAAAAATTAGTCACCCCTAATAGCACCGATAGTAGGAAGTTCAAGGTCACACAGAGGGCGCTGATGTAGCATTGGTAAGTGACAAGTAGCGGTGACGTAGCACACAGGATCAGATCTGTTTCGTGAGGTGGTGAAAAACAAAGTGTGTTGGATATAGTCTGCAAAATGGGTCGTGAGGCAGACGTTACTCAGTGGCAAAAAGGAGCCATCGTGTTTGGCAGAGCCCACGGACACAAAATGTCTGAAGTAGCCCAATTTGTTGGTGTGTCAACGCGTACTCTCCAGCGAGTTTACAAAGAGTGGTGTAGTTCGCAATCAACTGACAATCGACGGCGTAACTGTGGCCGGAAAACAATTCTCGGCAATAGGGGCCGCCGCCATGTTTCTCGTCTAGTAACTGCAAATCGTTTTCAAACCAGAGAACAATTGCTCCAAGAAACCAATGAGGTTCTCCAGCGACCAATTTCCGAACGGACATTGCGACGAGAACTGCATGCGATGGACATCTGGAGCAGGGTACTACGGAAGAGCCGCTGTTAACAGCAAGTCACAAATTGGCACGTTATAAATGGGCTCAGAGGCACAAAAACTGGACTGCGGCAGATTGGAAACGTGTAATTTGGTCCGATGAGTCCGTTTTTGTTTGTTCTCCAATGATGGGAGGCGACGACTACATCGCAGGTCCAATGAAGCCTTTAATCCTGAATGCGTCGAAGGTGTTGTTCAGGCTGGAGGTGGTTCCGTGATGTTCTGGGATGTTTTTCGTACCACGAAATGGGCCCCCTCGTTCCAGTGACGATGAATTTGAACCAGCAGGCGTACCTCCGCATACTAAATGATGAATTGGTCTCTGCCTCGCCGGATTCGTGCGGTTATCAAGGCCAGAGGCGCGTCACACGTTATTAGGTACATTCTGAGAGGGGTGACTAATTTTTTTTGTCCGGTGTGCTTATATATATATATATATATATATATATATATATATATATATCCCCCTCCCCGCGGGCGGTCTTTCTGGGGTGGATCGCCCGCAGGCTCCTGCCTCCATGTGGCGAGGGGGGTCAGCCGTGGCTGGGGGCCCTGCCGGGTTCCCCGCCCGGTTGCGAAGTGGACTTTTAGCATACCCTGCTATCCTACAGTCCCCTCTTTCCTGTCTTCCCCTCTTTACCCTCTTCCTTGCCCCCTCTGTTTTTTCTGCTTTCTCTGCTCACTTCGCGCGCCCCGTGGGCTGCCGGGGCTGGTCGCTGGGGGTCTCGCTCCCATGGCTGGGGCCGGACTAATTTGGCTGGTAGGGTGCCCAGGCCTGGGACCCTGGGGGGCCTTGGTCTTTGCTGCCGGCGGGGGAGAACTTTCGACGCTGCAAGGGCCCCTTTTGAAACGGGGGTACCTACATGGGACGAGGCACCCATCCCCCGCCGGCGTGCGCTTGGTCCCCTTGGGCCCCGGGTAATCGGTTCCCCGCGGCCCCGGGCGCGAAACAATAAAAAATTTTTTTTATGGAAACACTTACAAATCTAATGGATCTCGTTGACGACCCGGCTTGTGCATCTGACCTCCTCTGACTACCTCTTTGGACCTTGGTCTGGTAAGGCAGTCGGCAGCCCTCGCCCACCCCGTCTGCTCTTCTTGCCGACACCACCTCTCCCTCTCTTCCCCAGGCTCGTGGCGCCGCTGCCCGACCCCCGCCAGTGGCGGATGGACCTGCAGTGGACCCCCCGACCCCTGGATCCCCCCATATTCCACGTCCCGATAGGGACCCACCTGCTTTTCGCCCTCAGGTGGGAAGCCCGCGGCCCCGGTCGCCTCCCACTCCGTTCGGGCCTCATCGCCCCCGGCCCCCTCGGCCCCTGGGGGACGTGGGACCCGACGTCGCCGTCCGCCTTTCTCGTCTCCCCGTCCCCTCGAAGTACCGGTGGTGTTTGGCCCGACGTCTTCGCTCGGCCTTAGGACGGTGGACAAGTTCCTCGTCCTCCGCCCCTCCTCCTCCAAGCCCCTCCCCACTAACCATGAACGCCTCTTTCGAGCGATCCATGGGGTGACGGGGACGGCTCGTTTTGACCTTCGGCCTCAGAGGGATGGCTCCATTCTGATAAGGTCGCGTTCCTCTGTCGAAACCTCCTCTCTGCTCGCTATCCCCAATGTCCTGGGCTGCGGGATTACGGTGTCCCCCCACCCCTGCCTCAATCAGTGTCAGGGCACAATTTACGCTGCTCGTCTTCTACCATCCCGGTGAAGACCTCCAGATTGACCTCGCCTCCCAGGGTGTTGTGAGGGTGTACCGCTTTCCTGACAGATCGCGATCCCCAACCGCCCCTTCTCCTCGCCTGCTCCTCACTTTCGACTCACTGGTGCCCCCCGTTTCGGTATTCTGGGGCTTTGGTGAGAGACGAGCGTGCGAATTCTCAGTACGACCATACGTGCCAGATCCTACGCGCTGTTTTCAGTGCAATAGGTTTGGCCACGTGAGCAGCTCCTGCCGTCAGCCGGCCCCGTTGTGTGTCCGTTGCGGCGGCCCTCCCCCCCCTTGCCCTGTACTGCTCCGCCTTCCTGCACCAACTGCCATGGACCACACCCTGCTTCATCCCGCTCTTGCCCGTCCTTCCTCTTTGAAAGGGAGGTTCGGGCCCTCTGTTCATCAGAGTTTCTCAGCGCTCGGGAGGCGCGGGAGCGGTTGCGTGGCTGCGAGGCCCGGCGTGGTGCCTCGTACGCCGAGGTTCTCCGTTCCCGGACCCCGTCCTCACCGGCGGTTCCCAACGCGCCTCCACCCACCGTGTCCGCTACTCCCAGTCCATCCTCTGCCGCCCAGCGGACTCCTACCGCGGCTCCCCGTACTACCAGCGCGTCCCCACGTGCTCCCCCCGCGAACGCCGATGCTTCGTCGGCAACCCCCCCCTGCCCCTTCTACGCCCTCTCCACCGGCGCCTTCGGCCACCCCCATTCCGGGCCGTGACCCGCCGTCACCCATGCGGGCCGCACGACGGAGGGGTAGGGGCCGCAAGCGCCGCGCCAGTGGTGACCCCGAAAGGTTCGAAGCCATAAGCCTCGCATCACCTTCCTCTCCAAACACAAACGCCCCCTTCGCCCTACCGCCCAGGTGTCCTCACCATCCCCACTGCGCAACCGTAATGCACGCTCCCCCCTGGGTCCCCGACGGCCCTCTTGGTGGGGGCTGAGATACACCCCTCTCCGGCCCGGTCGATGGACCCACTGGAGGGGGAACTCGCCCGCCTGGTCGGGGTGGGTGGGACATGCACGCCCCCGCGCTTGACCCGCCCCATCTCTCTCCTCGACCTGCCAATGCCTCTGGGTGAGGTATTATTTTCCACTCCCCCTCGTAGTCCTGCCTCCCCCGCACCTCCGGTGAAGGGAGGGGCATTCTGGATACCTCTCACATCCCCTTCTCTGCATCGCTCTCCCCCGGACGTCCGGGTGACTCCTCTTCTGGAGGACTTGCCGGCGTCTGGTTCCACATCACCCCCTCGTCGGGGTGACCCTCGCCTTCGCCCTCGTTCGGCGTCCCTCGCTGAACTCCGGGGCTTTCCGATTCCCTCTTTAATCTCGGGCCGCCCGATCGGCCCACCCACCCCATAACCATCCTTTACGCTGACTTTCCTACCCCTCCCTATACCTCGCTCCTGCAGTGGAACATCCGCGGGCTCCTGGTAGGCCTCGAGAGTCTCTCCTCTCTCCTGGCCTCCAGGTGTCCGGCGTGTTTCTGCCTTCAGGAGACGATTCTGGGATCCCGTTCCCTCCCTCGAGTGTCCGGTTACTGCGGGCTCCCTTCCCCGCCTCTCGATGGGGCGGGGAGGGGGGGCGCCGCGGTCTTCGTGCACCGCTCCGTCCCTTTCCGTACAGTCCTGCAGGCTGTGGCCGTGCGCCTTTCCTTGGGGCGCCAGCTCACGGTCTGCTCTCTTTACCTCTCCCCTAACGTACGCCCTCCACCCGATTCTCTCCGTGACCTAATTCTTCAGCTTCCCCGCCCTTTCCTGATTCTCGGGGACTTCAACAGTCGGGACCCGGCCTGGGGGGACGTTTGCTCCACCTTTCTCTCCGGGACCCTTCTCTCCCTTATGGACGAGCTCGAGTTCACCTTTCTGAACGATGGCTCCCCAACCTGCCTTCACTCGGCCCACGACAGTTTCACCTGTATCGACCTTTCCCTGGTTTCCCCTCGAAATCGTGACGGACTTCACCTGGGAGGTCCTGCCGGATTCTTCCGGCAGTGACCATTTCCCAGTGTGTCTTACCCTGACCCGTCTCCTCCCCCCCACCTCTGTCCGCCCGAGCAGACTGGGCCGCATACGCGAGGGGCACGGCGATCTCGCCATCAATTCCTGCCTTTCCCTCCGTCAGTGAGGCCCTCGCCTTCCTCGAGAGTAAGATCCTCTCGGCTGCCGCCAGTTGCATCCCCCGTACCTCTGGCTCCCCCAGGCCGCGAAGCGTCCCATGGTGGACCCCAGAGTGCTCCCATGCCGTTCAGGAGCGGCGCCGTGCCGGCCGCCGCTTCTACCGGACCCGCCAGCTGGAGCACAAGATCGAGTTTCAGCGCCTGAAGGCAGTGGCCCGTCGGGTCCTGAAACTGGCCCGGCGTACCTCCTGGCGGAGTTACGTGTCCGGGATCTCCTCCACGACTGCCCCCTCGACTGTTTGGCGCAAGGTGCGTAGCTTTGAGGGGACCCGTGTCCCCCTCGACCCCCGGTGCTTCGGGTCGGGGACGACGAGTTCGTGTCCGATCCGGAGGCCGTCGCGAACGCACTCGCGGCGCACTTCGCAGCCATCTCCATTTCCGATTCCCCCCATTCCCGCCGCGACCCACCGGATTTTCCACTCATAGGGATGACCCCTATAATCACCTCTTCCGCATGACGGAGCTTCGGGAGGCCCTCCGCCCCCGACGCTCCTCCGCACCCGGCCCCGATAATATCCCCTATGACTTGTTACGGCACCTCCACCCCTCTGCTCTCAGCTTTGTACTGGACCTCTATAACCGGATTTGGTTGGAGGGTTCATTCCCGGACCGGTGGCGTGAGTCCATCGTCGTCCCCATCCCGAAGCCTGATAAAGACCCATCACTCCCGTCGAACTATCGCCCCATTTCCCTGACATGCTGCGCCTGCAAGGTTATGGAGGCGATGGTCGCCTCGCGGCTGTCTCTTACTCTGGAGGCGAGTGACCAATACCCTGCTACCCAGGCTGGTTTCCGGCGCTTCCGGTCTACCACCGACCCCCTCCTCCTCCTTAGCCACGACGTGCAGGAGGCTTTCTCCCGGCGTCACTTTGTACTCGCCGTCTTTTTCGACCTCCAGAAGGCCTACGATACTACTCGGCGGAGCGCGGTCTTTGACTGCTTACGCTCCCTGGGTTTCATAGGCTTTCTCCCCTCCTTTATTTATAACTTCTTGTCCGCCCGTTCTTTCCGCGTCCGCATCGGTTCTACCCTCTCTGACCGCTTTCCGTTGGAGGAGGGTGTCCCTCAGGGTAGTGTCCTTAGCGTCCTTTGTTTCTCACTAGTGATGAACACAGTCGCTACGGTCCTGCCTACTTCCGTTCGTAGCTCCCTCTATGCCGATGACCTGGCTATCTATTGCTCTGGCCGCCTCCCGTCTTTGGCTGAACGTCGACTCCAGCTAGCCATCAACGCGGTGGTTCGCTGGGCGTCCTCGGTTGGCTATGCTTTCTCACCCTCTAAGTCTTCCAGTATGCTTTTCCGTCCTCGTCGCCTCCGTCTGTCGCATACCTTCGCCCTTACCCTTGCCGGCACTCCTCTTCCCCTCGTCCCATCCGTTCGATTCCTGGGTATGACCCTCGACGAATTTTTCGGTTGGGTTCCACACCTTAGGCGGTTGCGGCAATCATCTCGCCGCACCCTCTCCCTTTTGAGTCACCTGTCCCACATGACCTGGGGGGCGGACAGGCGTACTCTGCTGCGCCTGTACACCTCCCTGGTGCAATCCCGCATCGACTACGGCTGTGTGGTCTACAGCTCCGCCTCCTTTCCGGCACTCCATATGCTGGATCCTCTTCTACACCGTGGCCTTCGCCTGGCGTCGGGTGCCTTCCGCTCGTCCCCTGTCGCTAGTCTTCAGGTGGACTGCGGACACCCCCCCCTGCCCCTTCGCCGGGCCTTCTCATGGCGAAGTGTTACCTTCGCATCTGCCGCCTCCCGAGGTCCCTACTCTTCTCCGCGATCTCCCAGGCGCTACCCGGCCTGACACGTGGCATTTCGCTGCCTCCCTGGCCGACGTCTTTTCGTCCCTGGGGATCCCCCCCCTCTATTCTGCCGTTCTCCTTCGACCTGTCGCCCCCTGGCTGACCACCCCTATCTGCCGCTGCCAGGCGCTCCGAGGCCTGCGTAAGGAGTCTCCTCCTACCGTCCTCCGGTCTTCTTTTCTGGCCCATCTTCCCGTACACTCGGACGATGTTCCTGTCTACACCGACGGCTCGCGCTCCCCTGCAGGTGTCGCGGCCGCCGTCTTCTCTCCGTCGCTGTCACCTACCTCCCGGGGTATCCCCCTGCCGGTTCAGGCCTCCATCTTTTCCGCGGAGCTCTTTGCCCTTCTGGAAGCCCTCCGTCTGGTATCGGGTTTTTCGCGGTCTTCCTGTACCATCTTTTCGGACTCGCTGAGCGCTCTTCAAGCGCTCGAGCGCTATAATTCCCCGGACCCCCTCGTACGCATTATTCAACAGGAGTACCATGTCCTGCACACCGTTCACCGGATCCGGGTCACCTTCTGCTGGGTTCCTGCCCATGTCGGTGTTTCCGGTAATGAGGCGGCTGACCGCACAGCCCGGTCCGCCGCCTCGATGCCTCCCCTCCCCCGCCCGCTCCCCTTCTCTGACTATGTGCAGGTCTTTCGGTCCCTCTACGACCGCATATGGCAGCAGTCCTGGGACGATGCCACCGGAAATAAACTCTGGTCCATCCGCCCCCGCCTGTCATATTGGGCGTCCTCTTTCCACCGCTCCCGACACAAAGAGGTCGTCCTTGCGCGGCTTCGCATCGGCCATACGCGCCTCACGCACGGCTATCTTATGTCCCGGCAGGAGGCTCCTTGTTGCGCCTCCTGCCAGTCGCCCCTCACCGTCTTTCACATCCTTGTGGAATGCCCCACCCTGTCGTCAGTACGTCGTCGCGCCTTCCCGTTCCTCTCTGATTTCCCCCTCCCCGATCGTTTACGTCTTATGCTCGCTGAGAGCCCTCTCTTCTCGCTTGACCGTCTTTTCCTTTTCCTCTCCCAATCTCGCCTCCTCTCTGAGCTTTAGGTGACTTCTCCCCCGTCGTCCGCGGTCCTCCCACTTCTAGTGCCTTTCCCCCCGTCTCCGTTTCTCTTTCTCATATTCTGCTTCGCCATGATATCCGCTAGCGTATAGCGGGAAATGGCGGTAAACGCCCCAATACAAAAAAATAAATAAATATATATATATATATAAAGTTATACAATAGTAGATTTTTACTTTCGTTAATGTAGACTGTAAGTAATGTTTTTGGTTTAATAATTTTTTTTTCCTTAAATAAAAACGCCATAATGGCATAGCTACAACCATTAAGACTTAAATTTAGAGAAATTGAGCTTAAAAAGTAGCCTGATGATTCACTTGGTAGTGATGAAATGCCATTCTGGGTTAATATAATCAAAGTATATTTTATATTATTATTTAGAGGTCGGAGTCGGAGTCGGAGTCGGAGTCGGAGTCGGAGTCGGAGTCGGAGTCGGAGTCGGAGTCGGAGTCGGAGTCGGAGTCGGAGTCGGAGTCGGAGTCGGAGTCGGAGTCGGAGTCTACCGACTCCACAGCCCTGATTTTTTCATCAGTAAAAAATGTTTGACACTAGTTTCTGATATTCCAATCGACTTTGAAATCTGTGCTGGAGTCTCGTGAGTGTCTGGCTTATCGTCTTGTGCCTTCCATATCCCCTATTAAGCCTATAATGCTTAATAATTATTTTATCTTCAGATAATGGCATTTGAGGGATTATCTACAGTAATTTTATTTTATCTGAAAAAAAGAGAGAGAAATTATTTCAATGTGCACTTAGATTTATGGAACTCGAAAATCAAGTTAATATTGAACAACCAAGTTTAATCATTCATTTATAAAATTTGGCTGGCTTATACAAAATTCAATGGTAATTATTGTCTCTAAATTTTGTATAAATCATCCAAATACATTTTGAATTATTAGGTTACAATCAAGCGCGTTTTTTTTTTTGGCGGACCCGTTATCTATCTATCTATCTATCTATCTATCTATCTATCTATCTATCTATATATTAACCTTCGCAATATCTAAGGTCATATGACGGAGGAGACCTACAGCTTCACGAGGGGTCCGAACCACGGGTCGCTACATAGTCTCGACACAGCGGACGGTCTCCCATCCAACTACTATCAAACTACTATCCGACCCAATGTCGCTTAACTTCGCTGATCAATGGCAAGCGGTGTTACGACATTGACTGCGACGTAACCTATATACAGTATGTGTATATATAGATATATATATATATATATCACACACACACACACACACACACACACACACACTTGCCAGCGCGTTGCTTACATAAATTGTGAAATGAGCAGTCCTAACAGGACTTGAGTATTGTTTATAATGATATACTGATATACGTCGTTGCAGTTCCATTTGGCGAAGAAACACCACCAGACGAGCGGTTCAAAATCCAGTAGTGAAAAGCACTCAACCGATTACTCGAGGTCCGATCATTCCTATAATTCTCAGTCCAAGGTGGCTCCCAAGCCGCCATCGACACCCCAGTCAACTGTTGGCAAAATCCCCACTGGTTCTTTGATTATCAAATCTCTCTCTCAGTACTCAACTATTTCCACCTGCACCCCCGTCACCACTTCCAGTACAGTCTCTGTTAGAGGTACCGCCGTTGAAACACCCCCACCGGCCCCACCACCACCACCACCACCACCACCCCTGCCCCCGCCCCACCAGTGGTTCAAAAGACAAGCGAAGTTGTTTCTTCTAAAGTGACTTCCGTTATATGCCCTTTAGCCAACCTGACGAATAGTAATAATAATAGATCGCCTTCGGCCGTGACGACAACGACCAATTCGGCGGTGACAACAACGACAGTGACGACGACAACAACAACGATGACGGCTATATTGGACAATAAGAACGTTAGTAATTATAACAACCCTTTCGTTGACAATGATGAACCCTGGGAACCAATTAAGAGGAAGAAAGGCAGAGAAACTGTGCCGAGAAAGGTAAGAAATGATGTAGGAAATGTTCCGCAGATATTAAGTTTACAATTAATTACTCTGAAAAAAGCTTACTTCACACCACAACTTACTCTTGATTTGACACTAATGAAAATGTGATAGTAAGATGGCACATTTTGAGCCAGAATAGTATTTTAAAGGCTATAAAACGTTTACGCATAATTTACAGTTCTTATTGAGAGTCAAGGGCGAGTTGAATGACTGATTCAGTATTAATGTTGGGAGGTTGGGAGTACGACAAGGTTTTGTGATGTCACCACGGCTGTTTAATGTGTATGTTGATGGGAGTAATACGTGAAATGAGTGGGAGAATGCTGGAGAGAATAATTCTGAATTTGGAAAAGAATGAATCGGAGGAGAAATTAGAAGAGCCAGTGACAAGTTTTTTGACATTTATGGAAAGAAATTACTGAAAGTAAACATAAGTAAAATGAGGTTATCGTCGATGAGAGAGAAGGGGAAGCAGCATGTAATGCTGTGGCGAATACAGAACATTTAAAGATTGAGAGAATTTAAATATTTGGGATGTTTGATTGATAAAAGTGGTTCAAGTACGCTGGAAGTTAAAAGTCGAATGAAGTAGAGTAAGTATAAAGCTTCGGTAGGAAGAAAGTAAGCGCTTGAGTATAGATGCAGGAAGAGGTTTGTGCGGATGAGAGACGCTTGCTTGGCATGATAGTTCGCTGTAAAAAGTGAGAGCAGCCGAGATGAATAACTTAAGAAGCGCTTGACTGATCTAAAACGAATTGACCTTATGAGGAATGAGGATTTTTCTGTTAAGGTGTGCAGTGAAAAAGTTATTGTGGATGGTACGTTGGTATTGTCGTGTGGAGAGAATTATGGAAAAAATGCTTAATAGTGTGTCGGAGCGAACAGTAGAGGAAGACAGCGTAAAACATGGAATAATATAATTAGTAAATGTGTGATTGAACATAGAGTTGATATAAATGTGACACATGAAGTTAACGAAAGAGAGAGATAGAGGAATGGAAACGGTTTGTGGGGGATGATGTTCTCACCCGATGTACCACTACAGGTATACCTCCAACCTTGTCCTGAAAGATAACACTAGATCCCTAAGGTTGGGATGGTACCCTATTTTCGGTAGTGATTCCCATTTTTCCTTGTGTGTGTAATTGATTTGAGTGTTTTCAGCTCCAACTTTAAAGGTTGTGCTCTCCTGATAAAAAATGAGAAATGGGTTTTTAAAGTAGGTATTTATATTATCAAAATGGTTTCTCCATAATTTAGTTCGTGTTCTTATCCCTAGAGAAAAGATCCGACCACAAGCCGAAAGCGAAAACCCCAGGAATCGGGGTCAGATTCTGATGACCCCTGGGACATACTAGACGCCCAGGGACCCAGACAGTGCATGGGTCCTCAGTGCGTCAAGACCGCGAGGCCGACCAGCAAGTATTGCAGTGAGGAGTGTGGCCTTAAACTAGCGGAAGCCAGAATCTATTCTGTGAGTGTAGACCTCTTGCCGCTTATTGTAGTGAACAACTAATAAAACCTTAATTTCGTTTCATGAACATTGTAGTGAAAAGGGTGTGTAGCAATTCACTAAGTTTCAAAGTATCTTTTAATGCAGTTCGGCCAACTACTCGACAGTTTTGAAATAGGTATTCTGGTTAGTGTATCCAGGTGGTAGAAAATAAGGGTTTCAATTCTGTCAATGTAAAATCGCACGCAACTTAAATCGTCACAATCCAAGTCGTCAGTCGCAAGACGATCCTGAGTGCGGCCGGCCGAACCATGAAGAGTCGTCAACGTTTTCTATTCAAATCTGGAAACAACTAAATAAATCGCTTAACATTTTATCCTTTTAATTGTTAACTAAAAGATAAAAGTTATTTAAATATATGACAGGTTGTGTTAACATTTATCCCGCGTCGTAGTGTGGTGGTGCCTCGCGACTCTTACTCAAGAGGTTTCGAGTTCGAATCCTCGTGGGAGCAGTTTTGTTTCATATATAATATTTATTTTTAGTTAATTAATAAATTTATTGTCGGGATGAGTTTGCTCCCAGGGATACCTGAGCTTGAGCATTGACTGGGCCAGCTCAACCCAACCTGGTGCCAGCAGCTGAGAGCGAACTCATAGCCTCACTACTCGGAGTCCAAGACAACAACCACTGACCTCCCGGGAGCTTATATATATATATATATATATATATTATATATACAGGGTGTTTGAAAACTTTCTGTACAAATTGTAATGGGGGATAGGCAATACCAAGACAAACCCTTTTCGTCTATAAGTGTATGGCCACTGACGTCACCATTCGGCGCGAGAGGGCGCCGCTGCAATTGGCTAAAAGGTGAAGTGGGCTAGACTCACGCTTGCCGCGGGCATTCTTAAATCGGACGTAGTACGCGTAACATGGAGCGCTTCACGACTGCTGAGATGGCTGACATGCATATGGTGTATGGGGCTGCCAATGGAAACGGAAGAGCTTCTGTGAGGTTGTACCGACAGCGCTTCCCAAACAGACGTGTGCCAAACCACCAAACGTTTGCGCATTTGCATCGGCGACTGCGAGAAACTGGAACATTCCATGCAAACATGCATGACACGTCGGGAGAGAAACGTGCGCACTCCTGACATGGAAGAAGAAATCCTACGGCGATTTGAGGACAATCCAAGCGCAAGCACGCGAGGTGTTGCACGTATCCTCGGTGTGAACCACGACCTGGTCTGGAGTGTGTTGCACGAGCAGCAACTTGCCATGGACGATACCCGCCCAAACATTGACGGCGAACCGTTCTTGATGAGCATGCACCCGTGTAGCATGTGGATTTGCGTGCGCCCACACGTGAGAATTGTGCATGTTAAACACACCCTCACGTGTGAAACAGGCCTCATCTGAGAACAGCACAAAAGCCGGAAAATTAGGCTGCACCGCTGTCTGCTGCAGAAACCAGCGTGCGAATTCCACACGAAGAGGGTAATCCCGAGGTTGTAATGCCTGGACTCTCTGACGATGAAACGGATGTAACTGCTGCTCGTGCAACACACTCCAGACCAGGTCGTGGTTCACCGAGGATACGTGCAACACCTCGCGTGCTTGCGCTTGGATTGTCCTCAAATCGCCGTAGGATTTCTTCTTCCATGTCAGGAGTGCGCACGTTTCTCTCCCGACCAGTGTCATGCATGTTTGCATGGAATGTTCCAGTTTCTCGCAGTCGCCGATGCAAATGCGCAAACGTTTGGTGGTTTGGCACACGTCTGTTTGGGAAGCGCTGTCGGTACAACCTCACAGCAGCTCTTCCGTTTCCATTGGCAGCCCCATACACCATACGCATGTCAGCCATTTCAGCAGTCGTGAAGCGCTCCATGTTACGCGTACTACGTCCGATTTAAGAATGCCCGCGGCAAGCGCGAGTGTAGCCCACTTCACCTTTTAGACAATTGCAGCGGCGCCCTCTCGCGCCGAATGATGACGTCAGCGGACATACACTTATAGATGAAAAGGGTTTGTCTTGGTGTTGCCTATCCCCCATTACAATTTGTACAGAAAGTTTTCAAACACCCTGTGTGTGTGTGTATATATATATATATATATATACACACACGGGGTGTCCCATAAGTCCGGCATCATAGGAAAATAATAAAGGCAAAACAAAAGCTTTATTTACAGAACGTGCTCAATATGTCCACCATTGTTTTCAATACACAAATTCAGACGTGATACCCAGTCAGCAAGCACACGGTGAATGATGTCAGGAGTAATGGTGTTACATGCCCCAATAATGCGCTGCCGCAAATGTTCAACACCTAATTTTTTCTGCGTATACCAGCGCTTTCAAGTGTCCCCAGAGATAAAAATCTAGTGGCGTGAGATCCGGGCTTCTAGCTGGCCATTCCACAGGCCCTCGACGTCCTATCCAATGACCAGGGAATTGTTGGTACAGGTATTCCGTTACTTGGGTGCTGTAATGTGCAGGAGCGCCGTCTTGCTGGAACCATATTGGGAAATTTCCTTCTTCGTTAAAGACACTGGGAAATGCTTCTTCCTTGAGCATACGTAGGTAGGTGCCTCCAGTGACATGTTCATCGAAAAAGAGGGGGGCCTATGATGCGATCCTTCCAAATGCCACACTATCCCATCACCCGAGATGCACCTTGTTCCTTTAAAGAGGTATACCAGTGAGGGTTGTCTTGAGACCAGTAGCGGGTGTTCTGTCGATTTACCTCACCATTTCCATAAAACACAGCCTCGTCACTGAACAGAATGGGGGACGGGAAATTGGCATCCCGAACATATTGTTCCGTAGCCATTCACAAAATTCCATCCGCCGGTCGGGATCATCTTCGTTTAATTCCTGTAGGATCTGAAGTTTATATGGATGCCATTTGTGAGCCTGAAGAATGCGATGGATGCTATTTTTCGACACTCGTGTCTGCGGACAATCGCCGAAGAGACTTATTGGGACTTCTGTGAAAATGAGCCAGGATAGCAGTCGCTGTATCATTGTCAGTGGACCTCCTTGAAGGTCCACTGCGTGGTTTATCTTCTATGGATCCTGTTTCCTTAAACTTTGCAACAAGTCTGCTAACACAACTCTGTGTTATTGGCTCGCGGTCTGGATGCAGTCTGTTAAACTCCGATTTCCTATGAGTAGAATTATCTGGATTCGTTCTTCCTTGCTCACAGACATTATGGCCTGTAGAAAGAGAAAAATATGAATTATGGTTTGTAGAAATAGAAAAATATGAATTATGGTTTGTAGAAATAGAAAAAATATGAATTTCTCCTATGATGCCGGACTTATGGGACACCCTGTATATCAAGTCATCCCATAAGTAATGTCGTTTTTTAGATCGGAATTTGAAGGACAAAAAAACTCGACTGAAACTTTTTAATCTAGTATATATTTTCCATCGGAATCATTGACACTCTGCCAACGTCCTACAAGCTTTTCAATGCCATGTTTATAAAATTCGGGCGGTTTTGAGACAAAAAACGTACAAAGACTGGTGTGCAGGTCATCTAAAGAAGTTGAAGAGATGATAATCTGAAGGCGCAAGGTCTGGAGGATGTGGAAGTTTTTCCCACCCAAGCTCCTCAATTTTTGCAGAAGTGATCCGAGCGGTATGAGGACGTGCGTTGTCGTGGTGGAACACGATTCCTTTCCGATTAACCAAAGAAGGTCTCTCTTCTTTTAGTGCAGTGTTCAATCGATCCAGTTGTTGACAGTAGACTTGAGCGGTGATTGATTGTGTGGTGAGGTTTCAAAGTGTATTGCACCACCTTTATCCCACCAAACACTAAGCAACACCTTCCGAGGGTGAAGATTTGGGTTTGGTTGTGGTGTCGCTGGTTCTCCGGCACAAACCCAGTGTCGACGGCACTTAACATTCTGGTACAGTATCCACTTTTCATCACCAGTCACTAAATGGTGCAAAAACGGATCTTGGAGTTCACGGGAATGAAGAGCTGTGCTAATGTTTACCCACACCCTCAGATTGTCGACCGACAATTCATGTGGCACCCATTTTCCTAACTTAGGCACTTTCCCGAGTTGTTGCAAATGCCGATGTTTGGTGGACGGGGATGAATTGAGTTTCTGGGCCAATTCTTCGACAGTTGTTGAACAGTCGTCTTCAAGTGCGGCTAACAGCAGGTCATCATCAAACTCAGCAGGGCGTCCAGAGCGTGCTGCATCTGTCAAACATCAGTCACCATTCCTAAACTTTTGAAACCATCTTTGACATTTCCTCACACGCAGAATATCGTTGCCATAAACGTCCTGAATGTTTCGCGTTGCTTCAGTAGCACTATTCCCTTTTTTGAACTCGTAAAGCATTATATGCCTGATATGCTCTTCTGATACCGCCATGTTTATGAGGGGTAAAGCAAAACACACGTCTTCACTGGTCAAGGTCTGTAAAGTATGTAGCGAAACACGATAGATCTCCTCTTGGATATAACCTTCGGAAAATTTATGCTTCACCCGAGTAGGACTAGTTTAAACTTAATCTCTCGTAAAAAACATTACTTATGGGATGACCTGATGTGTGTGTGTGTATATATATATATATACAGTATATATTCGGGAAGAACCGATTCGCCTCTATTTAAAAGGGCATATCTCAGCGGAAAAACAAAGAAAAAGTGAGAGGAAAAAGAAAGGGTGGAGGGGACAGTCGAAGTGGAAAAAGACCAAGGATGAGAAAGACTGCAGGGTCGAGCCCCATCATCCTTGGGTGCTAGGGCCGGGAGGGCGCACGTGAAACCTCCAGGAACAAGCACGTACAAACGAGCACTCAAAAGCACGAGCTTAGAACGCCCTTGCGGGGATACAGTATATATATATATATATATATATATACACATACAGGGCCCCCTCAAGGGGGTTCTAAGCTCGTGCTCTTGAGTGCTCTTTGTGCTCGTTTGTACGTGCTTGTTCCTGGAGGTTTCACGTGCGCCCTCCCGGCCCTAGCACCCAAGGATGATGGGGCTCGACCCTGCAGTCTTTCTCATCCTTGGTCTTTTTCCACTTCGACTGTCCCCTCCACCCTTTCTTTTTCCTCTGTCTTTCCTCTCACTTTTTCTTTGTTTTTCCGCTGAGATGTGCCCTTTAAATAGAGGCGAATCGGTTCTTCCTGAACTGAAAAAAAAAAAAAAATACATACAGGGAATCCAAAAAAAATTTATACACACTTTAAATAATTATAAAGGCAGTGTTTATTAAAATACATTTCATTTTCAAAATGTAATAGAATCTACAGACATTATTTAATTGTTTTGTCAACGCCTGTTTTCAAACTGACGTCCGTTCTGGTCCAGGCACTGCTGATAACGCGAAGCAATGGAATCGCAAACATCACGAAACATTTCGTTTGGTATTTGTGTGCATTCTCGTTCAATGGCTGCTCTCAATTCAGCGACTGTTGCAGGTTTTATAGCGTAGACTTTGTCTTTTAAGTATCCCCATAAAAAAAAGTCTAGTGGTGTGAGGTCTGGTGAACGCGGAGGGTATTCTACGAAACCCCTTCGTCCAATCCACATCCACATCGTGCCAAGTACCACTCGCAATACTCCACTCTTCGGTCCGGATCATCTTCATTAATAGCATGGACTAATCTTGGAATGTAACTTTTCCATTGACAGCGCTTCAAAATGCGTTGGACAGACGATTCTGAAATTCCTACCTCACGACTCGCTTGCCGCACAGATTTTCTTGGACTTTGGTGATACGTTTCCAGTACTCTTTCTTGCTTTGTGGGGCTTGTCGATGTCCGTGGTCTTCCGGAACGCTTCTTGTGGACATTCTGAACAGTTCCATCGGCTTCAAACTTATCTCTAATTCGAGTGATGGTAAGTCGCGTTGGTGGATCTGTTTGAAACTCCCTCCTAAACTGTCTTTGCACTTCAACTGCGTTTTCACACTTCCAGTAGCATTTTAGAATGAATTTCCTTTGTTCAAAGCTTAGTCTGACTGCCATTATTAATTCTAATCGGTTTAACTTGGAAAGAAAGAAACATCAATTGAGCTATCAGCTGTTAAAGTGTGTACACATTTTTTTGGGACGCCCTGTGTGTATGTATATATATATATATATATATATATATATATATATATCTATATTATATATATATATATATATATATATATATATATATATATATGAAAAGAAGGATCAACACAACGGCAAACATTTTCATTTATTTGTACATCAGACGTTTCGACAAATCTTTTGTCATCATCAGTGAGTTAAGTCTTAAAACCTTAAACAAATTGAAAAGTGAAAGTTACATCAATACAATATTAAGACCATTAAAATTAAAACCTTAAAGCAAAATGAAAATTGCATCAATACAAAATTAAAAACATTTAAATTTCATCACTATAAAACTAAATTAAATTAAATTTCATCACTATAAAACTAAAATTAAATTACCTCAATAGGTAAATACACAATGTTTACATCCACCTCCATACTTGGCAAAGTCTAAGTGAACACTAGGTGGTCAGAGGATTAGGAAGGGTATATCTGTGAAACACGGTTGGTTGTCAAAAGAGTCGTAATTTGTAGGATGAGCTATTATTATTAAGGGAGGGTTTGTTTCTATAGATGTACAAAGATTCTAAAATTCGGAGTTCTGTAAGGTTATTGGATCTAGTTAAAATTTCAAACTGAGTTTTGTGAAGGGGATGGTCGTTTTCATCACTGTGGTTTCTAATTGCGGATTGTGGAGGGCTACTGAGGGGACGGTTGTACGGACTGACAAGCCCAAATGTTGAGAAAGGCGCACCTCCAGTTGGAGTTGAGTGCTGCCAATATACGCAGCCTTACAGCTGTCGCACGTGTATTTGTAAACAACATTGGGGCATACAGTTTTGGGGAATTCATCTTTGAACTTTAAAAAATTTGATAATTTAAGTGGGTTGACGAAGGCGAATCTAAAATTTATTTGGGGATAACTAGACTTGAGTAGTTTGGACAATTCACCTCGAATACGCAATGATAAATAACCATAAAAAGGTAATTTAATATATCTGGTTTCTTTTTGTACTGTAGTTACGGGGAGTTTAGTATCAAAAGTGTTATTTAAAAATTTCTTTAATTGGTTATCGAATAGATGAGAAGGGTAGTAATTGTTAATAAAGTACTGTTTTAAAAATTTAAATTCTTCGTTATAACGAAAAGTAATCCGAACAAATACGGTAACTTCTTGTTAATAATGTTACTATAGCACTAATCTTATATTTATAAAACATACAACTTAAATAATTGGTTCCCAAGCCAGTAAAAGTTTGTTTTCCGAAATAGTGAAGTATGGAACTTATTATGGGCCCGTTTAACTAAAACATCCAGGAAAGGTAAACTATTATTTGTTTCGTTTTCACACGTGTACTTAATATTACTATGTTGTTTATTAAGATAATCAAGAAAAAGTTTCACGTGTGAAGGATGGTTAAATATTAAGAAAGTGTCATCCACGTATCTTCTGTAATATATGGGTTTAAAACTACTAGGACAATTTTTCAACCAAATTTCTTCGTAATGGCAAAGAAATGCATTTGCTAGTGTTGGGCTTAACGGGGAACCCATAGCTACCCCATCAATTTGGCTGTAAAGGTTGCTATTAAATAAGAAAAGATTATCAAAACACACTATTTCGAGAAGGTTTTTAAATTGAGTCTGAGTGAGGCCATTAATAAGAGTATTATCAGTAGTGAATAACTTATTTAGTATGATATTTAATGTTTCTTTTAACGGGACATTAGTAAACAATGATGAGACATCAAAACTGGCCATAGTAAGAGAATCGGCATGATTGATCTCTTTTATCTCTTTAGCAAAATCAAACGAGTTGTTAATAGAATAATCATTAAAGGTGAGTTTTGAAAGCAAGGGAACGAAGAATTTGGCTAAGTTATAATTGAATGTACCACATGCCCCTTCACAAAACTCAGTTTGAAATTTTAACTAGATCCAATAACCTTACAGAACTCCGAATTTTAGAATCTTTGTACATCTATAGAAACAAACCCTCCCTTAATAATAATAGCTCATCCTACAAATTACGACTCTTTTGACAACCAACCGTGTTTCACAGATATACCCTTCCTAATCCTCTGACCACCTAGTGTTCACTTAGACTTTGCCAAGTATGGAGGTGGATGTAAACATTGTGTATTTACCTATTGAGGTAATTTAATTTTAGTTTTTATAGTGATGAAATTTAATTTAATTTTAGTTTTTTATAGTGATGAAATTTAAATGTTTTTAATTTTGTATTGATGCAATTTTCATTTTGCTTTAAGGTTTTAATTTTAATGGTCTTAATATTGTATTGATGTAACTTTCACTTTTCAATTTTGTTTTAAGGTTTTAAGACTTAACTCACTGATGATGACAAAAGATTTGTCGAAACGTCTGATGTACAAATAAATGAAAATGTTTGCCGTTGTGTTGATCCTTCTTTTCATCTGTAAGCTCCGGTTCCCTAAGGAGAAGTCAATAGTTTTTGATATATATATATATATATATATATATATATATATATATATATATATATATATATATATGTGTGTGTGTGTGTGTGTTAAACACAGACCGTGCATGGAACAAGGAACTCTTCTGGGAAAATTAAATCCACTATAGTCCGAATAAGTAATGGTAAATGACAAATACCATAGTTTTTCTTTTTCATGATGCTAGCCCGACGTGGGCAACGGGTCTCTCGCAAAGAGGTCCCATAAATATAGCTTCCCTCACCAGCTATCTGCAAAGCAGACAGGATCCAGCTTTGGGACATGGATCTAGGGTTTAAAGCAAGCCTAGTCCCACTACATTCAGAACCTCTATATAAGTAAAAGACTCGTTGCATTCACGACGGATTGAATAAATCAAAGAAAAAGGGTAACTATTGTATTTTTAGCCAAAAAAAACAAACTTAAACCTCAACCGGGACATTGAGCGTCCACTTTTCAAGGCACGTAACACGTCCGTTTAATATACACAAACTCAGAATGGTCCCCTGAGAACTTATATGTTAAACACAGACCGTGCATGGAACAAGGAACTCTTGCTTTAAACCCTAGATCCATGTCCCAAAGCTGGATCCTGTCTGCTTTGCAGATAGCTGGTGAGGGAAGCTATATTTATGGGACCTCTTTGCGAGAGACCCGTTGCCCACGTCGGGCTAGCATCATGAAAAAGAAAAACTATGGTATTTGTCATTTACCATTACTTATTCGGACTATAGTGGATTTAATTTTCCCAGAAGAGTTCCTTGTTCCATGCACGGTCTGTGTTTAACATATAAGTTTCTCAGGGGACCATTCTGAGTTTGTGTGTGTGTGTGTGTATATATATATATATGTATATATATACGTATATATATATATACTGTGTGTGTATATATATATATATATATCCCCGCAAGGGGGTTCTAAGCTCGTGCTCTTGAGTGCTCTTTGTGCTCGTTTGTACGTGCTTGTTCCTGGAGGTTTCACGTGCGCCCTCCCGGCCCTAGCACCCAAGGATGATGGGGCTCGACCCTGCAGTCCTTGTCATCCTTGGTCTTTTTCCACTTCGACTGTCCCCTCCACCCTTTCTTTTTCCTCTGTCTTTCCTCTCACTTTTTCTTTGTTTTTCCGCTGAGATATGCCCTTTTAAATAGAGGCGAATCGGTTCTTCCCGAACTTAAAAAAAAAAAAAAAAAATATATATATATATATATATTTTTTTTTTTTTTTTTTTTTTTTTTTTTTTTTAGTTCAGGAAGAACCGATTCGCCTCTATTTAAAGGGCATATCTCAGCGGAAAAACAAAGAAAAAGTGAGAGGAAAGACAGAGGAAAAAGAAAGGGTGGAGGGGACAGTCAAAGTGGAAAAAGACCAAGGATGACAAGGACTGCAGGGTCGAGCCCATCATCCTTGGGTGCTAGGGCCGGGAGGGCGCACGTGAAACCTCCAGGAACAAGCACGTACAAACGAGCACAAAGAGCACTCAAGAGCACGAGCTTAGAACCCCCTTGCGGGGATATATATATATATATATATAATAAACCAAGGTTAACTAAGGTATATGAATAAACCTGATTCTAAGAAACTGGGAACTTTAGTATCAGTAATAGTGGCATTAAAAGTGCTTAACTGGTATTTGCAAATGTTTTGTTGGATGGTATTTTTGTCAGGTTTTACCACAACGCATTCAGGAATGGAAGATGACATCGTGTTTGGCGGAAGAGAAAGACCGGAAACAGTTGGAGAAAATTCGTGCCCAACAGCTGGAGGCAAGGAGGGCCCTGCAGGCATTAGATGAAAAGCACAAGGTTGGTTGGTTGGTGGTGGTGAACATCACTTTCTTTACATTAAAAAGTTGAACTAATAAAATTTAATGCCAATAAAATTTAATGCCTAAAATGAATGATGTAGAGTGGAGGTTTGAAAGGAAGGAAGAATTTTTTTTTTCTCTCAGGCGTTGGATACTCTCTTGGAAAAGTGGAAGTCGGTGTCCATCGACCCTCAAGCGGACGAAGAAGGAGACGAAGATGGGTCTGAAGGAGCTTTTGTTTACTGCGTCACGTGCGGGCACGAAGTCCCAACGAGGAGGGCCATCAAACACATGCACAGTTGCTATAACAAGGTGTGATCTTTCTTTTCTAATCGCCAAACCGTATTTTCCTTCTATGAAATTTGTCGTGCAAGAATCTTAGTCATTAGACAAAAGCGGGGTGTCAGTAAGGCGTCATTTAATAATCTTTGTTGAAGTAAAAATAATTCTATAATGTTTACGATTGCATAGTTACCGATCACTGAAAATATTAATACTTGAAAGAATAGATGTCCAAGCAAAATGTTTTAAATTTGAATTTGAAACGTGGTTTTGGTCTTTCCATTGAAAAACCTCAGATTAATCACGCTTAACAGTTATCGCTCTGTATTGGCGATAATGTCGAAATGGATTTACGGATTTAGTTTCTGTGGTGATCAGAACCCGAAGTTGATTAAATTTGTGAGAATTACTGTGGTTTCGTGTTATTATTATTATTATTTATATATACATGAACGTCTGTAATACCTACAAATATTAAATAAGTAGTGGAATATGAAAAAGAAAAATTCCCTTTTCTGTCATAACACTGACATTTTTTTCCGGGCTAATTTCATTCATTCTATCCGACACTTAATCGACAACTTAAGTTAGTTTATTACAATGTCGATGAAATGGGTATAGCTCCATTTCTTCACTGCTATTAAACAATTATTATTTTTTGGTATAATTAAACTTTAAATTCATGGCTCTCATCGAGAGCTTTTTTGTATTTTGTACAAGATGAAAGTATCCAAATGTGGGGTTCTAGAGTTGTACATACATACATACGTATATATATTCATTCATTTATTAAGCCCATTTTTCACACACACACACACACACACACACACACACACACACACACACAGGGATACATAGGGATCATCATCATCAGAAGTAAGGTACTACCACAGTCTCAAGGATCCAGTGTTACTTTTCATGACAAGATTCGTGGTATACCTGTATTAGTACGTCAGGTGAGACCAACATCTCCATTTACACACACCACAAACCGCTTCCATTTCCCTCTTGTTTCTCGTTAACTGTTGTGCCACATTTGTCATCACGTTTATTTACACATTTATTAACTACATCTTTCCATCTTTTACGCAGTTTCTTTCTACTTCTCGAGATTGTCTCATGGCTCGATCGATTAGAATCCAGGGGTTCTTAACCTTTTCAGGCTGCGATCCAAATTCTGGTCGTGGGACAAGCTCGACGACCCATGCCTTCAAACAGTTCACTCGTAATAGATAATAAAATAACTAATAATTGTAAAATGATTAGAGATAACATAAATAGATGATAAATGACAATTTAATGACCCAAGTTTGGGTCGCGACTCAGAGGTTAAGAATCCCTGGGTTAGACCCGTCCCCCGGCAGTGCTGTGATTCCCCTGAGTGGTGGGTTCAAACCTCAGGGCTGCCTAGAGCTGAGTCTTATCCATATTCACCCCTCCCACTTTTAGTATGGAAACTTTGACATTCTAAAACTTTTATTGGTGATTTCAGTTGGAGAGTCAAATGTCTTTCGGATCCATGTTTAAGACGCGTATTGAAGGTAACAACATGTTTTGCGATGCCTACAATGCCAGCAACAGAACTTACTGTAAACGCCTCAGAGTCATGTGTCCAGAACACACAAAAGAGTCCAAAATATCCAATACAGAAGTAAGTGGTTTGGAGTTTTTACGACAATTAATTAATGAATCTTCCATTACAGTCGTACAATTCTTAATTCTTTATTCGCACTTCATGCAGTTAATGAGTAATTCATTCATTTTTCTTATTTGTTTGTCTACACCGGATAACTCTTATCGCACACTAGGCGAAGCCCGTGTGAAATCCTTTCACACATTCATACTGCCTTTCTTGTTCTCGAGTAACTACTGGTTGTACCATCTCTTGTTTTAATGATCTGGAAGAATTTTCATTTAGGCATGAATTGCAATTGTTTTAGATTGAAACTTTTGAACGCAGGTGTGTGGTTTCCCTCTAACGACTGACATATTTACGGAGACTGGCAAAGTGTGTCGAATGTCGAAAAAGAAGTGCGTCCGTCATTACTGCTGGGAGAAGTTGCGAAGGGCTAGTATAGACATGGAGAGAGTGAGACAGGTAGGTTATGAGCATACTTGAAGCCTACTGTTATAAAATTGTGTTGCTTTTCCTTTAAGAAGTTTTCTACATTAGTTTGTAGTAAGGGTCTTCCACCCCCTGCATTTAACATTACGTTGAAGGTAAATGTAATGCTGTATGATTCAAGGGCTGCAGTGCAGTGGTTTATTATAAGCCTATTAAGTGGATTGTTTTCGTATATCCCACTTTCAGTGAGAAATAACTCGCAAAAATTAGTCACAACAGGTTAGGTCGTGACAGACCACGAGTAATTTAAAGCCCAGGTCTACCAAACTATTGCTAAATTGGGTATTACTGTATTTCAAATTTTCTCTTATTCTATTTTAGCTGGGATAGATTGAAGAAAGAATGTTGTAGTTTGGTTAGTTTTTATGCACAGACCAAAAAAGTGTTTTTCAGATATTGTGCAAAAAGACAGTATTGAGTTGGTGTGGGCGAAATTCTTTGTTTGATTTAAAAATAAATTGTATAAAAAAATTTCGGCCCACGTGTGTCTACTGCGTCCTGTAACGTAGTCTCAATATAATCACAATTGTGGTAAATAATACTGGGAAGGAACCTTCTTTGTTTACTCTTCACTGTTAAACGTTGCAGTGATGAGATTGTAGCTACTATAACCCGTGTATAACTGTATATTCATAAACAGGAAGGGAGAAAAGTCGCAGTACGCGGTTTTTGTGATCCTATTGGTCAATTTTGGAACTCTCAATCGATAAGTAGCCAGTAGAATGACGTAATCCAGAAACTTCAAAATTTGATTGCATTTCCAACACTTACGTGACCACTCAAAATTGGATAATTGGATATTGAGTCTCTCTGGTACTAAGTTCGTGGATCATGCCCATTGCCCAACCCATAAAGAAGGGCAGAAGTAGGAATAGGAGTTCGTTTCTGATAATGAATGAAAAAGCATATCGACATAAAATACAGTAACTAGTTTTGTCGAAGCTATTTCCTAATCTTAACTCGCACCCTATTTTAACGGGGACCGCGTAGTGTTCTTTTAAATCATTTACTTTTATTTCAGTGTTTAAAGTTGGATGAATTGGTGGAACAGGAGAGGCAGGTTCGCCTCGCCATGACAAACCGGGCGGGAGTCCTTGGTTTGATGCTGCATTCCACTTACGATCATGGATATGCAGCAAAAGTGCAAAAACAGCAACACCGCCAGCAACAGAGGCAGACTGATCACCAGTACCATCAGAAAGAGAAGTCTCAACCTTCGACTGACTTCCACCACAGCCAGCTTAAGGATTCCACTAATTACCACAGTCACCACCACCAGATAAACACCGATCACCATTATCACAGACAGCAACCGGATGGAAGCCAGGAAACTATTACTAAACAGTCATCACATTCCAACAAGAAGTATCAGTCCAAATTCTCTTCGAATTCCTCATCCATTACATCCGCCAACCAAATGTACCACACTAAACTCAACCAACAATTCAATTCCTCATTAACACCGACCAATAAGAGCAGCAACCAGTCACACCAACACGCCTACCAAAGCGATCACTATTACCACACAGACAAACAATTTAACCACGACCACCAGTATTTTTCTAATCAACCAAATGCGGTGGATGACAAGAGAGATGATCACTTGTATTATTCGAGTAAGCGTCATAAATGACGCAAGAATTAAAGATAGTTTAGTTAATTGGGTATGTGGATGTGAATCCTTCACACATCCATGCTGTAAAGATTAAAAAAAAATTGGTGTTTATTATTATTAATAAATATTAAAAACAAAATTACTTAAGAGTAATTATACCAATATTTGCGGAGGAAAGTTCGCCGAAAAATTAAAATTTTAATGTTCCCCCACCCTGAAAAAGCTAAATAAATAAATAATACTAACTAATTAGTAATTTCCTTTTTTTATTTTGATGTCTTGTTATTTCGGACGAAAATAATACAATTTCAACATAACCCAAAAATTAATAATTAGCAATTTTGGACCTTTTTTTTTTTTAAATGTTTTTCAACAAATTTTCTTCTGCAGTTGTACAAATACTTGTTTCCTCAATGTCCACTTGCGTGCGTGTGTGGTGGTTCCCCTCCCCACAGTTATTGTACGAGGATTATATCAACTGTTTGTATTTTTTTTTTTTATCCATTTTGATACAAATTATTTTAAAAACCTTTTTGGTTCAAAAAAGATGCCCACAGACATAACGGTAGTTTTGTTCCTCGCTCAGGGCTTCGTCGTAGTCACGTTGCAACACCGCTTGCCCTTAGATTAGCGACATTAGGTCTGTCCTCCGCGTTTAGATGTAGCGACCCGTGGTTCCGGTCCCACATAAAACTGGTCACCTCCGTCACATGACCACCTTAGCTATTACGAGAGAGATTAAGCAACCCGAACATTATTGTTCTCTGTTCATTAATATTCAGTTGGACTAATGTCAAATTGTAAATATGAAAATAAGAGGTTGAGGTTTGGAAGGGAATGTGGCAGTTACACACTAAAATAAAACTTGTTCAAAAGATTGCTTTAAGTTTGTGCAAAGTAATTAATAGGTTTAGTTGCTAAAATTGGCATAATAATCACGGAAAATGACAGACCTTGTTGAAACCAAATAGTATAATTAAATTAATGAGTTAAGGTCTGTTTTCTCTTAGGATGAAGATAAATAACTATATGGTTATATGAAAGAAACTGAGGGAATGAGTATCTGTAGGTAAGTTGTATATATCTATATAATTTTAGTGAAACTTCGTTGAACATCTGTAACGTTCTACGCAGTCCATAAATTTAATTTCAACTACATATAAGAGGGAGGCATATAATTAAATAGTTGGTAGGGTGTATACACCATATACAGTGTGTGTGTATATATATATATATATATATTTTTAACCCCCCCCCCCCCCCCCCCCCCCCCCCCCCGTAATAAACCCTACTTAAGAAGTAAATGTGTGTTATTTTCACATGGTGGGTTCTTGCGCTTATAAAAAATTTGGATGATGCGTGTCCCGTGTTGCCAAGTTTTATCGGGTAAGGTTAGGTAGAACTTGGTTTTAATTTATTAAATGTACTGTATTTTCGCAAAATTGGTTGGTCATAACAATCTGAGATATTTCGAATATATAAATATAGTTGCCTAAACAAATTTCGATGCTTCCATTCCTAGTGGATATCTGACTGATAGTGTAATGCAGAAAATCGGAAAATCATTTTCCAAGTAAATCAAAATAAAAAAGTATACAAACTGAAGACTGAAATATTGGAAATACTTAACCACAAACAAAAAATACTTCAGATTGAACGGGTACAAAAAGTTTACAAGTAGTCCATATATGTTTTAGTAATAGCTGTCTAGAACAGTGATAAAATGGCACATTGAAATACGAATAAGCAAAAGTGGAATTTCATGAAATCAACGAAGTAAAGCTAAATTAAATAAGTATTAAAATTTGCCAATTGATTGCTGAAGACCTTAATTCTAGGGTACATATTTCGTTATCTATGAAGTTCTAAAATACATTACGAATCATTTCGCGGTATTAAGTGATCCTGTGGAAATTTTTCCGAGTTCATCTCTTCGTAACCTCTATTGGCGGATGCTACATCCAGAAACTCGCACACTTTTGTTTGGGAGCGTGAAAATAAAGGTTTTTGTGATTAGTAATAAACGAAAACAAGAAACCAGAAAATTGAGCCATTTGGAGGCATGACGTCGCTGCTCCTAAGTACACCGTGCATCTCTGTTCAAGGGGTGTCACGTCCGTGACTGCCGTACGGAATATTCTGTAGAATTATGCGCGTGCGTAATGCTATCGTGTGTTGTGTAAATTTCCCCTCCCCTCCATTGACGTTATGTATTATTTGAGCACGAGAACACACGTCACAGATATTATCTACGAAATGATTGTTACTAAACAATAATTATTATAAATACAGGGTGTCCGAGAATTATCTGTACAATGTTTGGCTGTTATTAAAAGTCAACCATGAAGTGTAGAAATTCCAATGTTGTCCCATTTTACAGAGAATCTCATTAAGTTTTTTCTGATACCACGTTTTGACAAGTTTTTTAGAAATGTACGCGGGTGACAGACATTGATGATTTAAAAGCAAGAATAACAGCTGCTATTGAGCGAATTGATGTGGATATGCTGCAGCGTACATGGCAACATTTGGAGTATCGATTGGATGTTTTGCGAATCACTAATGGTGCACATATCGAATGTTTGTAACAAAGTTACTTTAATAAGAGAAACTTTTGAAAATACAGATTCTAAATAATCTTGTTTAAGAATTTTACGTGTGTTATCAAGAATTTTATTAAAAGATGAAATTGTACAGATAATTTTCGGACACACTGGAATTTCTAAAAAACTTAATGAGATTCTCTGTAAAATGGGACAACACTGGAATTTCTACACTTCATGGTTGACTTTTAATAACAGCCAAAAATTGTACAGATAATTCTCGGACACCCTGTATTATTCATTAACATAAACTAATTTAGGGAAATTAACTACGTATGATAGTTATGTTCAGTTATAAATTTTAGTTAGGAAAGGGCTATTTTTTCGAAACGAACTGCATAAAGAAAATTAGATAGTTGCAACGTAACTGGAAAAGAATATTTTGGAAAACCACTATAAAAACCGTATCGCGAGCAGGAAGAGGAGGATTCAAATGATTCGAGGCAATCTGATTCGGCACATTCAGACTTCATTAATTCATTTCAATACTTGTATTCAGTTTAATATTTGTTTTAAAGTAGGCCGTGGGAAAGGGGGCCTTCCATCTTAAAAATAAATTTTTCAAGTCAATTAGTTAACCATTTCAGTATCCTGGGGCAAGGAGACTTCGCTGCCTTTTCTCCTGAACCATAACGTCATTATACAGGGTGTCCCCTAAGTCCGGCATCATAGGAGAAATTCATATTTTTCTATTTCTACAAACTATAATTCATATTTTTCTCTTTCTACAGGCCATAATGTCTGTGAGCAAGGAAGAACGAATCCAGATAATTCTACTCATAGGAAATCGGAGTCAAAGAGAGGCCGCTGCTGAATTTAACAGACTGCATCCAGACCGCGAGCCAATAACAGAGTTGTGTTACCAGACTTGTTGCAAAGTTTAAGGAAACAGGATCCATAGAAAATAAGCCACGCAGTGGACCTTCAAGGAGGTCCACTGACGATGATACAGCGACTGCTATCCTGGCTCATTTTAACAGGAGTCCCAATAAGTTTCTTCGGCGATTGTCCGCCGAGACAGGAGTGTCGAAAAGTAGCATCCATCGCATTCTTCAGGCTCGCAAATGGCATCCATATTAACTTCAGATCCTACAGAAGTTAAGCGAAGATGATCCCGACCGGCGGATGGAATTTTGTGAATGGGCTACGGAACAATATGCTCGGGATGCCAATTTCCCGTCCACCACTCTGTTCAGTGACGAGGCTGTTTTTTAATGGAAATGGTGAGGTAAATCGACAGAACACCCGCTACTGGTCTCAAAACAACCCTCTCTGGTATACCTCTTCAAAGGAACAAGGTGCATCTCGGGTGATGGTATGGTGTGGCATTTGGAAGGATCGCATCATAGGCCTCCCCTTTTTCGATGAACATGTCACTGGAGGCACCTACCTACGTATGCTCAAGGAAGAAGCATTTCCCAGTGTCTTGAACGAAGAAGGAAATTTCCCAACATGGTTCCAGTAAGACGGCGCTCCTGCACATTCCACCACCCAAGTAAGGGAATACCTGTACCAACAATTCCCTGGTCATTGGATAGGACGTCAAGGGCCTGTGGAATGGCCAGCTAGAAGCCCGGATCTCACGCCACTAGATTTTTATCTCTTGGGGCCACTTGAAAGCGCTGGTATGCGCAGAGAAAATTAGGACTTATGGGACACCCTGTATAACGTAACTAGTTTAATTTTAATCTGTGAACATAAATGTTAAATTGTATTGTTTTCATTATTATTGATTGTGTTTATATGATATTCGAGTGTAGGCTTAGCTTTACTGTGGTACTCAGTGAAACCCTACAGTGAATTTGATTTTGTATGAAGTAATAGTGAGTTAGTGACCCTCGGTATTTGATATTTAATGATCAATTAAAATGTTCATTTATAACCGAGTTTAACTCGGCCTACACGAAATTCTAAGTTCATTTGAGTTTATATATGGTTACATTCTGTGTGACGTTTAGTTAATTTAGTTACTGTTGACCTTCATTGCAATGAATTTGATGTATTAAATAAATTAGTTTTAACAGGATTGGTAGTGTGTATATATATATATTTTTTTTTTCAAAGTATGACCGCTCATGGCCACCAAAAGAAAGGTGGATAGCAGAGCGAACCCAGGACGAAGACTATGAAACAGCGAACGGAAGTGAACAATAGACGGGGAGGAGGAGGAAAAAAAAAAAAAAAAAAAAAAAAATTATCAGTCACAACCGGTAAAGAAGACGGGAGCGAAGGAGGAAGGAGAACAACCCGGTTACCGAAAAGTAGGGACCTTCCGATAGAATAGCGCCAAGCCTATCACAAGGCCCGACGCTCTCCAAAAAGGGAAAATACTCTGCGCGCAGCGCAGAGTAAAGCGGACACTCCACCAGCAGGTGGGCAATTGTGAGTACGATGTTACAATCGGGACATCGGGGCACCCGATCCCCGGCCATCGAATAGCCATGGGTCAGGTGGGTGTGGCCAATACGGAGGCGGGCCAAAGCCACCTCCTTATGGCGCGACCGATGGAAGGAAGAGGCCCAACATCCCAATTTGGGTTTAATCTTGCAGAGTTTGTTATTTGCAGCGCCATCCCAGCGACTCTGCCACCGGGAGCGCAAAAACCTACGGAAGCCAGGGATATAATCGGAAAAGGGGAGGGACACGGGTGAAACCTGTAGTCGGCACGCGGAACGGGCAGCTCGATCGGCAGCCTCATTTCCAGCCACGTTAACATGTGCAGGAACCCAGCAAAATACCACCACCTTGCCACCAGAAGTGACAAGAATATGGCACAGTAGCTGGATTCGTCGGACCAGTGGGTGGACAGGGTCAAAACACTCCAGGGCACTGCGGGAATCCGAGTAGATGACAAACGACCCATCCGGACGCTCCCGCACCACCTCCAGAGCGCTCAGAATGGCATAGAGCTCCGCCGTGAAAACGGAAGCTTCATCAGGGAGACGGGTACATCGGGGAGTAAGGGCAAACGACTGGGGAACAGCCGCGGCCCCAACGCCCCCCGACGACCTCGAGCCATCTGTGAAGACCGCAACACATGCAGAGTGACACGCTGCATGCTGAAGGAACAGAGACCGAAGTAAGGCAGAGTCAGAATCGGCCCTGCGAACGGGGCGCAACGCCCTACAGCACGCAACAGGGGTGCTCTCCCAAGGTGCAACACCCCTGAAAGAGACCGGTATAACGGATGGAGGAGGAGTGCCTATACCATCGAGGAGGGAGGTCACCGTGTCGGTGAAATACCAACCCCCATCCCGGCAGAACGCCCTCTCAACCACCTGGAACAGAGGAGAGGTGGGAAGACGGAGGATCCGGAGATAGTGCTTAGCAATGAGGAACGACCTCCGATCCTCTAAGGGAGGGATGTCGCACTCAACCTGCAGACTATCAACCGGAGAGGAGCGGAAGGCGCCAGATGACATGCGCAGTCCTCTAGAGAGGACCGGATCCAGTATCCGAAGGGCCGTGCGGGAGGCGGAGCCATACACCACACTCCCATAGTCTAATTTGGACTGTACCAGGGGCACGTACAAACGGAGGAGCGTCCGCCTATCCGCGCCCCATGTAGTATGCGACAGATGTCCCAGCAAATCCAGGATACGTCTCGCGGACTCGCGCAGCCGGTGAAGGTGGGGAACCCAGCTCAAACGGCTGTCGAAAACCATACCCAAGAAGAGTACTGATGGAACGAGGGCCAGAGGCTGACCCCCGAGTGTAAGGTGAAAGGCCGGGATGGCGCCGGATCCCCGTCTCCTCGACGGAAGGAAGGCCACACACGAAGTCTTCGGGGAAGACAGCGTAAGGCCCACCGACGACGCCCAGCGTTCAACCCGATTGACCGCGAGTTGGACTTGCCTCTGCACGAGGGGGGGACTCGTCCCCGCGGCATAGACAGCCAGATCATCTTCGTAGATGGAACAGCGCACCGAGGGCGGAAGAGCTCCCGGTAGCGCAGACATAACCAGATTGAAGCAGGAGACGCTTAAACACACCCCTGGGGCACCCCCCTCCTGAACATACAGGTCAGATAGGGCCGCCCCATTACGGACGCGGAAAGTGCGACGGCAGAGGAAGTTGCGAAGAAACGTGGGCAAAAAGCCCACAAAACCAAGAGACTTCAAACGGTCCATGACAACTCCCCGACGGGTCGTGTCATAGGCCTTTTGGACGTCGAAAAAGACGGCCAGAACAAGATTCCGGCGGGAAAATGCCTCCCGTACATCATGGCCAAGGAGAGGGGGTCCAGAGTACCCCGAAATCGACGAAAGCCATACTGGGTCGGGGGGTATAACCCAAGCGACTCCAGTGTAAAGGAAAGTCGGACGGCCACCATCTTTTCAAGGAGCTTGCATAAGCAGCTCGTCAAGGCAATAGGCCGATAGCTCGCCACCTCCGCCGGATCCTTCCCCGGCTTAGGTATCGGGACCACAATCGCCTCCCTCCAACGGGAAGGGAACGACCCCTCAACCCACACCCGGTTGAAAAGATCCAGCAAGAAGTGCAGGGCCATCGGGTGCAGATTCCAAATAAAGTCATACGGAATGTCATCAGGGCCAGGGGCGGAAGAACGACGGGTTGCCAAGGCAGCCCGAAGTTCCCGCATCGTAAAGAGACGGTTATAGGGCTCGTTCCCAGGGGGCGGGAACGTGACCTCCGATAAAGGACGATCCGCAGCTGAAGGCGAACGGGAAACCGCAGCAAAAGCACCGGCCAGCCGATCAGCCACAGCAGCAGGATCCGAAAGGAAGCCGTCCCCGTCCCGAAGGACAGGGCGACTAGCAGGGACCGGCTTCCCCTCGATACTACGTACCTTCCGCCACACAGCAGCAGAAGGGGTAGATGAGGAGATGCCGGACACAAAAGCACGCCAAGAGGCCCGACGGGCCAACTTGAGAGTCCGGCGGGCGAAAGCCTTCGCCCGCCGCATCTCAATCAAGTGGTCCGCGCGCCGGGTGCGGTGGAAGCGGCGCGTTGCCCTCTTCCTCTCGCACACCGCCTGGTGACATGCTGGAGTCCACCACGGGACGCTACGAGTCCGCGGGTTACCGGAAGATCGAGGAATACAGTCCCCGCGACGCCCATCACCACCGCTCGAAGAACTCCAAGCTCTCATCCACAGAGCCAAAGCTCAATACCGAACGGACAATGACGGAACGAGCTCTGAAAGATGGCCAGTCAGCCCGCGCAAGGCACCACCTCGGTCGAGACGAGACGCCCGCTGCGGTGAGGAAGGAAGAGAGTCCGACCGGCTCAAGACAGACTGGGTAATGATCACTGCCATAAGAGTCCCCCAACACCTTCCACGAAAAATCGAGTAAGGCATCGAGGGACACCAAGGAGAGATCAATACAGGTAAATGAACCCGTGGGTTCGTGGAAGTAAGTAGGTTCACCGGAATTGAGGCACGCAAAGGAAAGTTCCTCCATTAAGGAGAGTAACATACCAGCAACATTAGTCGACCGAACTCTCCCAAGCCGGGTCGCGACTGTTAAAGTCCCCGAGGAGGAGAAACGGTCGAGGTAGTTGCAGCACCAACTCGCGAACCGCGTCGCGAGAAGGAGGGTCATGAGGAGGAATATAAATCGAGCAGGCAGTGTACTGGCGATCTAAAAAGAGCCGCACAGCCACAGCCTGCAAGGAAGTGCGAAGAGGCACACCTCGCGATGGTAACGAATGGTGCACGTAAATCGCCGCACCCCGCCGGCGTGTGTGCTCATCCGGGGTGCAAGAGAAACCAACATAGCCAGAGAGACGAGGGAGTCCCCGCGCAGCCAGGATAGTCTCCTGGAGACAAACACAGGGAGGCAAGGTTCTCCCAGTTAGCTAAAAGCCCCCTACAGTTCCAATGCAAAATGGAACTGTAAGGGGAAGCGGCATTATAAGAGGCAGAGAAAACGGCGAAATAGCCACGGACCAAGCTGAGCAGCAAACTCAACGGTCCGTAACCAGGGACGGAATCGGCTTCCCCGACTCACCCAGAACTGGGGGAGTAGGGGCCACCGACTCCGCATCTGCTTCACCCGTAGTAGAACGAGAAGTGGAGAGTAGAACAGGGAGGTCAGAGGGGGGCTCTCCGGCGGGGGGAGAGACGACGAGACGGGCCCAGCCGAAACCCCCCAACTCCCCACCAGAGGGGGACTGGGAGGAACCAGTTGTTCGAGGGCTCGTCAAACCGGACAAGCACTGACGGGGGGGGGAAAGGTCGACCACAGGTGGGAGAGGTAGATCCAAGAGAGAGACCCGACCACTCTCAGCAGGAGCCGAAGGGGGAGAGACTCCATGAAGGAGGGCCAGGCTCCTCTCGACCGGGTCTATCATGGGAACAGAGTCAGTAATCGAGGGTGTCATGGGGGCGGTGTACCTCGACCGACACCCGGACACTGGTCGGGGCACCGGGAGGTGACGCCTCACCAGCCCTCCGTATAGAGAGGGGTCCCGAGCGGATCAGGGGCAGCGCGCCGCTTCCCCTCCGGGGAAGCAGGGCGAGCAGCAGTCAGGATCGGGTCGGAAGGACTCCGACTCCGACCACGGCGACGCTTCCTCCTCTCCTTCGGGGCATCACCCTCCCCACCCGAGAGACGAGTAGGCAAGGATCCAGACCCCAAGGCCGGAGAGGGAGAAGGAGCACTTGTAGGCAGGGAATCAGATGGGATGTCTGAAAGTGAGGCAGAGGAACAAGAAGGACCCGCGGCGCCAGGAGGACCACCAACCCCGGAACTTCCAGGGGGGGCACCACTCCGGTAGACGCCGGGGTAGCACGGGAGGGGCCCGAGGACCCGCCAGGGCCAAGAGCCGCAGCGTAGGACAACCCCCGCCGCGGCTCCCGGTCACGGACCCTATCGCGCGCCTCCCGCGCACTAAGGAATTCGGTAGTCCTTAAGGACCCACCTCGAATTCAAACTTGAAAACGGGGCAGTCCCGAGAGGAGGAAGGGTGGGCCCCCGAGCAGTTCGAGCACCGCGGGGGCTTCGTGCACGGGGTAGGGTGCGCAGGCCCACCGCAGCGGACACACAGCTTACCCTCACGGCGGCACGCAGAGCTAACATGGCCGAACCGGTTGCAGCCAAAGCAGCGAACCGGGTCAGGCACATATGGTCGCACCGAAAACTCACACGACCGGCGATCACCCATGCCCCAGAACACCTGGGCCGGAGGCACAAGGGAGTCAAAGGTCAGGAGCAGACGAGCGGACGGGGTAAGAGCACCATCCCGGCGCGACGAAAAGCGGAAGACCTCGTTACCCCCTGGGGGGCAAGATCCTCCTGCAACTCGCCAACCGGGATGACAGCAGACGGGAAGCGAAAATGGTGCCCTGACAGCTATTCAATTGCGGATGGGGAGTCACAGAAACTCTGCAACCCAAGACATCCTGCAACTGTAGAAGGGACCCAGTCACCCCCGAAGAACGGGACTTCAAAAGAAGAGACCCATCCTTCAGAGGGCGGATATCATAACGACAGGGAACCCCTATCGTCTTAAGGCGCTGAAACACCCGTTCCGAGTTGCCCGGAAGGGCGGAGAACAAGGAACCTGTCCACCGGACAGAAATTGACAGCGGAGACAGGTCCATGTGTAACGGTAACCGAGAGTGGGCGAGAGAACAAGGGCCGCGAAGACCCCGCCCTACGGCCACCACGAGTCCGGCCACGAGAGCCAGACGCCGCAGAGGACGAGAGGGGGCCATACGGCTGGAAGGTCAATCCAGCGGAGGCAGAGGCCGCTGAACGACCAGAAGTAGTAGTCTTATCCAAATCCAAGGGCGGGCCAGAGTCGTCAACAGGGGGGGAGTGAATTTTAGAAATAGAACCCATAAACAATAGCTTTACAAAAAAGGCAGCCTCGGACCCAAGGCGATGCACCATCCGCCGCTGAATCCTTCAAAGCGCAGGCCCAACGTCCCGGGTAGCCCGCCCCCCAACCTAACTGTCGTTTTAAAAACAGCAGATTGGCACTACGGAGATTTGTCCGTTAAGGGCCAAGCAAAGACCCAATCCAGACGCAGCAGCGGTCCGGGCGCCCGTACCATCCCCGGAGCACGGCTCAGCCACGGAGCGATGCCCCCCGGCGGGTACACCCGATGACCCCAAGACTGCAAATACAAACAGAGGGGGGGGCATACTACGATTGACAGAGGCACAGGACCGAGTCAAGACAAACGAAATTCCGGGAGAGACGGAAAAAAAGGGGGAGCAAAAAGAAATGAAAGGGGGGAAAGAAAAGGAAGGGGGGAACGCAACTAGGTAACTCTTCGCCCACACCCCGCGAGGAGTTGAGGAAACCTCAAACAACCCACGAGGTGTACGAGCCCCCTCGGCCCGGCAAGCCGGAGTACCTAATCGAGGGGGATATATATATATATATATATATATATAGGGTATATATGATGAAAAGTACCACGAAGGAAAAGGAGAAAACACAGAGTGGTGCTCAAGCACTGAGAATGTCATTAGACGAAAGCGCTTGAGCACCACTCTGTTTCCTTTTCTATCGTGGTTCTTTTTATCCTAATTATTATTCACGTGTTACAAGAAATAATTTATATATATATTATATATATTATATATATATATATATAATATATATATATAGGGTGTCCCATAAGTCCGGCATCATAGGAAAAATAATAAAAAAAGACAAAACAAAAGCTTTTATTTACAGAACGTGCTCAGTACGTCCACCATTGTTATTGTTCTCAATACACAAATTCAGACGTGATACCCAGTCAGCAAGCACACGGTGAATGATGTCAGGAGTAATGGTGTTACATGCCCCAATAATGCGCTGCCGCAAATGTTCAACACTCCTAATTTTCTCTGCGTATATCAGCGCTTTCAAGTGGCCCCAGATATAAAAATCTAGTGGCGTGAGATCCGGGCTTCTAGCTGGCCATTCCACAGGCCCTCGATGTCCTATCCAATGACCAGGAATTGTTGCTACAGGTATTCCTTACTTGGGTGGTGTAATGTGCAGGAGCGCCGTCTTGCTGGAACCATGTTGGGAAATTTCCTTCTTCGTTCAAGACACTGGGAAATGCTTCTTCCTTGAGCATACGTAGGTAGGTGCCTCAAGTGACATGTTCATCGAAAAAAAGTGGGCCTATGATGCGATCCTTCCAAATGCCACACCATACCATCACCCGAGATGCATCTTGTTCCTTTGAAGAGGTATACCAGTGAGGGTTGTTTTGAGACCAGTAGCGGGTGTTCTGTCGATTTACCTCACCATTTCCATAAAAAACAGCCTCGTCACTGAACAGAATGGTGGACGGGAAATTGGCATCCCGAGCATATTGTTTCGTAGCCAATTCACAAAATTCCATCCGCCGGTCGGGATCATCATCGCTTAATTTCTGTAGGATCTGAAGTTTATATAGATGTCATTTGTGAGCCTGAAGAATGCGATGGATGCTACTTTTCGACGCTCCTGTCTTGGCGGACAATCGCCGAAGAGACTTATTGGGACTTCTGTTAAAATGAGCCAGGATAGCAGTCGCTGTATCATCGTCAGTGGACCTCCTTGAAGGTCCACTGCGTGGTTTATCTTCTATGGATCCTGTTTCCCTAAACTTTGCAACAAGTCTGGTAACACAACTCTGTGTTATTGGCTCGCGGTCTGGATGCAGTCTGTTAAATTCAGCAGCGGCCTCTCTCTGACTCCGATTTCCTATGAGTAGAATTATCTGGATTCGTTCTTCCTTGCTCACAGACATTATGGCCTGTAGAAAGAGAAAAATATGAATTATGGTTTGTAGAAATAGAAAAATATGAATTTCTCCTATGATGCTGGACTTATGGGACACCCTGTATATATATATATATATATATGGGCAGTAACGTGTTACATGTAACGACGTTGCGTAACGAACGTTACAAAAGTAACGAGTAACGGTAACGCCTGAAAGATTTTCAAATGTATCGATGTAACGGTAACGCTTTGCAAATTTTTTATCAATGTAACGGATTTTTTCGTTACTCGATACTTGAATTTGATAACATTGCCATTCCATTCATGAGGACTATTAAATGCAATTCACAATTCCGTGTTAGTGGCAACAACTAAATTTATATTTTCGCTCTCTTCATCTTTCCTAAATCACTGGGGTGCAAATTATTGTGCAGTATATCGTTCTTAAGAGAACAACATTTATATTGTCAATAATAGTAGCTATTAGAATTTATGTGGTATGGCTGCCATTTGTCAGTTTATCTGTAGTTTCAAAATACGTGTGAAGGCACATAAACAAATATCAAATGTAACTAGTTATTTGTAACGTCGTTACATGTGTGAAAAATGCTCTGTATGAATTGGTCCCCAATTAACCCACCCCTAATATCTCCAGTCTAACTATAGAGTAGATTAAGTCTAGCCTCGTAAGGGTCAGCCTAGAGATTCCGGAAATGGTCCAGAGCGGGCAGATAAATTGAGGTCCACAGTAGGATTCCTCACCAAATTAGGTTAGGGCAATCTACCTTCACCTTTGTTAAGCTATGAGTTGATGCTAGGTCTTAGGCCACAATGTAGGCCTAATTTGTCTGACCCAGCTTAATTTAATGCGTTTACTTCTAACTGGGTTAAAAACACAATTAGTCAATTACTGCTAGTTATTAGAGAGTCTCTTTTCCCCTTCTGTCTAATTGTAGAGAGCGTACTTGCTGGTGGGGATCTTTTTCGTTGTCTGTTCTTGTCCCTTCTCTCGTTCCGTCTTCTCGCCCCGTTTCTCGTTTTCGTTCTCCCTTGTCTTCCTTTTCGCGGGGCTTTTTCCACCAGCGTCGTCTTGGGTTTTTTCTTCGGTTGGTTGATCGGTAATGTATATCTATTACCGAGCACGCTCTTCTCACACAGTATATAAATACTAGTGTGGAGAATAACTCTGGTGAGCAACCAATTGGTTTCATCCACCCAGTTATTGACATAAAAGGAATTTAATAATTGTTAGATTAACTACCTACCTACTCAGTGAACCATTTTCGTTACCTCCTAACTACCCACACATCAGTTTTCCATACATGTATCGAGTAACGGTAACGCTTTAAGGATTTTAAAAAGTAACGCCGAGTACATTTTCAACGAGTAACGGTAACGCCGCCCAATTTAATATAACGGTGCCTATATATATATATATATATATACTGGGTGATCCAGATAAATGGGACCCATAAAAAAAAGCCAAATATTCTTAATATTTAATTCCTTAACTTGGCTACTCGGAGAAATAGTTGAAACAAACTCTGACTGATTATCACTGATACCATAGCAAGAATATACTGTACTGATAACACTGCCCAACACCAATTTTGCTGATTTAATTCTAACACCTGTTTTTAGGTAACTTTGGTGTGCTGATTTAAAAAAATCACCTTGGTTTTTGCCTATCACGTCAGGTTTTCGAGCAATCAAATACGGAGATATCGCATTTTGGCACGGTTATGCCCAATTTTTTTTCTTTTCAAAAAATAAGTTTTTACATACTCAGAATCAGCATGGAAAAGTAAACAATTGTGCAGGGAGTGGACTTTAATATACAATGGTAATATTGACACACAAAGTGATTAAAAGTGTTTAAATAAGCAAAAAATTAATCCATGATCATGACGTCACGCTCACACCTGGGGAAATCACAGATACCCAAGATTTTAATATGTTGTACATGACCTTTAGATTTAATGCACAGATTTGCGTATTCCACAGATAAAATTTTAACAGCAAAACAGCTGTTAACAGGTCTCAAAAATCATCAATTTTGATAAGTGCCCTTCATGGATCACCCAAAATAGGCATATTGCATTGCACATTGCACGAAAACCTGATGTGATGGACAAAATCTAAGGTGATTTTTGAAATCAGCACATCAATATTATCTAGAAACAGGTCTTAGAATTAAATCACCAGCAAAAAATATTTTTTTGTTGGGCAGTGTAATCAGTTAGTATTCAGCCTGTAAAGTATAAAATTAAAGTTGTATTCCCTTCAGTTTTTCTAGCATTTACAATATATAAACAATGGATTACAGGGAGTTGATACAGACATGTATTCAAGCAATGTGGAATGGTACTTTAGATCAGAAAGTAGTACGAAAATCAAAGGTAAAGTAAAATTAATCTGTATATTTTCTAATGCTGTCATAGGTTAATCAAACTAAGTAAATGGGGCACTTCTTTCATTTAGTGGCCCCCGTTTTTAAAAAAGACTTCTGGGAAAGTCAAAACCATGCTCATGCACCCTGGTTCATCAAAAGTTGATGTGGGAAATTGCTAACCAAACTTGTATTAGCTACATAACTTGGTAAATTTTTACAAGTGTACATTACAGGCTTTGTAAATCAAAACTATGTTTTTCTGATGGTTTTTAATGTGGTTTGAACGAAGATTAATTTTGTTCAAACAACATCAAAAACAATCGGAAAAACATAGTTTTAATATATAACCTAACCTAACCTAAAATTCCAAAGTTCCTCAAAAGCCTGTAATGTACTCTTGTAAAAAAATAACCATAACTTAGCATACAAATATGGTACCTAAACCAGGTATGATCTTGATTCACCCTTGTGAATCATGAGCCTGGTTTTGACAACCAAAATTGAGGTAGTTGTAAACTGAATATTAACCCAAAACAATTAACAGAGGCTATCTTAACTGTAACCTTTTACTGATGGCTATGTGAACCAAAGATTGGAAGTTATAAAAAATTAGTATGTATGTTCATTTTATTTGAGTATTTACGAGTCCATTCACATTTTATTAAAATAAAATTAAATTTTTTTTTTCCAAAATTTTTGGGTGAAAAGTCCTGCAGCATTTGAAATGTATGTTTCCAAAATGGCAATGTTGGAGAGTAAATGGTTAAAGAACACTTTTGATAATTGTAAATTTCTTTTATTTTAACAATTGAGAACTGCTTAGAATTGAAAAATATGATAAATAGGTTCTCTTGCTGGTAAATTTTTACAAGTGTACGTTACAGGCTTTGTAAATCAAAACTGTTTTTCTGATGGGTTTTGATGCGTTTTGAATGAAGGTTAATTTTGTTCAAACAATATCAAAAACAATCAGGGAAATAAAGTTTTAATATATAACCTAACCTAACCTAAAATTCCTAAATTCCTAAATTCCTCAAAAGCCTGTAATGTACTCTTGTAAAAAAATACCCTCTTACATTACTAAAACTTATAATATTATAAATAAAATGAAAAACCTTTTATATTTATGTATTAAAGTTGTGAATATCCCTAAAAAGTAGTAAATAAAATGCCTTCAGATATAAAGTGCTGAGAACTAGAAAGTGTAAACACAATCTTAATAACTTAAGCAATGTAAATATTAATTGAAATCTCAATTAATAATGGAATATGGTACTAAAAAAAATCTAGTATCAAATGTACACAGGGGTTTATTAAGTCTCCAGTCATCTAGCTCACTAAGACTAATATGAAAAAAACTATATAGGGCTATGGGTTGATTGCCTGTACCCTCATCCGTTGGAAATTTCCAACAGACTTCAGTGGAGGGTTACCGACAAAAGCCCTATGCTTTTTCGTTAGAGAGTTATAAATATGTAGGTTGTTAAAGGACCTTTTTATATTTAAGTGATTACAGTAATTTTAGCGCCGGGATTTGGGAAGCCTTATGTTAATGAAAAGAAATTGCCCCACCTTAATTTTGCTGGGTCCTTGGTTTGCTTCGATGGAGGGCGTTACGATCATCTTCGGTGTAGGGCCGCCACGATTGAGTTTCGCGACGAATTTACTTAAGGTAATTAATATAGGCAGTCACTATATAAACCCCTGAAGGAATAGGCCTATCCTTTTATAGTCACTAGGTTTTATATTATAAGGAATTCACTCAGAACTTTAGGGGGGACAAAGACATCCTCCCTGTTTAAAGCTTCGCTGTAACATAAACAGCCCTGAGAGCCGTTCCTTGGTTCTGGTGTATTATTTGCCGAACTAGCAAAATTTTTGTTTGGTCTACTCCTGTGGTAGACCAAACAATAAATTGAGTTTTCTTGTTGCTCTGTGAGGCTGATTCATACATACAGGTTCTTTGTACGTATGGCAATTCAATTATTTCATTCCCAATAGGCTATGTCGCCAATCCCGAGGCAATTTTGTATAGATATTTAATTCAATTAATTAATAATTTATATTTAATTATGAAATAAATGTACCACATATGATACCATGTTGTGAGTGCGTATAGTTTTTCCATAACTAAGTACTCTAAATTAACCATTTCTAAATTAACCCTAGGGGTTAATTTAGAATATTTAATCATCTCAGATGACTGGATGACTGTTAAAATTAAAACCCTGTGTTACATTACTTGTGATTGTTTCTCTCATCTCTCGTATTTAATATTGATTTCTTTGTATAGTGTTGGTATCATACCTTTAATAATGACTTCATAGGCGTAACTAGAAACCTGGTATTGTAGAGGGGGGGTTGGAATTATATATTTTAACTCCTCTTTCAAATTCCAATAGTAGAAAGACTTAGAATAAAGCTAAGTACCTAAACTTAAATGTAATTTCTTTACTACTTCACAGCTCTAATAATTAATCACCCATCAGGTCTGAATTATATAATTTCCCTAGGTTCACTCTTCATATTTTCCTTTTTAGTCTAAAATTTCCCTATACATCTTCATTTAGAGCAATATGTATGAACATAGATTTATTTGTATTATTTAGCAATATTGTTATATATTTTTTAATTAGTACAGTAAAATTTGTTTCTGGATATATAAATGTCTATGTCCACTCAAAATTTCCCTATTCAGGGAATATTGGCATTATTTGGTGATTAATTTCCCTGTACATGGCAATACTGCATCAGCCAATAATAATAATTAATAAGTAGGAAAGAACTTGTCAAAAAAGTTCTGACAACTGTTGGATAAGGATTGGAAAATAGTAATTTATAGCATATTTTTTATATTGTTACTAGGTTTTTGTATTCTCATACTGCTCAAACACATTTTTCTTAGATAAATTGGGGGGTGGAACCCTCCCCTCTAGTTATGCCAGTAAATGACTCCATTTGTTTTATATTGATAATACTAATTTAAGTAATACAGGGTGTACATAAAGTCAGGATCTATTTTTGTGAAACACTTGGAAATTATATGGAATTCAATCATAAAATGATAAAGTGGTAACATTCATTAAATAATTAAGAGTAGGATTTGACGTGACGCCCATCAGTATCCCTGCACAGCTCAAATCATTCCGCAGCATTTCTAAACACATTCTGGAGCATTTGTGGGGTTATGTTATCTACAGCAGTTCGTATATGTGTACGTAAGTTTTCAAGACTCGTAATCTTCGTCTGATAGACGTGCGATTTGATAAAGCCCCATGCAAAGAAATCTAAAGGGGTTAAATCTGGTGATCTCGCTGGCCAAGGTCTGTTGCTTCTGCGTCCGATCCAGCGATTTGGAAAACGTCCATTTAGATAATCCTGAACAATTTTGGCATAGTGACAAGGAGCACCATCATGTTGATAGACGACGGGGATAGGATTGTTAGTACCGTCGTCTATCAACATGATGGTGCTCCTTGTCACTATGCCAAAATTGTTCAGGATTATGTAAATGGACGTTTTCCAAATTGCTGGATCGGACGTGGAAGCAACAGACCTTGGCCAGCGAGATCACCAGATTTAACCCCTTTAGATTTCTTTGCATGGGGCTTTATCAAATCGCACATCTATCAGACGAAGATTACTAGTCTTGAAAACTTACGTACACGTATATGAACTGCTGCAGATAACATAACCCCGCAAATGCTCCAGAATGTGTTTAGAAATGCTGCGGAACTATTTGAGCTGTGCAGGGATACTGATGGGCGTCACGTCGAATCCTACTCTTAATTATTTAATAAATGTTACCACTTTATCATTTTATGATTGAATTCCATATAATTTCCAAGTGCTTCACAAAATTAGATCCTGACTTTATGTACACCCTGTACATACCCTAATCAATAATTCTTATTCATGATTTATGTATTATTCATAAAATTTTTGTTTTATTTTTAATTAAGAGCCCAGTAAAGTCTAGGGCTTAAGGGCCAAATTAAATAAAATTAATAGTCCAGCTTCACAATTATTTATGTCATTGTAAAAGAACTGTACTGGTATTTATTTTATTAATAATGAAGATTATTCAATTCACTATAAAAATTGGCATTAGTCTTTGTATTGGGTCATATAGTCTTAGTTTCTTAGGAAAATCCTAGTGTAATTTGAAATATTTTAAGTTATCATTTATCATAGGAATACTTAAAATTAGCTATTAAATAAAAAATTTCATACTCCATAGTAACTCAACTTATTTTTAATAACTTTGAGAAGTGAGGCTACTTTTAAGAAATTGTAAAAATAAAAAATATACTGGAGCTATATTAGGTTGAGAATTAAAATATATAAAAGTTACCAAAAGTAGTTTCAACTGATTCGTGTTAGTGTTTGTTTTTATTGGAGATATTATAATAAAATCATTGTTCTTCATCTGTTTAAAACAATGGAAGTAGTTACCAGTACCATATTTGATGGCATATAAGACACCTTTTTTTCTGAAAAATGGCTCAAAAAATCACACAGTGTCCTATATGTGAAGTTGCAGTCTCCCATAGGCTAATGAATCCCCCAGTAGCTGTCTCCAGTAGGCTATATTCTGCCTAGCCCAACTTCAGAATTAAAAATATGTGGAAAAGTATTTCCACAGGAAAATAAGTTTGTTAAAATTTAAAGACATTCTGTTTATATAAATTAAAATATTAATCCTTTAAAAGATATTCTGCTCATATAAATTAAAACATGACTCCATTAAATTCTTAATGTTTGTGTAGATTTGCCTCAATGCCCAGCGGAAAGTTTTGGTTCCTGTCTATCTAAGCCTAATGAAAAAAAAAATAGCTAATCTCAAGCTTAAGTTTTTTCGCTGAAAATTCTGTTGTATATACAGTATTAAGGATAAGTTTTTTTTTGTTTCACTTTGCCTTCCTCGTTTGGAAGTCCATTTTTCTTTTGTCATTTTCGAAGAAGAATGGATATATGTAATTATCGGACGAGTAATATCCCTACGGTTCCAATTTTTATGTGGATGAATGCGGTAACGTGGTACCCCCATATGTGGATGCATTAGAGGAATATTATGTTCATTAGAGGAATATTATGTTCATTATAACGTTCGTGGTGATATCACAAAGATTTGGATGGTTACTCACTTCTTACATGATGAAGATGGAAGTGCCCTATGAAGAGACTGTCCCAGACATCACGAGGGAAGTTCTCAATGAGGGACATTTTCTGGGGGAAGAGGTCTGTGACGAGATCGTCCCAGATGAAGTCCGTAAGCATGCAACTTCTGTTCATACTTGAGGGAGTAGTGAGCATTGTGCAGATTTTTCGAGGGATCCACCTTTTTTTTCTGCAAATTTATGAGAGGTCATGGAGAACTTGACTATGTCCCTCGGACATAATGCAAGCTTGGTTTATGACCTCGATGAATTTGGGAAAAAGAAAATTGCCACTCTTTTCCTTCCCACCAAAGAGAGTGTTGCATCGCTCTACAGGACAACATTCCTTCGATTCTGTTCTTTCTAATCAGAAGGTTTGGAAATTGAAACTGGAGTCATCTGCCACTTTGATTTCACTCTAAAAGGACCGAATACACGAAATGAAGAACAGTAATCGTAATGTCGGTTTATCCCATCTACAAATTGTTTTTTACCATATTTCCAGTTTAAGTGCTACCACCACACGTACTCCATATACCCATTTAGGTGATACCTGTGCATTCATGCCCTACGTACTAAATTATTAAAATACGCTAGAGATGTGGAATGATTGATGTCGGAGGCAATTAGCCACCAACGCGTACATCCAGAAACTTGAGCAATGTCCACACGTAACCTTTGAAATTTCATACTTTCCAAATTATAGAGTTAGTCAATTCCAAAGTTCTAAAAAAATTCTCAAAATGACAATATAATCTTGCAGAATTCGTATCAATTTCACTTAAGTACTTTGTCCAATAGTTCATGGAAATTCATTTCTCTAAATTTTTGTTCTTAAAGTTTGATAAAAACTGCATATGATTTAAAAGTGTATGCACCGGTGAACTTAGATCAGTGTAAAAAAAAAGTGGACCGAAAGAAATCAGACTCCAAGTGCTCAAAGGACACACAAGTGACTGTTAATTATAAGTGTTCATTAGTGCATAAGTATAAATTTGAAGGTAAAAAATTAACTGATAAATATAGTGGATTAAGTATGAAGTAGAGGTATTTTGTTTAACTATTCCTTTGTCTCTATGTAACATTACATCCAACTACTTCTTCAATAATATCTTTGTCTTTATAAAACCCTACATCCAATTACTTTTGTTTGAGAGGGTTCTTCAAACTAACCCCCGAGTACCAACTCTGGGAGGGGAGCCATGTGGAAAAGTGTTTCCACAGGAAAAATTTATGTTAAAATTTAAAGACATTCTGTTTGTATAAATTAAAATATTAATCCTTTAAAAGATATTCTGCTCATATAAATTAAAACATGACTCCATTAAATTCTTAATGTTTGTGTAAATTTGCCTTGATGCCCCAGCGGAAAGTTTTGGTTCCTGTCTATCTAAGCCTAATGAAAATAGGGTTGCCACGTCTAATCTTAAACAGAGATTCCCAAATTGTAAATGTTCTTTTCAATTATTATAAATCATAGAAAAGAATTAAGTGTAAAACTACAATTGTATAAATTCTTTTGCTAATGTCCAGTTATACCAATTCTCTTGTTAATATCATTATTAGAGTAGGATTTTGCAAGTTTAATAGTCTTCTGTAACATGTGGCAACCATGGGTGTTTCTCCAGGACAAAGGGAGCCCCTTGAAGAAGGCAACATGCCTTGTCAGTCTAACGCTCACCTCAGCTTCCAACAGAGGGAGTAGAGTGTTTCGCCTGTGGGCCAGCTGGGCTTGGCTGGACCCCTCGGCTTATTTAAATGTAATCAGTTGTTGTAACTCTCTATCAAGTGTTGTGTAAAGGATTTCATTTCTAAGATACCTTGTGAAAATAAAGGCTAGCAAAGGAAACCTCATCATTTATACCCCTCAAACGAGAGAGAAGCCTTCCCTCCTCTCAATGGACAGAGAGAGAGGACGCCATAGAAGGAAGGGTATAAAGTATAAGGAATTGTTTCGGAATCTTTACAGTCAGATTAATTAAATTAAATGGTGTTAACTAACTAAGTGGTACGAGGAAGTTAATAACAACAATGAAGCATCATATTTTTCCACCCCCTGACAAATATGTTATTGTTTACTTAAACATTATTATTATTATTATTATTATTACTACTAGGTTTGCCAACTTTCTGAAATACAATTCTGGGAAGTAATATATATACAGGCCATAAAGGGGAGTGGAGGTGAGCTGATCCAGCTGGCGGGTTTGGGGGGGGGGGCACTCTAAGCACCCCAAGAAATTTTTTAAATATGACCTATTTCAAGGGCATATGCAGGGGATATAGACATATTCTAAGGTCAATCAAATAAATTGATGCCCCTATATATACTGTATATATATAATGAGTTATTCATGTCAGTAGTAAAAAAAAAAAACATAATTTGGTATCACCTTATCATTTGCATATTATTAGCTTTTAAATAATGTATTTAAAGAAAACTATTCTCAAATTGTAAGATATCCGGGAGATTAGGATAACATTCCAGGAGTCTCCCAGCAAATCCGAGAGGGTTGGCAAGCCTAATTATTACATTATTATTTCTTTTAATTAACTAAAAAAGGAATTATTGTAAATATTAAAGCTAGATTTATAACTACTGATGATGATATTATTACCGTAGATGATTATTGTCTGTATGGCACCCAACTATTCAGAGCTAAGCAGTAACTGTTTCTGAACTCTTACAAACGTAACTATGTATTAATATCATCTATTAATGTTAAGTATGTACCAGTAACACTGAAATTATTTTTTTGTTATCCAGATTTGTTTATTTAAAAAGATCCTGCTTTTAGTGAAATGCTTTTTTGAATTCTGCTATACAGAATTAATGTTATATGATTCGTGTAAGATATCTTCATTGTAAATGACTTCTGCTATGCTGATCTCATGCTCATGTTTCATATTAGTAGGAGTAAACATTAAATGCTTAAATACACTCAACATTTTTTTTCCTAAATATTCCCTGCTGAAATGTGGATGAGTCTTATATACCTGTGCATCTTATAAGCCATCAAATATGGTAGAGCTCTACTACTTGTTTTAATTTTTTGCTCCTATTTCCATCATTTGCATTGGTATGTTTATTGTTTATTACAGTGGTTCCCAACCTTTTTTAAGCCAATGCCCAATGCCCCCTTATGTCCATCAATATTTGCTGGTCCCCCTCATAAAGATGATAATATAATAGGATAAGTGCTAAGTGATTTATTAATAGAAGGTAACAATTTTAGTTTCCAAGCGCCCCCCTAAGATTCTCAAATGCCCATTGGTGGGTGGTAGTACCCATGTTGTGAACCACTTGTTTAGTATCTGTAGCTACTAAATACTTTTCAGAGTCAAACAAGCTTAGAGCTATAGCAGTTACTGTACTGAAGAGATTTCTTTCTCCAGAATGCCATTTATGAGCTCATACACTGTAATTTCCCTCCTTCCTGCATTAAAAAAAGTTCATGGCTGAAAGGACTGGTCATGTTAATCTAATTAATTTGGCATATTGAAAATTATGGTTAAGAAAAAGAAAATAGTGAAGGGGCATTCCCTTTCAAATGAGGATAGCTAATGCAAAGAAAAATTTTCAAGCTTCATGTAATTGAAGACCAGAATAGCTTACCTTTTACGTAAAAACTTGACATAACCTATAATTACTAAAATGTTTATATATAATTATTTTAGTACCTGATGAAAACCCCAAACCAAATACATTTGTAAATAGTAGTGGTGTACCAATTAATCAGCAATGGTATCAGTATCACTAGAATCAGCCATTTTTGGGGTATCAGCATTAGTCAGATTTGGCCAGAAAATTTTAAAGAAAATGGTAAAAGTAATCTGCTAAATTTTACCATTGCCAATGCCCATGCCAAAATGGCTGATTCTACCAAAGTTGATACTGATTTATTACACCACTAATTAAAAGTAATGAATAGCTACATGAATTATTAGAGGAATCAGTCAATAAGTTAGTGGTTTAGGAAAATGTACTTTCTAATTTTTCATGTTATTTTGGTAAAATATTTACCATTTTGAGTATAGTAGGTTATATCAAAGGTGTACACTAACACCTGCCTGGTTGCCTGAGGTGGATTGAAATCATGTCAAACAAGTTCAAAAACTGCAGCTACTGGCCTGACTGGCAACCTGAAATCAAATGTCCCAGCACCCAGACTTCATCCGACTTTTTGATGCCCAAAGCATAGCTGCTACCTGTTAATTTGTTTAATTTGACTTCCCAGCCTAAATTTGATTACCTTGTTTTGTTCTTGTGAAACACAATGTTTGATTTGTTGGAAAGTTCTAGAGTAGTTAAAAAAGTCATAGATTTGTAGGGGTCTCTGATACTAGTTTTCGAGATTTTGGAGATGGTTATCTGGACACACTGACCACTCATTTCTCTCCAGTACTGAATAGGGTGGCCAGATGTCTGGCTTTAGGCGGACAGTCCGCCTTTTGAGCACTCTGTCCTTAGGGTGGCCATTTCCAAAAAGGAGGACACTGCGTATGTGGCTGTATGTTAACATATATATATAATATATATATGTTAATGTACAGCCACATACGCAGTGTCCTCCTTTTTAAATAGCCACCCTAGTACTGAAGGAAGCCAAGGTGGACATAGGGAAAGTGAATGATGAGTGGACAACTCTAAAGGCTGCAATCTATGCATTGTCTGACTGTGAGAGGAGCCTGCAGAGGCTCACTTGGCAAGAAATCAACAGAAGATGGGTGCTGGGTGGCCAAGCACTCTAATTTTCTGTCTGTTATTGACTTAGTGTAAAATCTCCCAGTCTTCACTGCAGAATGTGAGAGAGGTTTTAACACCATGAGACTTGCCAAGACTGATTGGACATCCTCCCTTGACAACACAGCTATCAATGATCTGATGTGTATCATTCTGAAGTTACCAGAAATTGCTGACTTCAATCCCCAGAAGGCAGTGCAGCTCTGGAGGCAGTCAGGTACTCACAGCAAGAGGCCAGACTTTGCAGAGAACAGGGCCAAGAAAATGGGGTGCCACAGTGACAAGTAGTAGACTGAGGGTAGCACTAGGAGCACTGAAGATGATCTCAGTGAGGAGGAGCCCGAGTACAGTGCAACTGAGCTGGACTCTGCCAATGATTCTGACAACTCTCTCAGAAGACATTATGTTGGTCAGAAGAAAATGATTCCTGGCAACCTCAATGAATTTGGTATATTCAGTAATATTCAAGTTACTGTATGTGTTTTTGTTTACTGAAATATTCCTTAAGTAAATAAAGTTTATTTTTGCTTCATCACATTTGCTTTTTTTTTGTTCATGATTCTGCTGCTGTTTTTGCTATTTTGTGCTATGTAGATGTGTGCATTAGGGTTATGACTTTTTAATTTTTTGTCATAAATATTGTTTCCTGTATCATCAATCGATGAACTTTTGCTTGAAAACAATAAAAAAGGGCCTAATTCTTCAGAATTAAAAAAAACATGTCACCCCGAAAGCAAATATAGTATATTAGTATATTCGAGACAGCTGCATTGCACCATTCTAGATTGGTTACCTAGTATTTTCTGAATATTCCGGAATATACCGAAAAGCACTAAATACTCTGGAAAATCACTGGAACAGAGACCCATCTGCAATAGCTATACCAAGGAGCAACCAATGTGCGGAATGTGCCATTAAGGTGATGCAAGAACTTTACGTAAACTGTAAAAATAAAGACAACCTTAATCACAGGTTTATTTTAAGCAATAAGTAAAACAATAATAGAGTAAATGTATAATATTGTATTTGTATAATTAATATGTATTGTATAGGTATAATGTTGTATAATATATGTTTATGTATAATAATTGTGAAATAAACATGCAAATTTCTATTTATTTTTTTTATTTTTTATTTTGGGGTGAAGTTTTTTCAAAATATATGGAAAAAACTGTTATTTTCATTGTCAGGGGGCAAAAGTTCATCGATTTATGATACAGGAACATGAGGTTATAAAAATGTCATAACCCTAGTGTGCATACCCATTAATTTCATGAAAACACCCATGTCCATTGGTTTTAAAGAACATTGTTCTGGCTGGTTGAAAATTTTCCAGGCTGACTCACTTTGCTGATTCACCAGCCTGGCTGGTGGGTGAGTGAAAAGCATTAGTGTACACCTGTGGTACATAATATGGTTTGATAGATGATAATATATTGTATCATAGTTTTGTTATTAGGCACTTAAGTAGACCTAGTCAAGGACCAAAAACACTTGAGTAAAATTTCAAATTATTATTATTATCAGGGCTGTGGAGTCGGTGATAAAATTTGCCGACTCCAACTCCAATTCCAAAAATTTTAATGTTCCGACTCCAGAAATCTGACTTGCATAATTATGACTCCGACTCCGATGGAATGTTAAGGTCAAATTGATTAAGATTAGCTTTATTAGGCCAGTGGAGATTCATAAACAAGGCATTTCGTCACCACCACATGACTCATCAGGTTACTTAGTGACTATAACTATGCCTTAATGGCTTTTTTTCTCTTTATTCAAAAATTACAATAAATCCCAAAATATAAACTGATTGAAGCTTAAACAAAATAAGATTATTATTGGTTTAGCAAATTAATAAGATGTTTTTGTATTATTATAAACATCTGTAACAAAATGTACTAACCTAAACTGAATTTGTTCTTAAAAAAAGGATCGCTTCCATTAAATCTTCTTTCAGTGATGCTTATCAAAATTATCAAATTGAAATCTAAAAATCTGAAAAAGATTTAGGGTTGCTAGTACAAAATTTTTTAATTTCCTTATTATTAATTATGTTAATTAATTAATTATAAGCAACTATATTTATATATTATTTATATATTTATATATTATATATTATTTATATATTATATTATATATTAAAACATTAGGTTAAATCTATTTTATTCATAAAATTGAGCTAGGCCTAGGCCTAGGCTGCTATGGTTATAATTGAAGGATTTGCACTGACTCCGACTCCATTAGGGTTACCATACGTCCGGTTTTTCCCAGACATGTCCGGGAAAGTTGAATATTTATAACATTGATTTTTGAGGCCATAACACTTGTTCTTATTTATAGATACTCAGTATAGACGACACGTAGTACACAGTATATATAACACATTAATACAACGTGAGTTGGTAAATACTGATACAAATACATCCCCCATCTCCGGAGTGTCCTCCTTTTTGAAAGTTCAAATATGGCAACCCTAGACTCCATCCAACTATGCACTTCCGACTCCAACTCCACAGCCCTGATTATTATATACACACACCTTTTTTTGTAGGAAGGAGGGGCCAAGGGCGAATGCCCACAAAAATGCCCATCCTGTAAGGGAAGAGAGAGCCAAAATCCAAGGTCCAAGGTTTTCAAGATGCCTGGACACTGCATTTGAAAGACTGAAGATCATAGACAGGGGGAAAGATCGATTGAGGAAGTGTGCTCCAGAGTTGACTGGTTGAGGAGGTGGCATGTAGCTAGTTAGTGAGTTCAGAAGAGCAGCATCCATTATAATCAGCGGCTTATTTTAACAGTCATTCAGTGGTTGTCTGAGACTACCAAGTATTCTAAATTAACCCCAGGGGTTAATTTAAAAATGGTTAATTTAGAATACCGTACTTAGTAGTCTCGGACAACTGGACAACCATTAAAATAAACCCCTGATAATAGAGATAGTAAAGAGAGAGTGAGGCAACATTGCAGCAAAGAGGGAGGTATTGAAGACAGTCAGTAAGAGGTGGGGAATTGATGAGATGAAAAGCCTTTCATATGTTGCATTTATTTTAACCCTTAAACTGCGCAATTTGTTTTTTGCAGTCTACTGTATTGTATCATGTGATGTATGTTGCAGTTTAAGGGTTAATAATGTGTGTGTTTCAGAAGCAACTATGTATGTTTTGGCTGAATTGCATTAAGATTTGCTCAAGTAGATAAGTAGATTTTTTTTATCTATTCTGGCCTATTTGCAAATCTTTCACACATTAAATTTGGACACACACAACCAAAACTCAAAAAAAAAATTTTTTTTTTTTTATTTATTTTTTTTTTATAACCAAATTTTGTTTCAGATGACAGAATTTAAAATAGTATCATGCTTTAATTGTTCTACAATCTTTACCTTGTCCTCTTCACACAAAGGAGAGCCCGCCCACATAGTCACTGTAAAATTTTATTTAGGCTACTAAATGCCTGCCAGCTGTCTTTTCTAAGTAGGCAGCTTAAGTGTTCTAGGTATTTCTAAAAACATGTGGCTTCTTGATAACTGGAGATACCTAACTAAAATTTAGTTCTAAATAGTTATTAATTTAACATTTTATTTACAGGAATTTTCACCTCATATTATTGAAGAAAACTTGAGTTCAGGCAGTGAGCTCCAATCATCTTTACTTCAATTGTTGACATCCCATATATTTAATGCCCATCTTTCAAGTAAGAATTTAGACTAGAGTAATGCACTGATTTTTTGCAGGCTATGGAGACTGATATTAATAGACTGCTTACCATGTAGGTATATCATAATAGTTTTATTTGTAGCTTAAGGTATGGTACGGCACTAGGTGGAGTGTGCTTCATTTAATTCAGGCTTGTACAAATTTAATGTAATTATTAATAGCTTGAAGCAGATGGAAAAATAATCCAAGGTTACCTTGCCTTTAAAGTTGTGTTAGAGAGCATAGACTAGAGTAGTGTTTCACAAAGGTGTCCTGTGAAAGCAGTAGAAGTGTGTTGTGAAAAATTATAACTAAAATCCATTATTTACTGACAAAAAAATAATAAATACATTTTTTGCATGTGATTGTTGTATTCATTTTAGGAAAATGTATGGTATGAATTTTAAATCCCCATGAAAATGTGCTGCGAGACAAAAATGTTTGGGAATCACTGCTCTTAGAGGAAAGCATTACAATTGGTAGGAACCTTTTTGTCATTATTTTGACAGGCAAATTGTTCTCTGAGAACTGCCACTTTACTTCTACATTTTTTTGCAATGTTTCAGGATTGTATTTTGAAGAATAAAAGGGGAATTGAATATGAATTTTAATTTTTTTTGTATTTTAACTATTTTTCACCGATTTTATAATGGAAAATTGCCATTTGTCCCATTCTTAATAGGAATGAACATCAAAGTTTGTATTTATGCAAGGTGAAAATTCTCTTTGTAGTATGAAAAGAAGTTAAGCATGGTACAAAATAACTCTGGTTGTCATAATAAGTAGTTTAGTAAGTACTATGGTACGTTAATGATTGCAGTGAGAACCCTTATTTTTGACACCATAGACTAGAATTGAATTCAGGAAATTACTTTATCCATACCATATAAGTACACCAATTATTTGACAGAGTCCTGGCCTAAATTCTTTCAGAAAATGCTGTTTGAGACATTTTTTCTTGTTTCAGTCAGCCTCCTGGTGGAAGGAAACTTGCAGATGCAGAAAGTGTTGATCAACTGTACCAATGAAAGTCTGAGTTCCATTCTTGCTTCCTTGAAGTGTCAGAGGAACAGTTTTGATCGAAAATTGTATCGGGTGACTGTAAAAGTAAGTTTACAGGCAGTTTGGTAGGGAGATGGTTATGAGATTTTATAAATTTAAAAGTCTGGGTAAAATTTATGCTGATAATTACATAATTTTCCCTCTGATGCACTTCATGTTTTGGCAATAAACATAAATAAAATAAAATTAGGGAAAGATGTGCGTTATGAATTGGGGATGTGATAGGTATTTAGTATCTGATATATGTGGCACATTTTTCCAGATATCTAGTTTCCTGTTGGATAACCAGATACCTATCTACATAAACAAGGGATGACAGTATCAAAAAATAATGGGACTAGTCATGTATGAGAAAATACTATTTGTTGATTTGTTATTCACTTTTTGATTGAAAACATTTTTTGTCTGTTTCATGTTTTAATATAAATAATTTGCAGATTTCAGAAATTTATGAAAATTCTATTTCTCTCTCTTTCTCAAAAAAAAAAATTAAATTCAGAATATTATCTAGGTATTATCTGAAATATTGGCTCTCTAAAAGTTTACATGTAAAAAATCTCAGCGCATTATTAAGTAGTAATATCTCTTAATTGCTAGGTCCATTTTTAAAAGTTAAAAACATTTCTAATCAAAATTAAGAAGTTAGGTTGAGGTTTTTCATAGTAAGTAGTAGTGCTACCTCTCAGGATTAGCCATTGTCAGATGATTAAGATTATTTGCAGTACTGAATAAATTCTCTGAATAGACTAAGCTTGGTGGGGTGCTTAGATATTTCAAAATTAGGCATTTTAAACTGGAAAACTGTGAGCTGTTCTGTCCCCACCACTCTAAACATATCTTGATGTCTTGGCAGCAAAAGCAACCTCGGGAACATTTTTAACTCTACATTGCTTGCTGATTTTGTTTTTACTAATGTCTCATCATGGAGAATACATTCCCTTTATTTTTATCTGATACACATATTTTAAAATATTTCCATACATTTGGTTTTTAAATCAAATTCCCAAATCAATTGCTAAATTCTTAAAATCTACATTAAAAATAAATTTGTAAAATTATTAATTATTACAGAATTTATAGGTTACTGATCATATAAGCTGAATGTTATAATAAAGGGTTCTTTGTTTAGAGGAAAAAATAGGAATCTCCCTGTAACTTATATTAATATCTGGTATCTGTCACTTTCAAATCACTGAATATCCAGTATCTGGTTATCTGGCAAATTTACTATCTGGCACATTGCTCTTGTGAAGAAGAGGTATTGTAAGAAGCAGTTGCAGTTAGTCATTAGACCTAACCTTAGAGGCTTGGATGTACTTGCTTAAGATTAGGAACAGAGGAAATTATTATTATCCAAACTTTTAATAGGCATCAGTTCATTTAGATTACTTTCAGAACCCTATATTTCCCAACAAAAAGGAAGTTGGGCTTGAAATCCTAAAGTCACTTGAGCCTGAGCAATGACAGTAGGTGGCTGGCCCAACCCCAACTTCGGAGACTGTAGGAGTCTAACCCGCGCCTTTGTAGTCTGAATCCAATCTCTGACCAAAGGAGTAACGAGAGTTACCGTTTATTTAGATAACGAGTTTATTGCTTTTTGTGTGGAATTTAAATGCAAATCAAGTCTCCAAATTAACATTAAATACAAAAAATTGAGGCGTTCGTTTTGTGCGGGACTGCAGCAAATTGTGTTATTCATTTAAATACTGAATGAACATTCGAACTGAAAATATAAAGGGTATTGGCGATCAAAGTCAATGTTTCACCTATAAACTGATGGTCATTATCAGTCAAAAGTTTTAAATTTTTTGTAACAGCTTTAGTCCAGATCAGAAATTGCTTTTGTCACCCGTTGATGGCTCTTATTGTAGACGACCTATGATCTGTTAGAAATTATAATCTATAAAGAGGAAGCCAAACTTAACTGTTTCGTATGTTGAGTTAAGATGCTCCAAAGAAGCGAACAGAATATTTGGCTCCACTACCAAACTTCCTAATTGTCAATTTCCCAGGTGAATTTATATACTGAATCTATTTTATTTGTACAGGATGGGCCACAATTTGTACACAATTTCAAAATGAAACTTCATAATAACCATATAGACTAGAGACAAAATCTGAAAAAGCCTCTAGAAATCACTTTAGGGGTGACGGAATGTTAGCAACTGTCATCCATGTCAGGCAGTTAATATGACTTATACTGAACACATTTCAGGTGGATGACACTTAATTTAAGCTTTTATTATATTTTTAAACAAAAAACAAAATGGCCGCCCAAGCCGTATTTGACAGATTTCAATAAAATCTGATATCTCTTGAACTAAACAAGCCAACTTCATGAAATTTGGTGTGCTTTTTACGTATGTGCCCAAGCACATATTGCTCAAGCAAAATCAACCTTGCAGAATTGTGAAATTGTAACTTCTCGGGGATTCCATGAAAGAACTGCTGCCGAGTCCTCTCTTGGGACAGATGTCAGTTCACTCAGGTCTAACCATGATGAAGCAGACACCCAAATAATCCTTCATGCCAAATCATTAGCTACTCAAGGATATGAACGAATAGTCGTCAACTCAAGAGACACTGATGTCTTTCTACTGTTAGTACACTTCGCGAACCAAATGAACACAGAGGTTTGGTTTCGGACTGGTACATCGAAACAACGAAGCTATGTTGCTGTACACAACATAGATATTGACCCAGTTCTCCGCAATAATCTTCCAGGTTTTCATGCACTAACTGGATGTGACACAGTCAGCCAGTTATGTTGCATTGGAAAATATTCAAGAAGCACTATACTTTGCTAAATGACCTCGGACGTGGTGCTCTGAATGAAACAACACAACACAACAAAACGTAGAAGAGTTCATCTGCAGGCTCTACTCCTCGAACGAAAATGACACAAAGATCAATGATATTCGTTACAGGATGTTCATGAAAGGTACAAAGGAACCTGAAAAATTGCCACCAACCCAGTCCTCTCTACAACAACACATCAAATGTATACACCATCAGAGCGTTGTGTGGTATTCGTCACTGATTGCACAACCAGACATTTGTTCTATTGACAATGGTTGGTACGAAGATCCTTCAACTGGGAACATACTTCCTCATCTGGTGAGTGAAGAACCATTTCCCAGTGTTTACCTTAAACTAACCCAATTTCAGTGCAAGAACTGTGAAACAACAAGATGCAGTTGTCGTGCAAAAGAACTGAGATGTACTGCTGGATGTGGCTGCAGTGATGGAACCTGTCGAAATCCACTCAATAGTGATAATGATGACTTCGACTAGACTGTATATGTCAAAATTTTTTGTTGTTTGCTTAAATAAATTTGGAAATATTTTATTTCCAGTCTCAATTTCTTTTTGTACCTTTTGTGTATTATTAAAAGCCTTAAGCACACCAAATTTCATGAAGTTAGCTTGTTTAGTTCAAAAGATATCAGATTTTATTGAAATCTGCCAAATACCGCTTGGGCAGCCATTTTGTTTTTCGTTTAAAAATCTAATAAAAGCTTAAATTAAGTGTCATCCATCTGAAATGTGTTCAGTGTAGTCATATTAACTGACTGACATGGATGACAGTTGCTAACATTCCGTCACCCCTGAAGTTAAATTTCAATATTTTGCCACCAGACTAATAGAAGATAAGATTGAATAATAAAATATGTTGAACAAGCAAAAGACAGAAATTTTTAGTAAATAATTTCCTTCTTGTTACAGGTTCAAAATGCTTTTAAATTAATAGCAAAGAACCTTTATCATTGAGGAGCATATCAAAAGATTCTCCGTAACTCGGGTTATTTGGTTAAAAAAAATTTGACGTTTTCTTTGCTCAATGCATTTTATTATTTAATTTTATCTTGCATGGTTACCCTGTGACTTCCTTTTGAAGTCGGGCACACCTTTCTTTTGGGCCACCCTGTACAGTAATGAAGTGGCTGGCAAAGTATCGTATACCAGAATAGTGGTTTTTATTAAGTGCTTCGTAAATGTTCGTTGAATTAATGCGAGGTTTCTTATTAAAATGTACCCACCTCATTATTGTCCATCCATTAATAAGAAACTCTTTATGCTCGTACTGAAATGGAGTGGGCATTAAGCTTCTGTTGTCATTATAAAACTCTGCTAAAAATAAAACCATCCCAGTTGATAACAAGGACTTGTTCACGAAGGTAGTTCAATACTTTTTATGCACTGTGTTGATCACTGATCGTTCCATTATGGTGAAAATTCTAATTTTAAGTGGATTAGGTTAAGCTGATTTTATACCACGCAAGATATTACTATGTCCTGTTGAAGTCATTTGTTCTTTTACAGGCTTTATATGGAATTCTTCAATACATTTTACACCAACAACAACTCACTTCGAAAATGGAGGACAAGTTGAAAGAAATAATAATTGAATTGGAGGATTTTATCCTCTCTGGAAATGTTATTTCGGAAATTGGATTGATATCATCATCGTCTCTCGTCTTAATTATTTCGTACGTTTCTCGAAATCCTGCGCAGTATTTCGATCAAGTTTTAAATCGAGCTACTTTTGACTATCGGAAAAGAGATGATCAATCGGAGCATGATAAAATTCAGGGTGGTGATTCTCCGGAAGACCGCAGCAAAGAGTTTGTGTCGACAGTTTCTGACACCCGTGAAGTAAACGTCGTTAATTCTAATAGTGAACTGAAGTTATTGAATAGATCTGATTTTAAACCTCGTTATTCCAATTTAATTCTTATCCATGGCGTACTAAATGTTAAACCATTTTGGTTATTTAAAACAAACATTCAGACTGTTTCTGAGGTTAATAAAAGTTTTAAAGATGGTTGGAATGACGTAGAATCTCTGATGGATTGTTTGTTTATCAAATTGTGGACATTTATTCAAAGGCATTGCACCATTTCATCGAGTTATTCACATCAAGCCATTCAAGTGTTATATTTATGGATACAGATATTTCGCCTTTACGTCAAGGGTAATTTAAAAATAAATGTAAATTTAACATGTCCTAAACTACAAAATATAAACACGAAACAGGAAAATAGCAAAAGCAGTAACAATGGAGAAACTTCTCGAGAATATTATTACTCGTGTGTTCCACCAGATAACATAAATAAACCCGTTACCATCCCATCTACTGAAGCTATAGATAACCCAATTACTGATGATGATCGGCACATCGCCACTGTTTCTTCGAGTTCTGTCTTTAGTGATCTTAAACCGGACTTTGGAGGAGTTTGTACATTATGCTCAGATTCTCGTTTAAAGATGTTTTCGGTGGAAGAAAATAATTCTGGAGAAATTGTTCAAGTTCTCAACTTCATCTTCGAAAACCAAAGCAAAGGTCGGTTTCATTAACTTCATTAAATTAATTGCGTACCTCTATGACTTACTGAGCAATTTATTCGAGGAGAGATTCGATAAATCTTTAACTAAGTAATGGTCATTACTTTAAACTGAATGTTCGTGTACATATATTTCAGTTATTTATATAATTTTTGATAGTTCTTCATAATATTGTTAAAATAATAGTTCGAACACGAGAGTGTGGAGGCAGAAATGTAGCTTTTCTAAGTTACTTCTTGTATTACAGGGTCTAGATTTATTATAGAGCGCGACGACATTTTTTTTTTTAATCAATGCAATAACATCATTCCAACCTCAAAATTATCAAATTTGAAGCTAAAAAAAACTAAAATTAACAAAATGAGAGTGCAAAACAAACTGTAATACAGACCTAAATTGCAGGCACTGCAAATTTAATGCTACAGTGTTACAAAGAGCTCCTTTACCTCCACGACTATTTCCTACCCGGACACTCTACGTACAGTGTTCAGAAAATTCTGGAATCTGTTGCAAACTCGGATGCATTGAATTCTAGAGCATCGTACCTCCACCTTCAAATGGGGCTCGAGATTTTGCGTCCCCAAAAAGTGAGTTTTTCTTTTCTTATGAATATTTTGGTAATAGATTCTGTCCAGAGAAATATTTTAAAAATTATAGTGAATTTACATTACATTTGGAAAACATGAAGCCATTTAGGCCTATTTTGATTTGCATTTGGTCTGCAGATTTGCGTACCTCTAAAGAGGAAAAGGGAAGTGGAATAAATCGTAAGCCATTTTCAGTCAGGAATTCGTAAAGATGAAGTTGTTATTTCACAGAAGTATTTGTTCAGGTTAAATAATGGGTGCAGTTCCTCTAAAAAAGGCATATTATCGATAGTTACATTGATAACACTGGGCAACACGTATTTTATTGAATGATATCTGACACTTGATTCTAGGTAATTTGGGTGCGCTGAATACGAATTTCAACTCGGTTTGGCTCTATCAGGTCCTGATTCTTGTCGACAGCCTATGTGCCATTTTCCAGATTTTTCAAATTAGGACTAAAAAATTAAGTCATGTGTTAAATTTTTTTTTCAAGTTTCATGAATACAAGCAGTTCAAACTACAGTAAAATTACATTATAACGATAGAAATGACTTAAAATAAAAAAACAAACAGATATGAAGCTTTCACTGTGGCAATTTTTTCTTTTGTAAGACTTTCTAGCGTATTTGCTTGTTGATGGCAGGTCTCTTTTCAAGCACCAGCAGTAATCAGCCATCATGTGGGAATCCCAGCGGCCTTGGTACCGTTCCTCCATAATTTTGATATCTTGGTGGAATCTCTCCCCTTGTTCGTCACTTATATCACCTAAATTACTTGGAAATTGGTCAAGATGGCTATTCAAAAAATGCATTTTTATGCTCATATTGCAACCTAACTCTTTGTAGTCCCTTAAAAGTTTTTTTACGATTTCTTCGTAGTTATCTGCCCTATAATTGCCTAAAAAGTTTTCTATCAAGTCCACGAATGAGAACCAGCCATTTTTTTCGCGTTCATTCATGACATTAGGAAAATTGCTGTCTTTAATCATTGTTCTTATTTGTGGACCGTCGAAAATTCCCGCCTTGATTTTTTCATAACTTAAACTTGGAAATTTTTTATGTATTTGAAACACTCGCCGTTCGTATCTAAAGCTTTTACATATTGTTTAATGAGGCCTAGTTTTATATGCAGAGGAGGAAATATGATTTTATCTCTGCTCACTAAAGGTGGATTAATTACGTTTTTTTCTCCGACAGTCAGTGATGTTCGTGCTGGCCAGATTTGTTTGAAATAATGTTCTTCCTTGGCTCTGCTGTCCCATAAGCAAAGGAAGCAGGGATATTTAATATACCCTCCTTGTTGTCCTAGCAGAAAATTAACCATTTTTAAGTCAACACATATGATCCACTCGTGCTCCCTATATTTGATAAGATTTAAAACCTTTTCTATATGTTCATACTTTTCTTTTAATTTTGTTGAGTGCCCAATCGGTATCGAGCCGTATAGATTGCCATTATGCAACAACACACACTTAAGACTTCTTTTCGAACTGTCTAAAAACAAGCGCCAATCATTTGCATCGTAAGACTCAACCCCCATCTTTAACAAACCAACTATGTCGCAGCAATATACTAAACTATCCTCTGTTCTAAAATATTTAACAAGTTCTTCTCTTTTTCTGTAAAATGAAATGTATGTGTTTGAAGTAAGCAAGTTTTTCTCTTTAAGTCTTGAAGCTAAAATTTCCGCAGCCTTTTTTGGCAAATTTAGATCCCTTACAAGATCATTCAACTCGGCCTGGTTAAACTTTTGCGGATCGTTTTGACTTTCAAATACGCTGGGGTCAAAATCGGTGTCTGACTCCTCAAAGTGCATAACAGTATTTTCAGGAACATCTTCAACTAATTCTTGAGTTGGCAGACCCTTAAATTTTGGAATGGGGATCTCATTTGAATGTAGCACAGGTCGTATCGCGGTGTCGAAATTTGGGTACTCGATACAATGTTTATTTTTCTTAGTGAAGCCCGAAGTCTTGACAAAGCAAAGGTAGCAATCGGTCTCGTGGTTAGTAGGCTCTCGCCACACCTGATATGGAAAAAAAATTGTAAAGCGTTAACAAAAGCGACGAGAGACTTGTTTTTATGAATTTTATCAAAAGTTATCACCCAAACATTTAACATTTCTATGTGTTTCAACCTTATGCAATATTTGAGATTCTTATAAACATTTTCTGTAAATTTTTGTTTATGTACCTAAGTTACAATTACATTTAGGTAAGTTACAGTATACTAGTGATTAAATTACGTAGTTTTATGAAATCATAAACTTACCATCGGAACTCCAAAAGGTATTTTTGAATCCGAACCCTTCGTCCAATGTCGCAGTCTTTCAATGCATATAGTGCAGGCTTTATGTGGAGCCCACGATTTATCTTGGTCCCCCAGTTTTATGCCAAAATAAGCTAAGTAAGCTCTTTTTACGAAGTCAGTTATATTTGCTCGTTGATGTGGAAGTGTAAAATTTCCACATATATAACAGAAGGAATCAGGGTTGTTTTTGCATTTGAACTTTCTAGTGCTTGATGACATATTGCTTGATTGTTCTGCCAATTTGTAAAGGTATTTAAAGCCCTTAATTCATATAAATGTAAGAAATCTGAAATATACACACAAAAATTAGTTTAAATAGGTACTTATTATGAAATAGGTACTTACAATCTATGAAATTAAACTAGAAACACGGATGAGTAGGTACAATATAAATTACGTCTAATTAAATCAACTATATTAAATCACGATGACAAAATTACTCACTAATCATATGCCAATTCAAAATTATGTTAATGCCCAAACTTAATTAACTAACTCAACTGACTGACTGACTGACTGACTGACTGATTGAATTGACTGATTAACTCTGGAAACGAGTCGCTTTTATATATTTTAGTTGTCCCTCTAGAATACTCTACAGAGAACAGGAACGCTGGAGAAAATTTTAGAATTCTATGATATTTTTAGCTTAATTTACTTATATTAAAATGGGTTAAAAATTACAAAATTAAAAATATTTTAGGGTGTTACATATAAAAATATACATAATACAACAATACCCTAACAATAGGTACAAATACCTAGATAAAACCTAGTTGCATAATGTGTAACTGCAAAAAGACTTAGCGAGTATTGAGAAAAAACCTTTTTATGAATACGACGAAAGAGGAGGGGTGTTGAGCAAAATCAGGACCTGATAGAGCAAAACCGAGTAAAAATTCGTGCTCAGCGCACCCAAATTACCTAGAACTAACTGTCAAATCTAATTCAATAGACAAAAATTTGAAATTTGTTCCCCAGTGTAATATTTCATTAGATTTATATGAATGCATGAAACTAAATGCAACCGTTTCATTTAATTCCATTATTTCTGTTTTGACTTTAAGGTTCTTCACGACCACCCATCTATTCCTCACACTCTCTGTCACGCTTTGAAAACCAACCAGTTCGCTACTTTAGCAACCTGTACTTTCCGTATACTAGCAACCAAACTTACAAGCCAAGACTGGCTCTCACATTTTGAGTCTGTTCATCGATACTGCGTTCAGTCTGATGATCAGTAAGTTTCATTTAGTTTGGTTAAAAGCCACGTCTCCAGATTAGAAATTGAAGATTTTTTAAAGAAGCCGAGTTGTAGTATTTTTTTCGGTGAAAGCATGCATTAAGTAATACTAAAAAACCACTATAAAAAATTGAATGAAAATAAATTTTCATATAGAATTAATAGTTTTTTTATCTGTATACCATATTATACACAAATTCTCTTTCAAATTTTCCAGGGTACTGTGGCATAATTACAAGATATTGTGGCTGCCACTCATCATATCTCACCATCCAAGTCTCGTTATAACTCTGTTGAAGTTATCCAGTAATAGCTTACATGAATGGCAAGCGAAAATTACAATACTGAGGATTTGTAGATCAAAAGATATTATGAATGTCTTGGATTGGACCAACCAAGAACCACAATTCAGTGATTGCGATAGTAATTATGATGATGATGATGATGATGATAGTATGGATGGTTTTGATATAAAATTTGAAACTCGCGCTACTGCGTCTTTTCATGATAATTTTAAGTGCTGCGATAAAACTATAGATATTAAATCTGTTATTTTAAATGGGCTAATTCATTCTGATGAGAATATTCGGTCCGAAGTGTTCGCATTACTGTGCATTACGCAAAGAACAACTTTACCTCTAAATAAAATAGAGGTGATTTTGTTGAAGAGATTTTTCACTCACAATATGAACGTAGATTCACAGTGCTTCAGACAATCGGTACTCAAATCTTTTCATTCACTGGTGTGTAGAATTCGAGATTCGTGCGCGCAGGAATTGAAGAGAGCTAAAAGTGATATAGAAGTACGTAATGAAGGTCAAATGCCCAGTAAAAGTGTGATATTGTCTTGTGAATTTCTTATTTGGCTTATTTATAAACTTAATAATGATCTCGATCCTTTGTGGAACTATTCTAGGCATTCTACTGCTTTGAATCTCTATTGGATACTACTATCTAACTTTTATGACAATCCTAAACTTAGCCAACGAGGAGTCACCAAAACAACTGAAGAGAAATACCAATCTACTCGCCATTTCATCCATACGTTATCAACATACAAATTAAATGATAGCTCTAAGGTCATAGAATCGAGTTTAACTTGTTCAAAGACTGTGAACATATTGTTGACTTGTTGCACCAATGAGATGAGTGATGTTAGGGAAATAGCCAGTGACATGTTGATGTTGCTTCACAAACGTAGAAGAAAATTAAAGGTGTCGCATAATGTAGATAATGTTAACGTGTGTCAGAAGGATTCGGACAGTGAACAAATGAGGGAATGTGTAAACAGATATGAAGATTCTGAAGGTGTCAGCCAGCTTTTCAGGCAGTGGTTCATAATTGCCCTGAAGATGACAGACTCGCCTAAAGCAAGCGAAATGGAAAGTGGGGCGACCCTTGTTAAAGTGCTGCTCGATATAAATGAAGATGAAGCGTATTACTTATCACTTTTTGGCAAGGTTTGTGTATGAAATATTTATTTAAGCTGAAAGTTGGTTCTGTACCCCTTGGAAAGTGTGTGCGCCCAGGCACCTGGGCATAAGTGAGGTCGAGTGTGGTAATTCACGGGTGTAGTGGGTTATATTTTGTGAGGTAACACTTTTGGTATCTTGGAACATTAAAAAGTTTCTATAAAAAACCTAGAAACAGTTTTATTGACTGAAAAAGATACGTTGGTTTAGGTTAGATTAGATTAGTGAGTACCTCGCTATTAAAGATTTAACAGGTAACCAAGGTTGACGTTAAAAAAATAAGAATTAAAAAACTGCTAAATCCACAAAAAAATATCCCACAAAATCCTGATTTGGGGGATTTTTTTTTTCTTGTATTTTTAAGGCTGAAATTATTTCAGGGTTCTCGAGTCTAAAAACTAAAATTCAGAACTTCAACTCCAAAAAATAAGAATTCCGTCCCAAAGATATAAATTGGTCTTCAAAGGAATTTGGACCCATTAGTTTAATTATATATATCGGCACTAACATATACCTTTAGAAGTGATTCTAGTGTTTATTTGTATCGCACTAATAGTATAATTAAAGTAATTCGGTGAAGATTTTTTTAATCGGGGGTTTTGCCAACTCATATGGCAACTGAAAAATTTCTTTCTTAAATTAATAATTTAATTTTTAGGACTCTGTCGAGGAGGTGGAAAGACTCGACTCGAAATCTTCCTTTGAGAAAATGGTGAATAATTTTGTTTGTAAAATTGAGACCCAGTTCGAAGGTGCTCGGGATGATATTCTGACAAGTTCGTACAATTGTCCTATGTCAGGAACAATTCTGGTAAGTTTACTTTAGCAGTGGTATTTTATTATGTTTTTACTTTATACTTTACATATTTATACAAATATTTGGAAGTTGAAAGTAACCAAAATCCCAATGTTCCTACGTGGCACACTGGAAAGTCACACTTGGATTGTGGTTACTAGCAGCTTCCAAACATTGTTTAAGATCTTATTACGATTTTCTTTTACGTTGTACAGATCTTCTAAATTATATTCAGTGATGTTATTTTCAATTTCAAATTGTTCAGTTCAAACGAGTCGCAACTTGTTAAAAGAAGTTCCATTTTTTTTAACTATTATAACAAATTGACTAATAAAACCATTTGATTATTAATTTAAAAATTAAATAAAGATTTTAAAAACATTAACAACTCATACGCTCCCCCTCCTCCTCTTTTTTTTTTTTTTTTTTTTTTTTACCAAGAATCAGTTATAAAAAATAAAATAAACTGGTCTTTAGAGTAATTTGAACTCTCAGTTTAATCATAAATAGGCACTAACATCCTGCCTTACGGAATGCCAAAGATTGACTGCCATTTTGAGTGCGGACTTTATTCTGAAAACTGTTTCTCGACTGGCAAATCTTTACCAAAAATTGGTTCATTTCGTCTTGACTTCTTTGGCGATCTGCTCATCGGGTGGACCGAGTAAGTAAACCTTCATTTCTCAATTTTCATTGACGAATGGAAGGTGATAGTGTTTTTGAGATGATGAATTATTAAGATGAAATGTTTCTTCATTTTTTTTTATGTACGAAGGAGAGGCAAAGGGCGAATGCCGCAAAAACGCCCCCCTCCCCACATAGAGGAAGAAGAAAGTCAAAATCAAGGTCCAAGGTTTTCGAGACGCCTCGACATTGCGTTTAAAAGATTGGAGGTCATAGACGGGGGAAAGATGGATTGAGGAAGATTGTTCTCGAGTTTACTGGTTGAGTAGATGAAAGACTGAAAATACCGATTAACCCTTGCGTTAGAAAGTTGGACAGAAAAGTAGTGAGAATGTGTCGAAAGTCAGGTACTGCGTGCTCTCCTTAAAGGAGAAGTATGCGAGAAGATCGCCAGTAGAGGTCCCTTGCAGAACCCATATTGACGATCTGAAAGATTTTGAGAAGAGAAGTGTTTAAGAATCTTCCTATATAGATTCAAAAACTTTAGAAAGGCAAGAAATCAAAGCAATTGAATGATAGTTGGAGGGTTGAGACCGGTCACCCTTCTTTACGACAAGCTAAGTGAAAGCTTCCAGCAGGAAGGAAAAGTACTAGACGAGAGAGTTTACTTAGGTAGGGTGTCAGTACAGAAGCATTGTTCTTGAGAATAATAGGAGGGACACCATCAGGACCGTACGCCTTCCTAGAGTTGAGCCCATATAAGGCAGAAAAAACATCTTTGGAAGAGATTCTAATTTCTGACATAATTAAGTCAGAGGGAGGAGGAGATGGAGGAACAGCACCGGAATCATCCAGGGTTGAATTGGAGGTGAAAATTTGAGCGAAGAGTTCAGTTTTATCAGGAGAAGAGACGGCAACTGAGCCATCGGAATAGAAAAGTGGGGGAAAGGAGAATCAAAGTTGTTGGAGAGGTTCTTGGCCAGAAAGGAGGAAAATAATTAGAATTGGATAAGTTTTCACATTTTTAGCTAGTCGAAGAACAGATTTTGGACGATTTCGGGGAAAATATAAGCTAAGTGGGAGTCCGGAGTTGGATAGTGACTGTACCTTCTGAAAGCCTCCTCTCTGCTGCGGATAGCATTGAACAAGCAAAGTTAAAACTTAAACCAATGGTTTTTTTGCATTATTAGTAGAAATAAATTATGGATTGTACGCCTCTATGCCCGAGAGAATCGCCTCCGTGATGCACTCAGCGCCCTTGGAGGGGCCCCGTCCACGGAAGCACTAATCATTCCGTGGGAAATCAGAAGTACTCCCTAAGGGCCTCCCAATCAGCGGCGCTGAAGTGCCAAAGGCATCTTGGATCCTTTGCATCCTCCCAAGATGGGGAGGATCCAAAGGCCGAACTGGAGCGGTAGGACTGGAAAGAAATATAAGATTGTGGTCGGAGTTGCCCAACGGAGAAAAAGGTTTGACAGTAAGGAGGATGAGTAGTGAGAAATAAATCCAAAATGTTGGGTCTATCTACAAGGTGATGAATACGAGTAGGGTGCTGGACAATCTGCTCTATGTATTTAGTTATTTACTCGTCCACTCCTATTACAAGTTTAAGCGCATAAAACCAAGTGTGTGCTTTTTAAGCGATCGCGTCGCCTTGAAGTAGCACTGCGCTGACTTGTTTCTATTCATGTCATACCCGTTTAGTTCACCAATACTTCGTATCGAAGGGTTTGCCGCCATATTTTGGTGATTGTGTGGTTCCGTTACTAATCTAATATATCCTTGTTGAATGATCGGCGTTTGGAAGCAAGTAAATGCAAATATTTTCCTTCGCGAATTCTCTGACATGAGAATCGCGTTGTATCCTAACAGAAAACAACTACTTTGACCCGATTTTCCTTGTAATATTTGGTGTTTTTATTTCCTGCTTTAGTATGTAAATGATGTAATGACTCTGTACACATGGGCTTTAATGTTTTACTTCATACGTTTTCTAGGTGCTTTTTATCTATTGGAGCTGACTGCCCGGTAGCTTAGTAGTTACGGTGGCGCACTCTGAGCGATGTGGCTCTAGTTCGCTTCCGTCTGCTGGCTCCTGGTTTGGGTTGAGTTGCGTTGGCAGCTTACCCAGTTAATGTTCCTGCTAAAGGCGACCCTCGGGGCACACCCACCCCAAACGTAGTGGGAAAATGAGCTTTGTGAATGTTACTTTTTGTTATGTATCGATTCTCTTGATTTATTTATTCACTAACCGAAGGTTGAAGTGAACGATCAAGTAACAATTTCTCCGTCATTATTGTCGTAAACTTCTAAGGTACCATTCTTACTATTGCATATTTGGAAAGCTTTTGTAATTTGTAGTCAATGTGCAGATTTATTTTGAAAATTGAACATAAGCTTTCTTTCGCAATTTAAACTAACTTTGTAGTAGATAATGAATATTTATAATTTTTAATTGTAAATTATGGGATCAGATTGTTTATTGCACATTTTGAAAGCTTTAATGTATGTGTTTGGTCGATGAACCCATTTTGACGGCCTTATAGTCTTCAGTTTCTCCTTGCATAGAATCCATGGAATTAGCCAAAAATGAAATCTAACCAAATCGGTGACCGGTTATATTAAGAGCTAGTTGGAAACTGCTGCCATTGATTCACAGATATCCTAGATATTCCACTAGAGAAAAAAAGTAACCTTTGTAATTATGTTGGATACGAAACTTCGATGTAAAATTACAAGTATGGATGATTTCATTCTTTTTGTTTTGGTTTTCTTTTCATCCAAAGTATTTCGTCATTTACTAATGAGTGTTTACAGGTATTGTTTAGTTAGTTAGAATTGCATTCATAGCAAGGAAATGAAAAGTAGTAGAGTCCCTTAACTTCATATCTTCATTCGTTTCGACACAGTTCGAACCCATTCAGTGTTCATACAATGCAGAGGAGAAATCTTTCTAAAAAAGTGCACCTTGGCACTTGTCTGATAATTTAAGGGTAACTTGATTAAAAAAAAAAAAAATTAGAACTCCACTGGGTTGGGGTCGGAACATGAAGGTCCGGGGTTCAACTTCCGTTGCCTTATCAAGTTGAATTGGACCGACCATTAATACTGGTTATTACCACCCCCCTCACCCTCTCTCTGTGAGGAAGCAGGATTTTTTTGGGTTTGTTATTCATTTTATATGTTCATTCTACTGTCGTTATTAATTTATTCGCTTAATGATTGTAAATTACAAATTAGAACTAATTAATTCTTATTCAAAGATGTACCTCCGTCATTCGCCGAAATGGGAAAATCGATCGATGCTTTGATTGCAATTTGTCAAATGAGGAAATCGGACGTTCGATCGGTTGAGAAGGAAACTGATTTGAAAGACTGTTCAGACCAATCTCCCACCTACCATTTAATTAGTTACGATTTGGATAAAGGCTTTGAAGACAATCGGTGTGAAATACTTTCAGCCAATCATCAAATGGTGGTGTCGTTCTGTTGGCATTTATTGAAGGTGGGGAAATAACTGAAGTGAAGCCAAGTTCTCGGAATGCAAAAAGATCGAATAACCAAATTATCGAAACTTAACCCCGTCATGCCTGAAATATGAAATTTTTGTTTTAAATTTTTTTTCCTGTTCAAGCCAAAATAACCTCTAATACTCAGGTCGTAAAGCTCAAAATCGATTGTCAAGCTCATGTTGCCATGAAGCAACGGTCGGCGTTAAAGGGTTAATTTGAATCACTTTAAGTTAAGTTTCAATAAGATAGTCTTTGACTATTTTGTGCATTGATTTCCTTTTCCGTTTCGAGGAAATGGTATTACTTCGAGATAGCCTAACCATTGTTGCATTGAGAATATAACTTATAGTAATTTTTATATTGGTTCTACACTTATTAAGTTTACTCATTGTGTATAATAACACTTTTTTTTTTTTTAATAAGTTTGAGATTAACAGTAATATTTGTTAGATCTTGCTATTCAGAGATTACTGTTACTTTCATCTTGTACTTTTCAGCAACTCTTGTAGATAACTGATTTTCAGTTTTTATTATTGACATTAGTGGTATTTATTTCTTTGGGTAGCTGGTTAAATAGTTTCTGACGACCAAGCTATTTTCCTTCAGTTGAGGATGTCCTTTCTCTGATCTTTAGTTTGGGAACATTAAACAATCTACCTTTCCTATTTCCAGTGTTGTTTGGATGGTTACCAGGTTCAGTTTGAGGTTGGGTAATAGTTTTTCTATTTCCCCTGTGTATACTATATTGAATTGAATTGAATAACCTTTATTAATAATAAAATAAATACATTGGTCTTACAATTTACAACGACGAATTATTGTGAAGCTGAACTATTTATTTTATTTTACTTAATTTGGCCCTTAAGCTTTAGGCTTTACTGGGCTATCCAGCGAATATAGATTTAATGTACGTAGTCTTTTTCCCACAAATTGGATTCTTTGCAGCCACTGATCTTGGCTGTAGAATTTCTTTGGATTTCTTCTACTTTATTATTTTCTTTTTTATGTGGAAACGTCAAGACTGAGCAGTATTCAAGTTTTGGTTTAAAGTTTACATGTCCTGTAATTCTTTTTGCTTTGTTTATCGTTATCTTAATTCGTCTCAAATTTTGCATCATCGGTCGTTATAACCGCTAAATCTTTTGCTTTCGTGCTGCTTTGAATTTCCTGTCTGTCTGGGGCATAATATTCTATCTGTTTCAGTTCCTCATTTCTTACACATCTCAAGAGCTGAAAACGTTTGGTGTTAAATTTCACGTTACGGTCTTCTGACCATCTGTATTCTGTATATCCTGTTTGTGTCCGACTGTGGGACTTCCACCTCTTCTGCATTTCGAATTTTTCGGCTGATTTTTTATCATCAGCAAAGGGTGTTGCTGTACTGTTGATGGTTAATTCATTCTCTATGTCTGTTAGTACGATAGTGAATAGGAATGGGGCTAATACTGTTCCTTGTGGAACTGAGTTGCATACTTCCGATTCTGTTGATGATATATGTTGGATTTTTACAACTTGCTGACGTTCTCCGAGCTCTCAGTATTATTTCTTTTAAGTCGTCGTTTAGTTCATTATTTCCTTTCCTTAAGAGAAGTGGAGCGCGTTCTTGTTTTTATTTTCGCACATTTATAGAAGTACAGTATTTTGGGTTTTCCTTTGTCATTTCTACCGCATTTTCCTCTTCCCTTTCTGAATGTCCTTTAATTAGAACTTGTATTTCCACTTTGATGCTCTCCAGCTTTTCTTGTATCAATTTTCTGGCATTGTTGTTCGTACATTTAATTAACTTCGCAGCTACTCTTTCTTTTGCCGAATCTTGTTCGCTTTTGTTTCTCGAAATAACTCTTCTTTCCTTTTGGTTGTGATTTCGGAACATGTTTCCCTAAAATTTCCAGCGCCTTTTCTTCCAAGGTTATTAGCATTTTTTTCGGTTGTTTTATCCTCTAAGTCCTAAGACTGTTTCCCACTATTTGGGCCATGTGGGATCTGATTTCTTTCCAATTTATAGTCTTTGAGTTCAAGTAAAAAATCTCAAATTTGCCGCTTTCTTTGGCGCGAGTATTTTTTTTTTTAAGGTTGTCATATTCGTTGCTATTTCGATAATGTTGTGGTTTGAGATAATAGTTGAGGTTATTTTTATGTCATCATTTAAGTTGTTCGTGAGTACCAGATCCAGGCAGTTATTATTTTGGGGGTGTTATCTGTTATTTCTTGTTTTAACAAATTCATTTATTAGTTATATCAGCATTTTTGCTTGTTCTTGGCCATCTGTTGTGGCCCTGTTGTCCTGGTTTAAATATATATATATATATATTTCTTCCCACTCTTTCGTATTTTATAAATGGGAAATGAAATTTCTGCAGAGTATTATTATATGGGGGGGCGGATGGGGAGTTTAAGGCCTTTATTAGGTTTCTGACCTCGGTAATGATAAGAGAATGTTGCAGTTGCAGTGTTCGAGTTCTATATATGACTATTAGTATCACGTTTAGTTTTTCAATTTTTACCACTACAAAGATCCACGTACCTGTTTGATTTACTTATTTTGTTTTGCCATATGGTTCTTCATGGGTGTATATATTATTCCAAGACATCCCAATTTATTCCAACCCACATTAGTTCCGGTACCTAATTTCTTCCCACTTTTCGCGACATGCGCGGGGAACTTTTTGTACAGTAATTTATGCTCCAAAATTGACATAATTCATTAGAAAATAAGTGTGTTCATATGTATATTGAGTGAAAGATAAGGAAATAGAACTGCATATTAATGAGTGATGAAATATAAAAGTATGTCAGCCACTATTGGAAACTTCAGGAAGTAAGAACAAAGTTCACCTCCCCAACAATTTTCTGTGTTTTTCCTCCTGAACGGAGTAGAAAAATAAATATGATTAAAAGCTTTTTTGTACATCTTACTCGATACCTTACGTTGTTTGTTGATGTTAATACTTCCTGAATTTGTAATAAACTACTACTGTTACCCTTGGTCCAAAATGTATCGAGTTTCTCTAAACCCTAAGTTTAACTTCCCAATTTTCAGGAAGTTTAGCTTTGTCCGCTGGTAAGTTGCTTTCTTTTACCCTAATTTACTCCTGCATGCCTCATTGCAGGCAATTTTACTCGTTTTAATCTCGTACCCAATTTTTTTCCAATCCTTCTAACATCCCAGTTTATTCCAACCCCCAAAGGGTAGGCATTTGACAGAATATATACCCATGTGGCTCTTATGTATGTATATAGCACAGCCACCTCTCTCTCGCCCACGAGCTAATTTCAATTCGCCCGCTTAGGTATTTATTATTTACTAAAAATTATTTATTTACAGCCCAGCAAATAGCTTTTTAAAATACATCTTATATACAGCGTGTCCCAAAGAAATGTATACCCACTTTGTTCGATAATACCAGCTATGAGGATAATAAATATATTACTTTTTATATGTTTTTTAATAAAGAATTTTCTCCTGAATCTAAATATGTAATTATTTTTATTAAAAATTGAAAAACAAAAAGGTTACAGATGTTTAAATTATAATTATTATTTTCGAGCCTTGATGTGCGATATTTTCTAATATTTTTGCATGTATACGAGATAAGTTTGAAACCGACGGCACTGTGCAAAACTTACAAAAACAACGTTCTGGAAGACGTCGAACATCTTAGATAAAGTGTCATTTAACCATGGAATTTGTAAATTTTTTGAATTAACTAATAATTACAACATTTATGCTTCAATATCAACACTAAACATAAGTATCTCAAAACAATCGGTTAAAATATTAGAAAATATCGCACATGAAGTCTCGAAAATAATAATTATAATTTAAACAACTGTAACTTTTTTGTTCTTCAATTTTTAATAAAATAATTACATATTTAGATTCAGGAGAAAATTCTTTATTAAAAAACATATAAAAAGTAATATATTTATTATCCTCATAGCTGGTATTATCGAACAAAGTGGGTATACATTTCTTTGGGACACGCTGTACATAAGCTTAAAATTTGCCAGACGCCCGCGGAGGTGTTTATGTTATCGATTTTCGCCCTTGGTACTGAAAAGTTTCCCCACCCCTGATTCTATGCGGTAATCGCATTTTTCAGTGTTCTTGGCAGTCGTAAGTTGCGTTTCCGTGAGGCATGTAAAGTCTGCCTTTGTTTGATCCATAAAGTCCTTTCAGGTATGAAACTTTAAGGAGTGGTTCGGTTTTAGCCCTTATATATTTGCCAGGACCATATTTGTTTTCAGTTTTACGCTTATGTATTACAGATTCGCTATCCGTCAGTGTCGCATGTTTCATCATCATATGGTCTACTGGGAAAGATTCGGTTTCCAATTATTTGTTCTGGTAGCTTCTTGCCCGAAAACGGTTCGGCTCGAAAGTTTTCAACTGCGTCGATTGCGTGTGCTGGATGAAGTTTAGTACCTGTAATGTATCGGCGATGTTGAAGAAATTATTTTCGTGGTTTGTGCTCGTAGTTTTCTTTGCATTATTTCTAGACATTATGGTTTGTTGGGTGATGATGATGATAGTGACAGTCCTCTGTACTTACATCTTCCATATTTTGTGTAATTTTTGCATATGGTCAGGTGGTACAATTTGCATTTATCACCAAATTTACAGTGACCATTGTTACAGAAAAACTTCACAAAATCGGATGCGCATATAGCCACTGTCCGCCTCTATATCCGCAAATTTGCTTGCATAATATCGGCATATAGTATCATTTATCTTATTCTCTGGGGCCTTTGATTTTGTCCTTAGTTTCATTTCCTTATTTGGTGACTTCTATACGAAATTTTCGTAGTTCTTCGCTATCTGAGTTAGTGTCCCCCCCCCCTCCTGTCTGTTCTGCGTGTGTTAATTCTTTTGTATCTATTTCTCTCTCATTTTTGCCATGTTCAGTATGTTGGTGATTTTTCTGTTTCCATTTATACATTTAGTGAGTCAAACCCTTAAATGCCCAGGGGCATTTTTTAAATAGTAAAATGTCTGGCGTTAGTCAGAACAAAACGGTAAATTACTGCTGTGTGCTAAAGGGTTTTTGTTATTTTAATTTCAGATGTGTTGTTGGTCATCGGCTAAATTAACACAGAGATTTTCCACACTTTTGGACGACACAGTTTTTGAGCGCTTTCTGACTGACGTTATCGTATTTGTGTTGACTGGGACTCGACATAAAGGGGCTATGGAGAGTGCCCAGGAAGCTTTGGCACTAATGACTCTATGTGCTTTTCATGAATCAACAAGGAATACAAAATCGCAAAGAATAAAGATTGTAGAGAAACAGGTAAAGGAAACCAGACTTAATGGTGGCGATTGATAGAATATAATACCCATTATTAATAAATGGTAATATTCATTTATTTATTTATTTTGATAATCATAAATATTGTATTATAGTTATAATAACGACAAGTGTTACGTTGTGGCCTCGTCGCAATGCCACTTTCCTTTAGATCAGCGAGGTTAAGCGACATTGTGTTTGTTTAGTCGTTGGGTGGGTGACTGCCCTCTGCCTTCAGGTCATGTAGTGACCCGCGGTTCGGATCCTGCGTAGCTTCGCTCTGTTACATGACCTTTGCCCTTACGTAGGAGGATAAACAACCTGAAACATTATTATAACGAAAACTAACGTAATCTGTATTTAGTTGGTCAGTGGGTAATAATAATAATAATAAGTTGAAAACCATTATCATTAATTTCTTATAATTATATAAAAAAAAAATTAGTTATTTCTTAACACTTTATAAATTTAGATATATCATCATGGTCCGTGGGTGGGCGTTGCATGACGCTTGGCCCGAATCTACACTTATGTTTTGTAATAAACTCTAATAAAAGGTTGTGACGATTGTCCGCAGCTTTGGAACCTTCTGGATTCTCTCGAATCAGCGATTAAACAGCCCAAAATCTCGACAACGAGAAGGGCCGCAGGACTGTCCATGCTCTTCACGGCCGTTTGTGGCAACGTCCCGAAAACGCATTCGAGCATCGCCTCTCGCGTCATTATCAGGCTCATCAGGGTGGCTCAGACCAAGGTACTAACAAAGGTTAAAGGAACTGTGCCCAAATGCACGATAGGAGATAGTTTATCTATGCGTTATTGCTAATACATATAATTAAAAATCACTTGACGTGATCGAAAAAGGGTTGGTATGAAAAACTACTTCATTTCGTTCGGATTTTTAAAAAGTTTTTAATAAAAGAAAATTCTTCGTCTTAATTATATCAGATTGCGATGAAAGGCGATTCCGGTGAGGTCGATCTCCCTACCTCTCTGAGTTTGCACATTTTACACTCAATGGTCCTCAGTTCCAAATTAATTACTTCAACAGCTCCCCACTTGTCCTCTGTTTGTATTGTTTGTCTCGAGAGCTTCGTATCTGAGGTCTGGTCAGTGAGGTAAGGCATCGATGTTAAAGGTATACTATTATTAGTAGTAGTAGTAGAATAATTGGAATGCGTTCCTTTCTTGAAAGTTAGCTGGATTATATCGTGACCACTCTGATATTAGCACTAAATTTACCGCGACAGGAAGCATTTTTAGTGTGTAACAAAATTGCGTTATCGCGATAGGTCGTTGGTTACCTTAAAAGTAACGTCATCGTAGTATTTATAATTTTGTTTGTTTTGGCGCCATTTATATCGGAAATTAAGCTGCAAATATAATAAATAAGTCTAATAACACTAAATAATTTGAAGTTTAAGTTTTATGAAAGACACTTTCGGAAGCTTTGTGAGGGCTACGTCGTAGCCAATGTCGGGTACTTGTAGGTTATCTCCACCCCATTAAATTTTGACAGAATATTTTCGTTAAAACTAACGAAAATATCGCGACTTGGTGGCGGGGGAGATAACCTACAAGCACCCAATGTCGTAACACTGCTTCCCGTTGATCAGCGAAGTTAAGGAGACCATCCTCCGCATCCAAACTATGTAGCCCGTGGTTCGGATCCCACATAAAGCTGTAGGTCCCCTTTAGGTGTTGCGAAGTTAAATAACTGCATTTTTACGCTTTCCGAGCAGAAAGTAAAACACGAACGAGTATTTTGTTTGTATTTTCACTTTTTATTCCTTAATCAAATTATCATGAGCACTTCTTATTTTAGTTTTGTAGCGTGCTCGGTTATTCTCAGTATTTCCGTCTTAATGAAGATTTTAGCATAATAGGAAATACTTCCTGTATGGTTTATACATACATATACATTAGCAAAATCTCGTTTCCCAATGGATCGGAGTGAGAAGGCAGAAATAGCTCCGATGCGAAAGACAAAGTAGTGAACAGGAGGAAAGGTAGATACTAATGCGCGCGCATCCGTTCATACACGCATTTGATGGCCCGGCGTCCCGGCATGTTGGTAGGGTTTAGAAATAAAGGTTTATCATTACCATCTTCGTCAGGAACGCCGCTCTGCAGCTGTTTGGGGCAGTTGTTCCAAGACTGCTTGGGCAGAAGAGGGTGAAGGAAGATACGGCTTTTTTGAACAGCATCACAGCGGCTGAATTCTGTTACAAAAACCCCTCTTTAACAGCTGCCATATTAGACCATCTCAGCCAGTGTTCGGATAACCTAAAAAGAAACAACGATGGGTTAAATTTTAATACTGATGATGATAAGGATAAGCTCAGGGCAGGTCACAACGAAGAGAATTCACGTAATAGAAAGGAAAGTACGTCTCAAACCCAAAAAGAAGAACCTGTTAAAATGAATGGAAACGGAACTAATTCCTCTCTCGTTCCTCTGCTCAGTCTTTTGGCTCGACTGAATCCAGGCAGTGAAATGCGACAGTGTGAAGAAATTAGACACATTCTGGACGCATTGATAATGCATCTGTTTACGTTTCTCGGGAATCCCATTTTCACGGTGCGTAGGTTAGCGTCTGTGGCTTTGGTCACTCTTTCTAATGCGAATGACAGAGGGAATGTGTTGGAGTCAGTCCTGGATCGCCTCTCTCTTCATTCTCTTCGCAACAACTTGATTCATGGATGTCTGTTAGTCATCGAAAATACGCAGAACGTTTATCCAGAGTTCTTCCAAAGCCATACCTTCGTCAGAACTAGAGTCACGAGCCGGTTGAGGGAGTTATTAAATAAAACGCCGTGTTTGGTTAATCAAGCTTTGATTATTAATATTTTGCATGAACTGAAGTTTCCTTTGAGTTATAATAATTTAGTTACAAGCATAGATTCTCGACAGTCTGATCCAGGTTATTCGCTGTTTACGAGAACAATTATTAGGCGTCAGTTAGAAAAGGAAACAGTTGATTACGCTCGTTGTTTGCTGTCCAAAGACCAGGATATTTGGGAAGAAATGCTTCTGTTCGTCAGCAGTAAAATAAAGAAATGTTCCAGTAGAAGAAAGTTTTCTCATTTACAAAAAACATTCTGGCTTTACTTGAAAAGTGAAAGCGTTATTGATAAGTCCAGAAATTCTAGTAAATTAACTAAAGTTTTAGATTCATTGGCATTGTTGCTCGAAATTTATCCTTTGAATACGGAGCTAGCCAGCGTGTGCATCCCATTATTAAACAAACTCTTGACAGACATATTTATTGGTCCATCTGTAAGGTATGTCGTGGTCGTAGTAGCTCACTTGGTAAATAATAGCGAAGTGGTTGAATTTAGATCGGATGTATTTAGGAAATTGGTTAGCAACTGGGCCAGTGTTGTCCATAGTCTTACAAGCCCTAAAATAAGTGAAGATTGTAGAATTTACGCTAGTAAAGCTCTCAGTATATCGATGAATAGCCTTTTTCAGTCAGATTTTAGTACAAAAGAATGGTTTTTCCTATTAGTCAAAGCAAGTTTCAATCTTCTGCAAGACGAAGATAAAATTATAAGAATTAATTCTTCCTCAATTATTGCTCCTCTCAACGCTGAAAATTCAGTTGGCGTCAATCCTTCCGTCGCTTTGATTCGGTTAATAAACCGGATTTTGAAACTAGCGATTGAGCTGCATAATTTTGATTACGTGTTATTGTTATGGGATGTGTGTTTCGAGTATAGTTTTGATAACTTAAAATCAACATCTGATACTATTATAACAGATTTCCACTTATTTGAGTCCACGACGGATAATGCGTACAGAGAAGCGCAAGGCATCGCCGAAATTGTTTGTACTCGGATGGAAAAAATTGCAGCCAATCAAAGCGGAAATGCTTCAAACGCAGAATGCGATATTAAGTCTCTCATTCACCGATTTATAAATACAAAAATGGACTACTTAAGGCATTTAAACGATGGTCTGGCGAGTCCGTTGAGTCCCGATGTTCTTGTGAAGTTGGAAAGTGTTCAAAAAGTAACTTTTCTTAGAAATGGATTGAGGTTTTTGAGAAGTTTGACAGTAATTTTCGATCTGAAGATGGACACGAGTTGGAATTTACTGGATTTTGCGGTGTAATGAAAAAAAATAAAAATAATTATATATATATATATCATAAGGAACCATAATATTTTTCACTCCAATAAAAAATGTTTTCTGTTTGACTGGAATCTCTCGCATACCAAAGAATACATTAATGATAAGGTCTTTAAACTGCTCAGATTTTATACCATCCATTATCACCACGGAATTTCAGGCATGAAGGTTTAACACGATAGTTATATTCACAGAAGCTCGCACTGCTGGAGAAAATTAGTCAAATCGGAATGAACACCTTTTTCAAGAACATGAAAAGCAAAACTCGCTGAACCCCATACTTTAATTTCTTAAAGTATCTGGTTTACGGTACGTACGTGTACGACTCGCAAATTTGGTTCGGATAATTTTGGCAAGACTACTCTGAAATGAACGATATTGAAAAACTTGAAAGGAAATTAACTTCACATCTCTTTTTTTCCCACGATGAAATCAACCCAAATACAAGTTCTGACTTGTATATCAAATGACTAATCAAAGGAAATTTTTTCAGATATATTTTTTTTAATGTATAAAATTAAACGTTTTAAAACAAACTAGTAAAATAATGTGATTTTTATCCTAAAGAATATAATATATATATTATTTTATTTCAAAGGTGGATGTTGTGTATACGTACGCAACAACCAAGCTTGCTCTCGTATTTCCTAATTCACACCCTCTGCCTATAGCTAACGTGTCAATCTCAAACCAAATACATCTGCCTCTGTCTAGCTTTCTTCTAATTCTACTAACAATCCAAAACTTCTTAACTACCTCACTTTCAAAGTGGAATGCATTGTATCTCACTCTCAACTTGCTGAAATCTCCATTTTAGGAGATTTCAGTGTTCACCACCACTTTTGGCTTTCCTCCCCTTTCACTGACATTGCTGGTGAACTAACTTGCAACTTCTCTATCCTGAATGATCTAGAGCAGATTGTACAGCACCGTAACTCGTATCCCCGATTGTCTTGGAGATAGGCCCAACATTTTGGGTTTATTTCTCACCACTCGTCGTCCTCCTCCTCTTTACTGTCAAACTTTTTTCTCCGTTGGGCTCCTCCGGCCACAATTTTATATTTCTTTCCTGTCCCATCGTTCCAGTTCAGCCTTTAGATCCTCCCAAGAAGAGACGCCTTTGCCACCGCTGATTGGGAGGCCCTTGAGGAGTGCTACTCTGATTTCACATGGAATGATTACTGCCCAACAAAAAAAAATTTTTGCTGGTGATTTAATTCTAAGACCTGTTTCTGGCTAATATTGATGTGCTGATTTCAAAAATCACCTTAGATTTTGTCCATTACATCAGGTTTTCGTGCAATGTGCAATGCAATATGCCTATTTTGGGTGATCCATGAAGGGCACTTATCAAAATTGATGATTTTTGAGACGTGTTAACAGCTGTTTTGCTGTTAAAATTTTATCTGTGGAATACGCAAATCTGTGCATTAAATCTAAAGGTCATGTACAACATATTAAAATCTTGGGTATCTGTGATTTCCCCAGGTGTGAGCGTGACGTCATGATCATGAATTCATTTTTTGCTTATTTAAACACTTTTAATCATTTTGTGTCAATATTACCATTGTATATTAAAGTTCACTCCCTGCACAATTGTTTACTTTTCCATGCTGATTCTGAGTGTGTAAAAACTTATTTTTTGAAAAGAAAAAAAATTGGGCATAACCCTGCCAAAATGCGATATCTCCGTATTTGATTGCTCGAAAACTTGACGTGATAGGCAAAAACTAAGGTGATTTTTTTTAAATCAGCACACCAAACTTACCGAAAAACGTGTTAGAATTAAATCAGCAAAATTGGTGCTGGGCAGTGTTATGGATTCCGTCGACGGGGCCTCTCCGAGGCCACTGAGCGCATCATGGAAGTGATTCTCTCGGGCATGGAGGCGTACATTCCATATTCTATTTCTACATTCTACAACTAATGTAAAAAACATTGGTTCGACTTTGCTCGTTCTAATGCATTCCGCAGCAGAGAGGAGGCTTTCAGAAGATATCGTCGCTACGCAACTCCGAACTCTCACTTAGCTTATATTTTGCCCAAATCGAGCAAAAAATGTGGAACCTATCCACTTCTAATTATTCTTCTCCTTTCTGGCCAAAAACCTCTCCAACAACTTAACTTCATTTCTTTCCCTCCCCTTTTACATTTCAACGGCTCAGTTGACGTCTCTTTTCCTGATAAAGCTGAACTCTTCGCTCAAACTTTCACCTCCAACTCAACCTCGGATGATTCTGGTGCTGTTCCTCCATCTGACTTATGTCAGAAATTAGAATCTCTTCCAAAGATGTTTTTTTTCTGCCCTACATGGGCTCAAACTCTAGGAAGGCGTACGGTCGTGATGTCCCTCCTATTGTTCTCAAGAACAGTGCTTCTGTGCTGACACCCTGCCGAGGTAAACTCTTTCGTCTTTATATTTCATCTAGTACTGTTCTTTCCTGCTGGAAGTTCGCTTTCATTCATCCTGTCCCAAAGAAGGATGACCGCTCTCAATCCTCCAACTTGGTCCGCTTTAATTTCTTGTCTTTCTAAAGTTTTTGAATCTATCCTTAATAGGAAGATTCTTAAACGCCTCTTTTCTCACAATCTTCTTTCAGATCGTCAGTATGTGTTCCGCAAAGGACACACTTGTTTATCTCTCTAACTCTTGGTCTACTCCTTTCGGGATTTCGGTGAAACATTTTCCATTGCGCTAGACATATCAAACGCTTTTGATAGAGTCTGGCAGGGAACTTTAATTTCCAAACTGCCCTCCTTCGGTTTCTATCTTTCTATCGGTGTCTTCATTTTTAATTTCTTTTCTGGCTGATCTACAGCTGCGGTCGCAGATGGCCACTGTTCTTCTGCTAAAGATATTAATAGTGGTGTTCCTGAGGGCTCTGTCCTGTCACTCGCTCTTATCCTTTTATTTATCAGTGATTTGTTAAGTCGCACTTCCTATCCTTTCCACTCTTCACTTCACCCGCTTCGCAAAGCGTCCCTCTTAACAGTCACTCCATGTTTTGCGTCGGACGGCTATGCTGGACTTGCCTTTGATCTTTCTACTATCTGATTGGGACAGAGAAAATCTTGTGGCTTTCAATGCCTCAAAAACTCGGTTCCTCCATCTGTCTACTTGTCACAATCTTCCACACGACTATCCCCTTACTTCAACAATACACAACTCAACCTTTCTTCTTTTCTTAACTAAAACAGCTTCTAAGTAGTTAGGTGTGCTGTACTGGCTCCGCGGTTTCCTCACCCCTATTCAGTTGCTGTCTCTGTGCAGCTGTCTTGTCCGCCCCTGTATGAAGTACGTTTTTCATGTGTAGGGTGGCTCAACCCAGAGCTCTACTCGACCGGGTGAAATCAAAGGCTTTTCGTCTCATCAATTCCCCGTCCTCTTACTGACTGTCTTCAATCCTTTTCTCTTTACTATCGCAATTATAATGGACACTGCTCTTCTGAACTCTCTAATTGCTTGCCTCCTTTCAGAACACGCAGTACCCGACTTTCGACACATTCTCATTCCTTTTCTGGCCAACTTTCTAACGCAAGGGTTAATCGGTATTGTCAATCTTTCATCTACTCAACCAGTCAACTCTGGAACAATCTTCCTCAACCCATCTTTCCCCGTCTATAACCTCCAATCTTTCAAAAACCCTGAACCCTGAACCTTGATTTTGGCTCTCTTCTTCTTCTATGTTGGGGGAGGGTGGTTGCGGCATTCGCCTTTGGCCCCTCCTTCCTGCACAAAAAATAGAACTCAAGAAAGCACGTCGACGGAGCAAGGGTAAGCCTGGCTGAATGAGAGCCATATGGACAAGAACAGGGCTCTCATTTTTTAGGTAATTATGAATTTATACATACTATATGATTCGGCTCCACTTTCTCTAAATTACTTCAATTTATTTCAGACTTTTTCCAGTAAATTTTTCTAAATTTCCTTAGATTTACCTTAAAATTTACCTCAGATTGCCCCAAATTACTCAATGTAAGGTAATTACCTAAAAAATGAGAGCCCTGGACAAGAAACACAACTTTTCTTGAGATTTGTTACGAAAGACACGAATAAATTATCAGGTAACTTTCAAGGTTTTTTTTCTCTTGAATTTCCTTCAAACATCTTCAAGCAGATAAAGAGCGTTTGAATTTATGAAAAAACTATACAAGCCTACAATATAGTATTTTATGTGGTACCTTTATTTTTTAATTAAATACAAATTATTAATTTATTGAATTAAATAACTACAAAATTGCCCAGGGGTTGGCGACAAAGCCTATTGGTAATGGAAATAATTGCCATACATAGACCCAGTGTGTAGGCACTGGATCCACATAACAAGAAAAACATATTATTTCGTATCAAAATTTTCCATCGCTGACTCATGAAAATTACTTCGAGAGAAAAAATAATGAAAACACAAAAATTAGACGTCTGGGGACTTTGTAAAGTCAGCGAATTTTTAAGACAAAGACCATCTCAGGGCTGTTTAGTCACAAGCGTTGCTTTAAGCACGGGAGAAGTGCTTAATCTTCATATAAGTTCTGAGTGAATACCTAATAATATAAAACTAATAATACACAAGGATAGGCCTATTCCTTCAGGTATTTAAGTACTGTATAGTGAATTGCCTATATTAATGTACTTAAAGAAACAATATCTAAATACATTGCCTACATTAATGTACTTAAAGAAACTATCTAAATACATTGACAGTAATTCAACCATTTATAGCCGTTTCCTTGATATAAGTAAGGCATATGATAGGGTGAACCACAATATTTTATTTGCAAAACTAGAAGACAGGAAGGTTCCCATGTACATATTAAATTTATTGAAATTTTGGTATTCCCACCAATCTTTCACTGTTAGGTGGGGCAATGTACTATCCGAGTGTTTTGGCTCCTCTTGCGGGGTGAGACAAGGCTCCTTGCTCTCCCCTATGCTCTTTAATGTGTATATTGACGGATTAATTGCTTCACTTAATGAGGCAACAGTGGGATGTATAGATAACACAAGGATAAATAACTTAGTTTATGCCGATGATATGGTTAATAAGTCCCTCTGTTAAAGGTCTGGATCGGCTACTAAACGTCTGCGAAGTGTATTCGCAGAAACATATTCTTTTTAATGTTACAAAAACTAAGGTTATGCAGTTTCATCCAAAAAGCTGTAATCAGCCAGCTGATATAAGGTTTAAAATGAATGGTGAAGTAATTGAGGAAGTACAAGAGTAAGTATTTGGGTCAAACTATTACCAGCTCCTTGAGTGATGACTCGGATATAAGAAAACAATCTCGAAGCCTGTGTGCTAAAGCGAATATGATCATAAAGAACTTTCGTTTCTGTACAAGTGAAGCTAAAGACACACTCTTTCGTACTTTCTGCAATAATACATACGGTCAGCAACTCTGGGTGAATTATAAAAAAGGTTCTGGCAGAACCCTAAATTTGCTGTACAACAGGTCTTTTAGACTTACATAAGTTACCCCCGAGATGCTCAGCTTCGCAAATGTTTGCTACCCGCAATGTCCCGAGCTTCTCGGAGGTAACAAGACGTGCTCAACACAGTTTAATGCAAAGAATTAAAAAATCAACCAACCCGATCATCCAAGCTATCCATGAGTCCTGCCATTTATCCTCTAAGCCCGTCTAAGCTATGGACTTCTTGGTACGAAAACGTCTGTCTGTAGCTCCACTTAACTTCGACAGTGCAGTATTATTTCTAATCAATTGTATATATTTCTATCCTTAGTATATGAACTGTCATTGTATTAATAATATTTGTCATATGGACTACAGTCTGCCAATAAACCTTTTTCTTTTCATTTCATTAATTAAACCGAATAAACTCGTTGCTTAACCCCATCACCTACGTCGAAAAAGAGCCGCGCGCCCTACAACCAGAAGCGAGGCCCAACGAAATAATAAGGTATGGTAATTTCCTTCTTTACCATTAGGCAGCGCTAAATACCGAAGGCAAATAAATTTAACATTAACCAAAAAAACACTACTTAACGAGGTCCTTTGAAGACCTCCACAAACGCAACTTTTTAACGAAAAGACGTAGGGTTTTTGTCGTAAACTCCCCACCAATATCTGCTCGAAATTTCCAACGGATAAGGGTGACAATCATCATCTACAACCCTCTACAGTTTTTTCATAGAATTTAAAAGAATTTTATTCATATTACTCAATTGATCGTTTCCAAAAATTTCACTGTGAACTTTAAAACAAATACAAATAGGAATTTAGTTCTTAAAATTTCAAATACTCTTCTACGAAACAAAGTACATATCATATGGCCGTCTGTTGCCGTTTAGGGTATGTTGAAGTGGAGTCCCTGAAATGTCATTATGAGATTACTATATCACACAGACTTTCACGTTTTGTCGTAACGCCACTGAATATGTGGCGCGGAATGTAATTGAGTAATCACCAGTATTTGGAGTAGGTAATATTACCCCTAAGCACTTGACAGTATCTTACCTAACCAAAACTAGATTATCTAAGGGCGAAAAGATATATATAATGAAAATAGAAAAGCGAATACTTATATATTTGTAAATATAAGCAGTTAGTGTGTTAAAAAAAACAATTAAGTTACCTAAGAAGTTGTAGTATGTAGTTTAAGATATATGATGATGTTAATTTACACTATACGGCTAATAATATTTCCAAATAAACAAAAACGGATCACCTGAAGATCAGGGCCCCAGCCTTCATTAGTTAGTTAGCCTTATAAGGCTAACTAAGTTAGCCTTATAAGGCTAACTAACGAAAATATCACGACAACCTAAACAATCGTCAAGGGCGTACAACAGTTGACCTAACGATTGGTTAGGTTAAGTCGTGATATTTTCGTTAGTTAGCCTTATAAGGCTAACTAACAAAGGCTGGGGCCCTGATCTTCAGGTGATCCACAAAAACAAATCCAGTGACAAAGATTCTTTAAATAATCTTTCCTTTTTCCTCACCTCTGACATTTTATACGCACTAGCAGAAGTGGGTCCTACGAGCCCATTAGCTACACTTGCGGTGCTGGGGCCTTCGGCCCCCCAAATTACTGGAAGTCATGAAAATCTTAAGCTTCACAAATCTTGATACAATGGGTTCGGATGTGAAGCTTAAGATTTTCATTACTGCGTTCTTTTCTATAGTTTTATTGACGGAATAAATGAATCGAACGCAGCAATGAAAATCTTAACGCGTCAGAGCAAAAAGTTGAAACAAAGCAAAGTGCATTTATTTCTATGTTCAGAATCGCTTAATAGTAAATACATGGTGTCTACAGACAGGACTGCCTTTTTACAGTATAGAAGATATACACACACATTTTTAGAACTCAACAGATTACACTGGGTAACAAAATTTGAAAAATTTTCTGTTTATTGTGATTTGTCTGTCGTTTCTTAATGATTTCGGGGCGCTGATTCCAAAAATGATATTGGTTTTGCTCTATCATCAACCGTTTCAAAAATATAGGTTATCACACTTTTCATATGGCAAAGTATATAAATAAGGCTAACAAATATTTTCTGAAAATAAAAACGCTACTGGAAATTAATGTTTATCGAGCCAAAATTGTTTGACAAACCCAAAATGGTGCAAAGGATATAATATATATCATGAGGAGAACCGATGAGAGAATAATAAGCCTCGTTATGCACTGAAGAACGCGACTTCGGCGTATGAACATTCTTATCCTTTCTGATCAGCGACCATACGTAGTCTCCCATCATGGAAGCATCCCAATGGCCCTGGTACCTTTTCTCCATCGTTTGAATATCTTGATGGAATCTTTCGCCATGTTCTTCACTCACATCGCCCAGGTTATCACGAAAAAAAGTCTAGACGCGAATGCAGATAGTGTAATTTTAAAGACATACAGCACCCCATTTTGCCATAGCACTTAATCAAGTTTGACACTAACTCCTTATAGTTTGGTGCTTTATGGTTGCCTATAAACCCACGAACCACATCACGGAAAGCACACCAAGCCTCTTTTTCGATCGGAGTCATCTTGGCTTCAAGATTCTTTTAATTCAACAGCGCCTTGACTTGTGGTCCTACAAAGATGCCAGCCTTGACTTTGGCCTTATAGAGTTTAGGGAACATGACCCGAATCTGTTGGAAAACTTCCCCTCCAAAATCTAACGCAGTTACAAACTGCTTAATTAGACCCAACTTAATATGGAGAGGTGGTAGCAGAACTATGTCAGGCTTCGCAAGAGGTTCCCTGAGTACATTGTACTTTCCTGGTTGCAGTCCTTCACGTGGAGGCCACTGAACTGTTTTATAGTGCTCAGTTGAAGCCCTGCTATCCCACAGGCAAAGGAAACATGAATATTTAGTAAACCCTCCTTGTAAACCTAACAGGAAACCAATCATTTTGAAATTACCACACGTGTCCCAGTTATATTGTTCATACCTGATTTGAGTGAGCAGTTGTTTGACATTTTCAGTCTTCTTTCATTTGAACAGTGTGTGCAACTGGTATAGATGGATATTTGTTCCCATTGTGGAGTAGAACAGTTTTTAAACTCCTAGTTGAACTGTCAATAAACAGGCGCCACTCTGAGGGTATATGTGTTAATAGGGTGTGTCGAATTTTTCAACTTTCAAATTCCAAATATGAGGGGTGCTAAAAAGTTGCAGCATGACTTAGGAATTCTAAAGATATTTTTGTTAATTTAATATAATTTAGTTTTGCTTGGTAAGAAGCTACATAAAAATAGTGACTTTTTTGACTTTTTTGTGGAATTATATAATAGTTATTATATTAATAATTATATATGTTGTGTATATATAATGCACTGCTGTTTTTGCTTATTTTACAGGTTGAAACATATTCATCAGTGTGCTGAAGATTACTTGTCCGTCAGTGCTACCATCCTAACCAGTGGGAATTGACCTACAATGGCTTCTAAAAGGAGGACAAGACTGGGGACATTCACACATATGAGCAACCTAATTGGAACTGGTAGAGAGTTGTTGCCCTCTGAACTCCCAACTCTGCGGGACGTTCTGAAATATGGGCTACTGCTAAGAGAACAAAGTGGTGAGGATGTGAGAAACTGCCCAGCAGCCAGTCTTGCAAAGGACATTTACCCTAAAGTGCTTGAAAAGTGGGAACGAGCAAACAGTTCTTTTGTAGCCCCCGTTGTAAATTCACGAGTCACAATCTTAAACAAGATCCAAGAGAGCTGGGAGCAGGCCAAAAACATATCTCTTGGGAGAGGAAAGCTACATGTCAAAGAGGCTTTCATTGCAAAACTTGACAAGCTTTTTGACATCCTCAGTTGCAAGTGTAAAATTGTTCTCTGCTCTGAATTTGGCTGCCTTGCAGATGCTGGTTGCAAAAACGAAACTCACATTAACTGTACATGCCCTAGGGAGATGAAGATCCCTGTGAAGGAACTTGCTTTCATTAAAGGTCAGAGAGACAAGTCTGGTTCTATTGGACCACATCAGATTGGCTTGCCAGATCAACCTGAGCACAACAGACAAGTCAAAAAGCAGAAGCGGCAAGAAGACGAAAGAAGAAGGCTTGCTGAATATAAGCAGACAAGTAAGCAGGATGTTTCAATGCCATCAAATGAAATAATTTTCTCTAATGATGAAAATGAAGAACAAATAGCTGATGCTCAAGATGGAAGTTATGAAGTGACATTAGAAATACCAAGCACGTCTTCAACTTCCAATAAAAAGCCAGAGTACAACACATTAGAAATACCTAATGTTGCTATGCATAGCATCAGATATGGTGTTGGCCTGCGTACCACTGCTGCCTTTATGGATGCTGGCTTGATCACTGAAGAAGACAAGAGACTTGTAGTTGATCACAATAAAGTCAAGAGGGCCCAAGAAAAAGTTGAGATCCCTGGATCAGGAATTTGATGATCTTTGTAAGAAGGGTGAAATTGACTGCATCTTCTTTGACGGCCGTCAAGATACAACTAAAGTTATGCTGAAAGCAGACAATTCAGATCGTCAGTTCCCCAGCATCATCAAAGAAGAGCATTATTCTGTGTGCAGTGAGCCAGGTGGAAGATATCTCTACCACTTCACTCCTTAGAAAGGCTCAACGAGAAAAAAATCTGCTGAAGTTATTGCTGATAATCTTGTAGATTTCATGAAGAAGAAGGGCATTGATAAAAGCCTGCAGGCCATTGGAGGTGATTCTACAAATGTTAACACTGGCTGGGAGGGTGGTTCCATGCATTGGGTAGAGGTCAAGCTTTGCCGTAAGCTGATCTGGTTGGTTTGTGCCCTCCACACTAACGAGTTACCCCTGCGACACTTGATCACAGCACTGGATGGGAAGACCTTGTCTAACAACAAGTGGACAGGTAACATTGGCAAGGGTATACCTAAAATTCCACCCACGAAAATTCCCGCCAGTAAATTCCACCCAAGGAAAATTGCACCCACGAAAATTCCACCCACCCAAAGAAAATTAGTTTAACCAATCGTCAATGCCGTACAGTATAAAGAATCCTCTTCTCTTAATATATAAAAATAAATAAATAAATAAATAAAAATTTATTGTTTTTTATTTATTTTTTTAGGTTAATTGTGCGCCCTTGACGATTGGTTAGGTTAAGTCGTGATAGTTTGGTTAATTTTTGCTACCCGCGACCCGCACGAAAAACCTATCAGATCATAAATGAAAGACTGAAGAGACAAGTGGAGCGCTATAATAATACAGATAGTTTAGAGTTCCTCAAGAGCATTGCATACAATCTTCATTAAACGTCGAATAATTGTTTTTTAATATATCTTTTACTTATAAATCTTTTACTTTTTACTGTAATAAATTTGAAATAAATCTTTTACTTTTTACTGTAATAAATTTTTAATAAATTTATAAATAATAATAATACATTTTAAACTTAAACTAATTTTCTTTGGGTGGGTGGAATTTTCCTTGGGTGGAATTTACTGGGGGGAATTTTCGTGGGTGGAATATACATGGAACCTTGGCAAGATGCTAGACACTGCAACCGAACTTGAAATTGATCCTTCATTCACCAAACTCTCAATTGGAGAGCCTCTTACTTCACTGAGTGACAATGTCGTAAAGGATCTCTCTACTGATCAAGCGTACGGGATCACACAGGCCATAAGGACAGGAGAACTTCCCACAGATCTGGCCCTTCTTGAAATTGGTCCAGTGAGCCATTCAAGGTGGTTGACAACAGCAAACAGGCTTTGTCGCATATGGGTTTCAAAACATGGCCTTAAAGGCAAAACCCTCAACAACTTAAGACTGATAGTGGAATACATTGTTGGTGTGTACTACCCCTGTTGGTTCAACATCAAAGTAAAACACTCTTGGGTGGAAGGCCCACGCCACATCTTGTTTCAGCTGCGGCTAGTTAGGCTGCAAAAGAAGGCTGTAGTGGATGCTGTTTTGCCAACCATCAAGCGCTCAGTATGGTATGCATTCAGCGAAATGATAATCCAGACACACTTGTGCTCAGATGACAGTGAGGAGAGGAGAGCTGGTGTCCAAAAGATTGTTGACATGAGGGGTGGAGATGATGACACACTTGGAGATCTTTCTGTACGTCCCAGGAAGACACCTTCCATCAACCCCAGTGCTTCTTCCGTGTTGGAGCTGACAGACTGGTCTGACGGGGTATTTGAACCTCCTTTGACATGTAAACTGACTACAGCTGAAGTAAAGAAGTTCTTTGACAAGCCTATGCAAGTTCCACAGTGGCCCTGTCATGCTCAGTCAATAGAGAGGTGTGTGAAACAAGTCACAGAGGCAGCAGGCAGGGTGTATACACATGAGAAACGTGAGGGCTATATCAGAGGCCAAGAAGCAAGTCGGCGGCTGATGTCCAAGAACGAATCAAAGCAAGACTTTATGAAACTTCGTTTAAATATTTTTTTTTACTAATGTCATTACTTTCTAATGTTGTTTTATGATTACAAGGATATGTTTTATGATTACTTTTTATGCAGAGAAACTAAAATTTTTATAGCATTACCTGACATTTTGAGAAGCTAAATTTAATAAATGTTGTTTTCCGAGAGCAATTTATGTGCTTTTTAATCAAACGTAGATTTACCAAGCTAAGTGTTGAGCAATCACAAAAATAATAGCAGATTTGAATTCTTCACATCCAAAAACATATTTTTAAAACCCCTCAGTGAAGGAATTGGCAAAAATTTATTTTCACCTCCCAAATTGACACACCCTAAATTGTGTTAACCCAATAGCTGTGAATAGACCATTAACCTCGCTGCAATAACAGAGAGAGCCATTGACATCGTAGAACCTTGCAAACTCTTCATGACGCTTTCGGTATACAGTGCTCTTGCAGTCTTCTCCAAGCAAATTCCACTCTGAGTCTGGTGGTCAGAAGCTCAGACCCTGATTTCGTCAGACCCAAATCTCTAATTAAGTCGTCCAATTCCCTCTGATTTGGAAAGTGAGGGTTTGTACTGAAAGTTACTGTATATTCTTTATCATGACAATCCTCACCAGCCGACATCTCAGATGAGCTGGCTGCATCCTCATTTTCAACCTACAAAGCAAAAACAAAATATAGGCATAGCTATATATGTAGAAGAGCATCAACACTAAGAAAAATCGACACATAATGACCCACAGTCTGTAAATATGGAAGGTAAAGTAATGGATAGATACCTGTTCTGGTGGACGTGGTATTGGAAGACCTTCGCCATGTGGTACAGGAGCTATGGACAACGCTATGCTTGGATACTGAAGAGTCTGCCTTCCTTTAACTTTCCTGTACTTAGAAACATCTACCATGCAGTAGTAGCAGTCGTCGTGGTGGCTCTTTGGTTCTCTCCATATTCTGGGTACCGCAAAGGGCATTCATTGCCTTGCGTACTGCCCACAGCCACCCTTCAAGTATGGAACGGCAGCTTCCACAGATCACATGGGGTGCCCAGGGCTTATCTTGGTCACCCATAGGCATACCAAAATAGAGCCGATACGCGATCCAGAACTTGGTGCCTTTCACAATCTCGTGCGATACTTGCTTGGGGCCTATGTAATACTCACAAACGTAGCAGAATATATCCGGCGAGTGTTTACAAGCTCTAGTTGCCACTCTCTTTACCAAACTGTACTACATTAATCATAACCTGCAGATATAGAGAGAAGAGTTATTAAATCTGCAACAGATTACAGATTCCAGAAAAAAGATGTATTCACAATACTGAAATAATGTTCGCGATAAAAAAGGATCGATAACACTCAAATCGTCAGCACAGAGAAGTACAGAAACACAGTACCTCAGTGCTGGTAACCATCAGACAAACAACCTGCTTTCTGTGTGTGCTTACACTTACTGACTTCTCAGACTCTGCGCTCTTCTTTATATAGCACAGTGGAAGTTTCGGGCAATCTCTAGAGCAAGAAACTGTCAACGAACATCCGGATTGTTCTCAACAATTCCTGATTATTCTGATATTGCTGCGCCCATAACAACATTATACTGGTAAAACATGAAAAATGGATTATCTCTGAAACCATTGACGATACACACAAACCAAGGCCAGATTTGGACTCAGCTCCCACAAATGCATATAAAAACATAAAAAATTCTATATAAACAGAATCAGTGTTACACAGTGTTATGGATTACTAAAATGTAACGGCCCAAAATGAGACGAAATGTAACTAATTCGAAAATACATTTGAATACTGTATTTTGAATATACCGCCATGATATCGAATGTACTTGTCACTATTCAGCGACAAAGTTTTGAAAATTTTTAAACTCCATCTGTCGATTAATTGTAAAAGGCAGCAATGGCTTTGAAGCAGGGCACGATCCAGCGGCAACAAATGGCCGTCTGATATGGGCTTAAGCTTAATTTAAAACAGCGATTATAAATACGCAGTTTATTAATTGATAGTAGCTTTCTTGATAATGTTTTCAAAAGCAATATTCGCTGGAGATGAATAACTATCAACTTTTCCAACTTTCGAAGGTTTGCATGGTAACCAGCTTGCCGCCCAGGTAGATTTAAACAATTTTAACGACAATATGGTGCAAGGTTAAAATCGAGATATTAATTCAGTATAATGGGGAATATCATTGAAATAAATACAGCTTTAGAGAAGATTGAAAATTAGAGAATATCCACCATATTCCCCTCCCTACAGTTTTGGTTAGGTGGTACTACTTTGAATAGTACTTTCCTTCTTAATGGTGATACTTATAAAAGCATGGTAAATAAGTGGCACGTCGACATAGGTTGGGAACAGTGGTGTAGTCCGGGGGTAACGCAAGGTAACGGCGTTACCCCACTGGTTTTATTTCACTTTTAGCGTTACCCTACTGCCCTGGTGCTCTGTTCGATGACAATTGCCAATTCATCCTTGAGAATGCAAAATTAAACCTCGAAATTGTCACTAAAAAGGTAGGAACATGTTCCATGAAACTTAGGCACCACTCCTGTTTTACTATCACCCTGGAACCTGTAAGCAATAACGCAACTGTATTTATCAACTGAGCAGCTGCGTAAATCAACTGCGCAATTGTCATTTGTCTCAATCAGCTACTTGAACAGCTGGCCAAAAACTGTCTTTTTTAATAAATTTTTCTAATTTCAATAATCAAATGATTTATTTTCACGCATTTCAGTTTTGTTAGAATTTGCGTGTAAATTAACCTTCATTATCAAATCCTTTCCAAGTTCCTTTTCCTGGCGATATCTGGCCAGAAAAAACTGTAATGTCTAAGAAAGCCATATGGTCATTTTTGTAGAGTAGACTAAAGGTATCAGGATGTTTTATATTTTTTGCTGTTTCTACTGAACATTTTTGTATAATACATACTCTTTCTAACTATATTTCTTTCCTAACCCCTTCGATTTCAATGTGTTTTTGGGAATGTACATAAAATGTAAAAACGCTGTAGAATTTTATAGAAACGCCATATAAGAAAAATTGTTGTTGCGTTACCCCACTGAAGAAATTACGACTACACCATTGGTTGGGAACCCCTGATTTAAAGTAAAGAAAAAGGTTAACATTCGTTCGGTAAGAATGTCATCATTCGCATTTCCGAGGAGGAGCTATACACCTAAATTATGGACACGCCCCTGCATGTTAACTCGTTTGACTGTGTTATTTAAGGGCGTCTCCACGTTTTTATGTATGAAAACTTAATACATAACCTGAGCAAAGTTTGCTTTCAAGAAAAATTTGGTAACGGTTCAGAACAGGGGCGCCACCTCAATTTTTGTGTTTTTTCCACCAAAACATATAAAACCATTGGTTTCCTGTTGTTTAGGATGAATGTGACTATCGCCATTACAGTAAATTATTGCTTGAAGTGATTTCACCCCGCAGCCCCTCCTACAATCTTGGGGGGACCACCGTAGGAACTGTGGGTTTTGGGTGGGGGAACACAGCACAAGCAATAATTTACTGTAATAGCGATGGTCAAATTTATCCTAAACAACAGGAAACCAATCGTTTTAGTGTTTTGGTGGAAAAAACCCTTCTACCCTGAACCCTATACCAATCAATTTGTGATGCGTGATCTTTACGGGGGCTCCGCCCCCGTACCCCCGAGACCAAAATTATACAAATGATAATGAATAACATGCTAAGTTATGCACTGTTTTAGTCTTCATCTAGGGCACATGACGAATCAAGTTCTCAACACGGCCGCGAGCTCTACTAGCGTCACCGCACATCCGTCACAGACCGAAGCCATTTTCAAACTGAAGTGAATGAACAATAGTAGGGTTGCCAACTCAAAATTTCTTAGATTCATAGCACTGAAGTAGCTATATATATTTTTTTTCATAATTTTCTAACCGTTTTTTTGACCTTGTGACACATGCAATCAACGTATTTTAATGAGAAACAACAACTTTGTCTGTATGGTATTTTTCGAAATTTTGCTTAATTAATTAAGTGGCGCCCGTATTCTGAACCATTACCAAAAATTCTATAATTGTTCTAATGTTTAGCAATGGAGTCCCTTCGTGTTTAACTGGGAAAGGCGCCATAACATGTAATCAGTGTTTGTCCTTCTTAAGTATTGTCAGATTCAGCGAAACAAATAGCCAGCCTGAAGAAAAGTGTTCCCAACACAATGACGTTTCTCCCAATTATAGTGCATCCTTTGCGTCATGCAGAAGGTTGACTGATCATTGTCAGAGTAATATCGAAGTACCCCAATAACGATTCGTGGGTTACCTTGTATTTATTAACCAATTTCTCATTCTCAGTAGGGCGGGCACGACGCTTGAAATCGGGATCGAAAACATACTGGTCAACAGAAAATCACATGGTTTCAATTTTTTTTCCTATTTTGAAAAAAAAAAAGTTACCCATGTATATTTAAATATATAAAATACTTTCTTTTACTTAAACTTTGAGCTACAAGCTACAGCATAGACAACTTTTTCAGCTTCTTTTACATCTCATCAGAAATACAGACAAGTTTATAAGCCAATTAAAAAACTTGATAAATGTTACAAAAGTAAAGAAAAATATCTAGCACGAGTATTCACTCATTAATCAGTACGTCAAAAACATTTCCGAACTATTTCCCACGTAACGATGGAAAGCTTGGTAAGAAGATTCTTAATCTGTTCAGTGAAAGGGTGGTAGAATCTGCCGAACTTGCAGGAAACTTGCACGATAACTAACAATAGTTGTCATTCCCGTCAGAAGATTTATTTACATTTTGGATAGTACGGAAAAGTGAGAATCGAGAACTGATACTTAAGCGAATTGTGCTTCTCATCAATAGTGCAGTTCAAAGTAATGAAATTGACTGTGGGTGCGTGACTCTGTGTTTAGTCTATTCAAAACTAACAAACGCAAAGCAGGCAATGGTATCTCACTGAAAGACAGACTAACAGAAAACAATTTAACCGTAACAGTTTTTCACTTTTGTCCGATTTTACGTTTCCGTAATTTTCGCTGGAAAATAAACTTGAATTTTTCATGCAGATTGAATTTTTGCTTAGCACCGGGACTACCCCATAACACCTCCCGCCACCCCAGGTTGAGAAACGCTGGCAGTGAGGACCTTTAATATAGTATTTCCAACTCTTCTTTTAATAGTTAGTAGCAATCAAGGCCAAGAAAGAATGCCACATTCAAAATCCCGAGCACACCTTGATAGGTTATACTGAAGTACTTATTGAATGCAAACAATAAATGTCTGCAGTGAAATTAATTGTACAGTGTACTACATACGTACAATATGCAACAGTAGTTGCTGTACTTAGCATTTTACTATTAGCAAAGTACCAGTTTGTAATAGTAGTATGATCTAATTAACACACATACAATATATATGGTTATTCACATTTAGAACACTACCATCATTCGTCACTGGAGTATGTATGTATTCGATGCTCAAACTTTATAAGAGCATTAGCAAAATGGATGCTCTTGTGGAATGGATCCAATAACCTCTGCCAGATACTCAGTTTATTATGATGCAGAAGTGTTTTAACCCCAAAGATAAAAGTTCAAAGTGGTTAAATCGGGTGACTGAGGTGGTCTATCCAGCGCGGGAACACATTAATATGAACGGGGTTCACCAAAACTTGACGTTGGTATGGTATGTCGGGACGACATAATCGGTACATTTTTTTCTTTTACAACTGTACCGTGATTGCAGCAAACTATATTTAACGTGTTACACGAATTTTTTCTTTTCAGCTAAGGGTTCCTGAGTAGATATGAGAAGTGGGACGACTTCCCACTATTCCGTTGCTGTTCGCAACTTTCTGAACAAAACCTTTCCTCAGCGCTGGATAAACCGTGGTGGACCGATAGCAGAGCCACTTCACTCACCTGCCTTAATCCTTTTGTTTTTATCTATGGCGGTATGTTAAAACACTCGGGTATTGTGACAAACCTTGTACGTAGTCTGGCAGAACTCCAAAGAAACTGGATCCATTCTAAAAGAGCATACTGTTAATGCTCCAACGGAGTTCGAGCATCAAATACGCACTGTAGCGATAAATGATAATCATCTGGTGAAAGTGTTTTAAAATTGGACATCTTTGAAATGTAAACAACCATATATATTGTATACGCACGGATTGATAAGAAAAATGACCAATTACTTTTGTATCATTACTTCTTGGGCACCCTGTATATTGAACAGTATGAATTTTAGATATGGCAAAATTAGTGGGGGGGAGGGGGGTAATTTGATCACACTTGGGTTCATATATTAAATAAAATTACTTTTGAGCAACATTTAAAAACCCTTAACCTCCCCACAAAAAAAAAAGGGGGGGTTGAACCTCCCACAAAAAAAATAGGGGTTTGATGTATTTTTGAAAAAATAAATAAATAAATAATAAAAAAGTCAACCTGAAAAACGAAGTTTATTTATTTGTAACATCAAGTACGGTAAATATCCTTCATGAATGATACAAAAATTAGCAAATAAAATTAGAGTGACGAAGCGAAAAATTTACAAATAGAGTATACCGACGACAACGTGAAATTTAACACCGAAAATGTTCGGTTTTTAAGATATGGAAGAAATGAGAAATTAAAACGGAATATTATACCCCAAATAGACAGGAAATCAGAGAAACGCAAAAGCAAAAGATTTTAGTCGTCATAATGACCGACGATGCGAAATTTCAACCAAAATAATACGGCGATAAATAAAGCAAAAAGAACAACGGGCCAAACACTAAAAGAATCTTTAAAATACGGTCCAAGAATGTAATGATGCCCTCGCGGAAAACACTCATCATACCAGAAATGGAATACTTCTCAATCTTGCTGTCCCCATCTAAAAGAGAAACAAGCTAGTAGTGTAGTGGTAAGCATCGCTGACTACGAATCCATCGGCCCCGGGTTCGAGTCCTGGTGACGGCAGGCGGCGCGCAGCTAACCCAGCTGTTCATCCTTCCATACACAAAAAAAATTGGTTGGTAAATAAATGGGTACCCTGGGTAGCCTAGTGGTTAAGATGCTGGGCTGCTGATCGGAAGGTCGTGAGATCAAGTCCGGGAAAGGACCTCGTAATTTCTGATTGCCTGTGGTGGGTCGTGGTTCGAATTCCACGTTAAGCTGTAGGTCTAAGGAGCAACAAGCTCGACCTTCGTCAGAATGAACAATTCGGGCGGAAGCAAAACCAAGGTTATCCAAGGAAATTAAAAGAAATTTAACAGCAAAGTTCGCAAAAAAAAAATTATATTACATTAATACTATAAACACCCAGGAATGTCTGTCAGTCTGTCACGCTCGATATATATGGGCGATATTTGTATTTTAATGCATTAGAAAAAGGCGTAATGAATTCTACTTTTAATTATAATTTTAAAAAGTGTAAAAAATATTTGCTTTTGCGTTCAGCTTTGAGCCGAAATTTAATCTGCGGCTAAGTTCAAAAATTTACCAAATGAGTTCTTTTTATGCACTTCATACTGGTGCTGCAACCATTACAGAATAAACATTGTATCAAGATTTGTGAAGCTTAAGATTTTTATGGCTGCATTCTTTTCTATAGTTTTATTGACTGAATAATTGACTCCCCGTAACTGGGGGGGCCTGCGGCTCCCCAATTACTGAGGCCAAAGGTCCCAGCACCACGGGCGTAGCTAAATGGGCCCGTACGGCCCACTTTAGCTAGTATTTTATTTATTTTTTTTTATTTTTTTTTTTCGTACCTAAAGAGGTGGTACATATCTCGGCGAGGCAGTGAGTGGGTGATGTTACTGTGCTGGGGGTGGTAGACCAGGGGAATGAGTAAGGGTCAGTCAATGGATAGTCGTAGATGCTTTTTTCTTTGAGTGTGTAATATCTACTCTATCAATAAACAGTTTTCTTTCATTCCTTTGATCTAAGAGGAACGTCACTTCTTCCTTTGGAACCGTTTTTTCTTTGGGACAAGAACATTGTGTTAGTACTTTGCACTTGCACGCTGCAATGTCAAAAAGTTTCGTGTGTGCTTCTTTTTTGAACATATCAATCTTTGCTTTGTAAGCTTCAGAATTTTTTCTGCTTTGGTATGGCTTCATAATGACACGATACTTTTCGTGGTAGCTTCTGAACATTGTTTCAATTCGCCTGTCTGACAGAATTGGGACGGAAGCACTTTCCCAAATTGTTTTCAATTTATCAACAACTTGTTCTAATATTTGAGATATTGAAGGATCTTTATTAGTATTCTGTTTCAAATCGTTTCTTACAAACAAGTAATATTTAAAAACTCCTTCATATGTAGGAAGATTCCTGTGCCACAAATCTTCCCCCATACCAAACATGGGGCACTCAGTTGAGGCCCTGGTTGATTTTGCACAAACTCGAGACATTTTGAAAGTATACAAATCTGAAAAAGAAAGAGCTAATATCAATTATACGTTAATTTCAGTTAATAGTACATGGCAAACTTAGGGCAACACAATACAGAAATGCAAAATATATAAGAAATATAGTTTAGACTATCTGAGTAACGCCAACAACAGAACACCCACCTGCTACGAGAGCGACAGCTACACTGAACCGAGGTACTCACGTGACAGCTGAGTGAGCTGACTATAGAAAACTGTTTTTAAAGGTTGACTGAGCTATTTTTATACAAGTGTGAATAAATTCTTGTCTATTGTGCATCGTGGACTCTTCTGTAATTATTGGTTAAAATCTGCTTTTTTCAATTTTTTTCAATATTGAAGGTCATTGTGGCACCTGAAGATATTAATGTTATGATTTTAAATTTATACCAGCTTATTTCCTCACTACTCCACACATTGTCCACACTAGCCAATTTGAAAATTCGAAAAATGAGTTTTTCACTCCGCCCTAATCTACGTTGCTAAGAAAGCAAAAAGAAGCTGTGAGGCTCACCAAAGAATCTTCACAGGAGAAATTGCAGGATACAAATGTTGAATTATCATCATCGACATCAAATAGTGAAAGTGAATCTGGCGAAATATCAGACGATACATTTCCAGAGCCAGTTAGCTCGAAGAGAAAGTCGAACAACCTGAAGAACAATTATTCAAGAAAAGGAAAACTACAAATCTACCTTCAGTGGCTACTGTTTGTGACAGGACTGCAGTTTCAGATCGAGCTGCAGCATTCATTGTTAGTGCAGTATTGCAAGATATTGGAGAAGTTTCTATTGACAATACATCTGAAGTAGTGGATAGGAGTAAAATCAGAAGAGAAAGACAAAAGAAGAGATCAGAAATTATGAAATCAAAATCAGGTCCCAATCAGAGGAATCTATTTTGATGGTCGAAAAGATTCTACACTCTTCCAAGAAAAAAAGAGTCCAAAGTATATCAGAAGAAGGTAACAGAAGAACATATCACTCTAGTGAGAGAACCTGGTTCAGATTATTTGGGCCATTATTCTGTGAATTCTGGATCAGCTGAAGAAATATGTAAAGGAATGTTTGAGTATATTGGAAATAATGACATGAACCTGGAAAACCTTGTTGCCATTGGATGCGATGGTGCAGCAGTCAACACTGGAGAAAAGGGAGGCGTTATAAGGCTTATAGAATTGAAGCTGAAGAAGCCAGTTCAACATTTAGTGTGCCAGCTCCATGCCAATGAATTGCCATTACGCCATTTAGTTGCAAAGCTGGATGGAAAAACATCTGGCCCCCGCGGATTCACCGGTCCTATTGGCAGGGAATTAGAGAACTGTGAGAGTCTTCCTATTGTCGAGTTTGAAAGGATTGATGCTGAGGAACCAACTGTAGACTGTGAAGATCTTAGCACCGACCAAAAATCTAATTGATATTCATCAGGCCATAACAAAGGGATATTGCTCATCGTAGTCCAGGCAAAATGGCACATTCACGATGGCTGACTACAGCAAATCGTTTGCTTCGTCTATACGTTTCAACTGTAAGTCCATCTGAGAACCTCATGAACATGCTTCTTTTATAATGAAAGTCTACATCCCAATGTGGTTTTCTATTAAGCAAAGTACGTCTTTTGTCAATGGCTCAAAACATGTTTTCAAAACTATTGAACTAACAAGAACACTGAATGACGAAGTAAAGGATATTGTAAACCCTGTCATACAAAGAAATGCATTTTTTGCAAATCCAGAAAATATTCTGGCATCAATGATTCATGATGACCGCAGCGCCATAAGAGAATTAGCGTGGAGGCGAATAAAGAAAGCAAGGCAAACAAGGAAAAAGTTGTGAGGCGTTTCACAGTACCTGTTATTCAATTTGAAGCTACTGATTATACTGATTTAATTAATTGGCAAAAATGCATTGTCACTGAACCACCTGTGACAAGACACCTGACAGAAAATGAGATTGAAGAATTCATAGAAAACAAGAGTACCCCTCCATTCGAGAAATTCCCTTGTCATACACAAGTAGTAGAAAGAATGGTAAAATTAGTGACTGAAGCATCATCAAAAGTATTTGGATTGAACGCGCGAGATGGCTTCATAAGATCAACACTTCAGTCACGTAAAAAAATGCCATCATTCGAAAGTAAAGCTGAATATATAGTTTAAATAAAACGTTAATAGAAAAAAACATGCGCAAGGATGGGTGGTTGGGAGGGCATGGGTGAGCTCGACACGCAGCCACCTCCTCGTGGTGAGTTCTGGATTATTTAGATCATTAATCAAAAGAACATTGATCTAAATAAACTAAGAGCTGCGTAATTCAGTAACTATTTTGGTAATTGGAACACTTATATATAATAATAACAAGTAAGTTTCAGTTATTGTACTAATGCAGAATATAAGAAAATCATTATATTTCACTTTTTTCGACGGCTTTGTGGCACCTGAAGATATAATTTCGCAGGACTAATATTTATGCACAGTCATTATCTATAGCACCCACATATTTTCCGCACTAGCCATATTTGAATTTCGAAAAAAAGTTTAAAAACCTCATTTTCGATCCGCCCTAATGGATAGTAGGTAGGAGTGGTACGGTTTCAGATGCGATGGAGCAGATGGGAGTGAGTAAGGAAGAGGAGAACCGCTTCCGCTGAAAAGTGGGGGCCGTCGGCAAGTATGGATCGTAGGCAGTTGGGTATGGGGTTTTCGGCCGAGAGAGGGAAACACCTGCGACGGAGAGCGGACAGCTTTGAGCATTCCACCAGGAGGTGTAAGACAGTGATAGGGGTATGGCAGGTAGGGCAAAGCGGGGCTGGCGAGTTCGCCATGTGTCCGTGGGTGATGCGGGTGTGACCTATGCGGAGACGGGCTAGGATTACTTCTTTAAGTGGACTATTGTGGTTTTCGGGGGATCCATTAGTTGATGAAGGGGGATGGGTAAAAGTGTAGGCGCTAGGAGGTTGGAGTGTGAAGGGAGATCTGGAGTTCGCGAAATTGAAGGCTGGGTCGGGAACATGGCTGGCTATCTACCGTTCACCAGGGAAGGAATCGGTCGGCCTGTCGAACCCCGCGGAGGTTGCGGGGTCGAGTCGGCCGAGCGAGACCGGAAGCATGGATCACGGCAGACAGAGGAACATCGTGGGCTGAGCGGGTCAGAAATACCTTGACGGGCTTCTTTGGTCGGGCCAGGGGGGGCACGTTAACCCCTAAAGCGGCGCTACCCCGCCTGTCCGGGGTCTCTCAGCGGACCCTAGGCGGTGACAGGGGGTACCAAAAAGACAGGGCGGGCGGGAGGGCGTACTCAGGGTAGTTGATACGGAGGGGGCCGGGGATGTTAGGGGGGTAGGTACGATGGGGGTGGAAGGAGGTGAACCAGAGTGGTCTCGTGGAGGGGTGGAGAAAATGGCACCAAGAGGCAAGGGCAGATCCATGAGACTCATGGGCGTGGGCGCGGCCGAGCTTCCCTCGGTCACACCGTGCAGCTGCGCCAGAGCCGCATCGACTGGATCCACTGGGCTGGGTCTCGTCGTACAGGGCGGGTCGTGGATTTCAGCCACTATTGTCAGAGTCTGTGGGGGTAGAACGGTGGGACTTCTGCGATGGGGAGAGATGGACATAGTGGGCGTGGTGGGCGGTGTAAGGGTCCGAGCCGTCTTCTTGGTCTTAGGGGAAGAGGGAGAGAGACGTTGGGAGGCCGGAGGGTCTGGTGACACGCTCCGGCGTCTCCACCTCGACGGCTTGCTCCGGGCGGCAGGTTCGGGCGTGTACAGGGAGTACTGGGAAGGCAAGGTTTGAGGTGGCTGGGACCTGGGAGCCCTGGTCCCAGACTCCTGGGGGATTCGTGGCAGGTGAGGTGCGGGAAGAGGAACGGTGGGGGACAGGGACCGTCGGGTCCTGCGAGGATTTGCTATGTGGGGAACAGGAAGCAGTGGCTGGGGGGGGGGGGGGGTTCGGCGGCAGGCAAGGGCGGCGTGCCGAGAGCAGCGGCACAGGACACCCCCGGCCTCACCTCCCGACTCCGCACCCTGTCGCGTGCCTCACGGGGGCTAAGGAAGTCCGTCACCTGTAGGCCCCGGACCTCCTTCTCGAACCTGAAGAAAAGGCATTCTCGGGATGAAGAGGGGTGTGCGCCTTCACAGTTAGAGCATTTGGTGTGTTGGGGCACCTGTCAGGGTGAGCGAGTCGTCCACAGTGGACACACAATGGATGCGGCTGTCGACAAGCGGAGCTGACGTGTCCGAATTTATTGCATTTGAAGCAACGGGTCGGGTCTGGGACGTATGGGCGGATAGAAAACTCGCATGAGGCGCGGTCTCCCATACCCCATACAATACGGCCAGGGGGGATTAGGTGTTAAAAGTAAGGAGCAGACGTGGAGTGGGGGAGGGGGTGCCTCCCTGTCGGGTTGTGAAACGATAGATCTTAGTAACTCCTTGGGGTGCGAGGTCCTCCAGGAGCTCGTCCACTGCGACCGACAGTAGGCGGGTGGCGTAAATAGTGCCCTGACTCTGGTTCAGGCGAGGGTGTGGGGAAACGGACACCGAGCATCCAAGGACCTCAGGGATGGAGAGTAGGGCTTTCGTCTCTGCGGCTGAGCGTGATTTTACGAGGAGGGAGCCATCCCTTTGTGGGCGTACGTCATAGCGGCTGGAGTTGCTGTGGGTTCGGATCGCCTGGAACGTCCGTTCAGAGTTGTTCGGGAGGGACCCAGATGTAGGCCGAATCACCAGGAATTTGTGGAGACTTGGAAGGGAGAGGGAGGATGTAGAGTCGAAATGTACTGGGATATTCAACGGTCGGTAGGACGGCCGTGAATGCCGGCTCCCCCGTCCGCCGCGAGGCGGGCTGACGGCGGGTGAGGGGGGCATATGGGGAGCAAGAAGCCGGGTTGTGGGGGCAAGTCCTCGGTGGAACTTGACTTGCCCGAAGGTGGCTGAAGTGGGCTGGGGCGAGACCCCTGCTCCAGAGAGTGTAGGTCCAAGGGCGTAGTCGAGGGACGGACTGGGGTCGGCAACGGAAAAGGAGAGTGCAAGCGTTCGGCTTCCACAGGGGGGTCAACCCCATTAGGTTGCGGTCTTCCAGTGGTAAAGGACTCGAGGGCCTGGTTGCCCACCACCCGAGTGTTGAGAGGAGTAGTAGTCCGGGAATGAGAAGCAGTAGTCGTAAGCCGGGGGGGAGAAGTGTCCATAGCAAACAAAAAAGAACTTCATCCCCCGCGCGCATCCAGCCACCACTGACTCCAACAAGGGAAAGGCGAAGTGTGGGCACACTTGGTCCCACCGCCGATAGATGTCACGCAGGGAGATACACCCGCACCCAGTCCCTGTGCCTGAAAGGCGGCCACTCTCATCCAACGCGCGGTGAAAAGTGGCAGGGACAGGGTTTGGGTTTGGTTGGAAAGCGACAGGGGTGCAGGGCAACCACCTCCCACCCCCAAGGGCCAAGGAAAGGGTCAAATGAAGGTCCAAAGAACAACGCCAAAAAACAGGGAGAAGCCAGAAAGAATGGGTTAAAGGAGAAAGAAAAAAAAGCAGCAGGAGATCAGCCGGGTCCACGAGGGCAGAGAAAGCCCTTACACCGAAGAAAGGTGTATTCCCACATTCGCCACAGAGGGAAGCGCCCTATAGCTCCGGACAAAGCAAAGGGTTAGCTAGTATATATATATATATATATATATATATATATATATATATATATATAATGTAAAGAACGACGCTTGTGTAGAAGAGCGTTCCGCACAAGATGAGAGGGAGAACGAGCGAATGAAAAATGAGGTACCTCCCAGGATGATCCCGGGTTCGATTCCTGGGAGGTACCTCATTTTTCATTTGCTCGTTCTCCCTCCTCATCTTGTGCGGAACGCTCTTCTACACAAGCGTCGTTCTTTACATTAATTATAGTGTGTTGTTTGCAGTTAAAATATATATATATATATATATTATATATATATATATATGTTAAACACAGACCGTGCATGGAACAAGGAACTCTTCTGGGAAAATTAAATCCACTATAGTCCGAATAAGTAATGGTAAATGACAAATACCATAGTTTTTTTCCTTTTTCATGATTTTAGCCCGACGTCGGGCTAAAATCATGAAAAAGGAAAAAAACTATGGTATTTGTCATTTACCATTACTTATTCGGACTATAGTGGATTTAATTTTCCCAGAAGAGTTCCTTGTTCCATGCACGGTCTGTGTTTAACATATAATGTTCTCAGGGAACCATTCTGAGTTTGTAATATATATATATATATACAGGGTGTCCGAGAATTATCTGTACAATTTTTGGCTGTTATTAAAAGTCAACCATGAAGTGTAGAAATTCCAGTGTTGTCCCATTTTACAGAGAATCTCTAAGTTTTTTCTGATACCACGTTTTGACAAGTTTTTTAGAATGTACGCGGGTGACAGACATTGATGATTTAAAAGCTAGAATCACAGCTGCTATTGAGCGAATTGATGTGGATATGCTGCAGCGTACATGGCAACATTTGGAGTATCGATTGGATGTTTTGCGAATCACTAATGGTGCACATATCGAATGTTTGTAACAACGTTACTTTAATAAAAAACTTTTGAAAATACAGATTCTAAATAATCTTGTTTAAGAATTTTACGTGTGTTATCAAGAATTTTATTAAAAGATGAAATTGTACAGGTAATGTTCAGACACACTGGAATTTCTAAAAAAGCTGTCAAAACTTGGTATCAGAAAAAACTTAATGAGATTCTCTGTAAAATGGAACAACAATGGAATTTCTACACTTCATGGTTGACTTTCAATAACAGCCAAAAATTGTACAGATAATTCTCGGACACCCTGTATATATATATATATATATATTTTTTTTTTTTGTATTGGGGCGTTTACCGCCACTTCCCGCTATATGGTAGCGGATATCATGGCGAGGCGGAATACGAGAAAGAGAAACGGAGACGGAGAAAAGGCACTAGAAAAGGGAGAACAGCGGACTACAGGTGAGAAGTCACCTAAAGCTCAGATAGGATGCGAGATTGGGAGAGGAAGAGGAAAAGACGGTCAAGCGAGAAGAGAGGGCTCTCAGCGAGCATAAGGCGTAAACGTTCGGGGAGGGGGAAATCAGAAAGGAACGGGAAGGCGCGACGACGTACTGACGACAGGGTGGGGCATTCCACAAGGATGTGAGAGACGGTGAGGGGCGACTGGCAGGAGGCGCAACGAGGAGCCTCCTGCCGGAACATAAGATAGCCGTGCGTGAGGCGCGTATGGCCGATGCGAAGCCGCGCAAGGACGACCTCTTTGTGTCTGGAGCGGTGGAAAGAGGACACCCAATATGACAGACGGGGGCGGATGGACCAGAGTTTATTTCCGGTGGCATCGTCCCAGGACTGTTGCCACATGCGGTCGTAAAAGGAACGAAAGACCTGCACATAGTCTGAGAAGGGGAGCGGGCGGGGGGGGGAGGCAGCGAGGCGGCGGACCGGGCTATGCGGTCCGCCGCCTCATTACCGGAAACACCAACATGGGCGGGAACCCAGCAGAAGGTGACCCGGATCCGGTGAACGGTGTGCAGGACATGGTACTCCTGTTGAATAAGGCGTACGAGGGGGTCCGGGGAATCATAGCGCTCGAGCGCCTGAAGGGCGCTCAGCGAGTCCGAAAAAATGGTACAGGAGGACCGCGAACAACCCGATACCAGACGGAGGGCTTCCAGAAGGGCAAAGAGCTCCGCGGAAAAGATGGAGGCCTGAACCGGCAGGGGGATACCCCGGGAGGTAGGTGACAATGACGGAGAGAAGACGGCGGCCGCGACACCTGCAGGGGAGCGCGAGCCGTCGGTGTAGACGGGAACGTCGTCCGAATGGACGGGAAGATGGGCCAGAAAAGAAGACCGGAGGACGGCAGGAGGAGACTCCTTACGCAGGCCACGGAGCGCCTGGCAACGGCAGATAGGGGTGGTCCGCCAGGGGGGCGACAGATCGAAGGAGAACGGCAGAATAGAGGGTGGGGGGATCCCCAGGGACGAGAAAATCTCGGCCAGAGAGGCAGCGAAATGCCACGTGTCAGGCCGGGGTAGCGCCTGGGAGATCGCGGAGAAGAGTAGGGACATCGGAAGGCGGCAGATGCGAAGGTAACACTTCGCCATGAGAAGGCCCCGGCGAAGGGGCAGGGGGGGGTGTCCACAGTCCACCTGAAGACTAGCGACAGGGGACGAGCGGAAGGCACCCGACGCCAGGCGAAGGCCACGGTGGAGAAGAGGATCCAGCATACGGAGTGCCGGAGAGGAGGCGGAGCTGTAGACCACACAGCCGTAGTCGACACGGGATTGCACCAGGGAGGTGTACAGGCGCAGCAGAGTACGCCTGTCCGCCCCCCAGGTCGTGTGGGACAGATGACCCAAAAGGGAGAGGGTGCGGCGAGATGTTTGCCGCAACCGCCTAAGGTGTGGAACCCAACCGAAAAATCCGTCGAGGGTCATACCCAGGAATCTAACGGATGGGACGAGGGGAAGAGGAGTGCCGGCAAGGGTAAGGGCGAAGGTATGCGACAGACGGAGGCGCCGAGGACGGAAAAGCATACTGGAAGACTTAGAGGGTGAGAAAGCATAGCCAACCGAGGACGCCCAGCGAACCACCGCGTTGATGGCTAGCTGGAGCCGACGTTCAGCCAAAGACGGGAGGCGGCCAGAGCAATAGATAGCCAGGTCATCGGCATAGAGGGAGCTACGAACGGATGTAGGCAGGACCGTAGCGACTGTGTTCATCACGAGTGAGAAACACAAGACGCTAAGGACACTACCCTGAGGGACACCCTCCTCCAACGGAAAGCGGTCAGAGAGGGCAGAACCGATGCGGACGCGGAAAGAACGGGCGGACAAGAAGTTATAAATAAAGGAAGGGAGAAAGCCTACGAAACCCAGGGAGCGTAAGCAGTCGAAGACCGCGCTCCGCCGGGTAGTATCGTAGGCCTTCTGGAGGTCGAAAAAGACGGCGAGTACAAATTGACGCCGGGAGAAAGCCTCCTGCACGTCATGGCTAAGGAGAAGGAGGGGGTCGGTGGTAGACCGGAAGCGCCGGAAACCAGCCTGGGTAGCAGGGTACTGGTCACTCGCCTCCAAGGTAAAGGACAGCCGCGAGGCGACCATCGCCTCCATCACCTTGCAGGCACAGCATGTTAGGGAAATGGGGCGATAGTTCGACGGGAGTGAGGGGTCTTTATCGGGCTTCGGGATGGGGACGACGATGGACTCACGCCATCGGTCCGGAAATGAACCCTCCAACCAAATCCGGTTATAGAGGTCCAGTAGAAAGCTGAGAGCAGAGGGGTGGAGGTGCCGTAACAAGTCATAGGGGATATTATCGGGGCCGGGGGCGGAGGAGCGTCGGGGGCGGAGGGCCTCCCGAAGCTCTGTCATGTGGAAGAGGTGATTATAGGGGTCATCCCTATGAGGTGGAAATTCCGGTGGGTCGCGGCGGGAGTGGGGGGAATCGGAACTGGAGATGGCTGCGAAGTGCGCCGCGAGTGCGTTCGCGACGGCCTCCGGATCGGACACGAACTCGTCGTCCCCGACCCGAAGCACCGGGGGTCGAGGGGGGACACGGGTCCCCTCAAAGCTACGCACCTTGCGCCAAACAGTCGAGGGGGCGGTCGAGGAGGAGATCCCGGACACGTAACTCCGCCAGGAGGTACGCCGGGCTAGTTTCAAGACCCGACGGGCCACTGCCTTCAGGCGCTGAAACGCCATCTTATGCTCCGGCTGGCGGGTCCGGTAGAAGCGACGGCCAGCACGGCGCCGCTCCTGAACGGCACGGGAGCACTCTGGGGTCCACCATGGGACGCTGCGCGGCCTGGGGGAGCCTGAGGTACGGGGGATGCAACTGGTGGCAGCCGAGAGGATCTTGCTTTCGAGAAAGGCGAGGGCCTCACTAACGGAGGGAAAGGCAGGAATGGACGGCGAGATCGCCGTGCACCTCGTGTATGAGGCCCATTTCGCTCGGGCGAACAGCCAGCGCGGGCGGACAGAGGTGGGGGGGAGGAGACGGGTTGGGGTAAGACACACAGGGAAATGGTCACTGCCGGAAGAATCCGGCAGGACCTCCCAGGTGAACTCCGTCACGATATCGAGGGAAACCAGGGAAAGATCAATACAGGTGAAACTGTCATGGGCCGAGTGGAGGCAGGTTGGGGAGCCATCGTTCAGAAAGGTGAACTCTAGCTCGTCCATAAGGGAGAGAAGGGTCCCGGAGAGAAAGGTGGAGCAAACGTCCCCCCAGGCCGGGTCCCGACTGTTGAAGTCCCCGAGAAGCAGGAAAGGGCGGGGAAGCTGCAGAATTAGGTCACGGAGAGAATCGGGTGGAGGGCGTACGTTAGGGGAGAGGTAAAGAGAGCAGACCGTGAGCTGACGCCACAAAGAAAGGCGCACGGCCACAGCTTGCAAGACAGTACGGAGCGGGAGGGGGCGGAAAGGGACGGAGCGGTGCACGAAGACCGCGGAGCCCCCCTACCCGCCCCATCGAGAGGCGGGGAAGGGAGCCCGCAGTAGCCGGACACTCGAGGGAGGGAACGGGAGCCCAGTATCGTCTCCTGAAGGCAGAAACACGCCGGACACCTGGAGGCCAGGAGAGAAGAGAGACTCTCGAGGCCTACCAGGAGCCCGCGGATGTTCCACTGCAGGAGCGAAGTATATGGAGGGGTAGGAAAGTCTGCGAAACGGATGGTTATGGGGTGGGTGGGCCGATCGGGCGGCCCGAGATTAACAAGGGGATTGGAAAGCCCCGGGGCCCAACGGGGGACGCCGAACGTGGGCGAAGGCGAGGGTCACCCCGACGGGGGGGCGATGTGGAAACTGACGCCGGCAAATCCTCCTGAAGAGGAGTCACCCGGACGCCCGGGGGAGAGCGATGCAGAGAAGGGGACGTGAGGGGTATCCAGAAGGCCCCTCCCTTCACCGGAGGTGCAGGGGAGGCTGGACTACAAGGGGGAGTGGAAAAGGATACCTCACCCGGATGCATAGGCAGGTCAAGGAGAGAGGTGGGGTAGGTCACGCGCGGGGGCGTGCTCATCCCACCCACGCCGACCAGGCGGGCGAGTTCCCCCTCCAGTGGGTCCATCGACCGAACCGGTGAGGGATGTATCTCCGCCCCCACCACGAGGGTCGTCGGGGACCCCAGGGGGGAGCGTCCATAACGGTTGCGCAGCGGGGACGGTGAGGACACCGGGATGGTAGGGCGAAGGGGGCGTTTGTGTCTGGGAGAGGAAGGTGATGCGAGGCCTATGGCCTCGAACCTTTCGGGGTCACTATTGGCGCGGCGCTTGCGGCCCGTTCCCCTCCGTCGTGCGGCCCGCATGGGTGACGGCGGGTCACGGTCCGGAATGGGGGTGGCCGAAAGCGCCGGTGGAGAGGGCGTAGAAGGGGCAGGGGGGGTTGCCGACGAAGCATCGGCGTTCGCGGAGGGAGCACGTGGGGACGCGCTGGTAGTACAGGGAGCCGCGGCGGGAGTCCGCTGGGCGGCAGAGGATAGACAGGGAGTAGCGGACACGGTGGGTGGAGGCGCATCGGGAACCGCCGGTGAGGACGGGGTCTGGGCCGGCGGCGGCTGGGGACGGAGAGCCTCGGCGTACGAGGTACCACGCCGGGCCTCGCGGCCACGCAACCGGTCCCGCGCCTCCCGAGCGCTGAGAAATTCTGATGAGCAGAGGGCCCGAACCTCCCTCTCAAAGAGGAAGGACGGGCAAGAGCGGGATGAAGCAGGGTGCGGTCCATGACAGTTGGTGCAGGAAGGCGGAGCAGTACAGGGCAAGGGGTGAGGAGGGCCGCCGCAGCGGACACACAACGGGGCCGGCTGACGGCAGGAACTGCTCACGTGGCCAAACCTATTGCACTGAAAACAGCGCGTAGGATCTGGCACGTATGGCCGAACCGAGAATTCGCATGCTCGTCTCTCACCAAAGCCCCAGAATACCGAAACGGGGGGCACCAGTGAGTCAAAAGTAAGGAGGAGGCGAGGAGAAGGGACGGATGGGGATCGCGATCTGTCCGGAAAACGGTATATTCTCACCACACCCTGGGAGGCGAGGTCAGTCTGGAGGTCCTCCACCGGGATGGGTAGAAGACGAGCAGCGTAGATCGTGCCCTGGCACTGATTGAGGCGGGGTTGGGGAGTCACCGTGATCCGCAGCCCAGGACATCGGGGATAGCGAGCAGAGAGGAGGTTTCGGCAGAGGAACGCGACCTTATCAAAATGGAGCCATCCCTCTGAGGCCGAAGGTCAAAACGCGTCGTCCCCGTCTTCCCATGGATCGCTCGAAAGAGGCGTTCGTGGTTAGTGGGGAGGGGCTTGGAGGAGGAGGGGCGGAGGACGAGGAACTTGTCCATCGTCCTAAGGCCGAGTGAAGCCGTCTGGCCAAACACCACCGGAACTTCGAGGGGGCGGGAAGACGAGAAAGGCGGACGGCGACGTCGGGTCCCACGTCCCCCAGGGGCGATGAGGCCCGACCGGAGTGGGAGGCGACCTGGGCCGCGGCTTCCCACCTGAGGGCGAAAAAGCAGGTGGGTCCCTATCGGGACGTGGAATATGGGGGGATCCAGGGGTCGGGGAGTCCACTGCAGGTCCATCCGCTACTGGCGGGGGTCGGGCAGCGGCGCCACGAGCCTGGGGAAGAGAGGGAGAGGTGTCGGCAAGAAGAGCAGACGGGGTGGGCGAGGGCTGCCGACTGCCCTTACCAGACCCACGGTCCAAAGAGGTAGTCAGAGGGAGGTCATATGCACAAGCCGGGTCGTCAACGAGGTCCATTAGATTTGTAACTGTTTCCATACAAAAAATTTTATTGTTGTTTCGCGCCCGGGGCCGCGGGGAACCGATTACCCGGGGCCCAAGGGGACCAAGCGCACGCCGGCGGTGGGGTGGGTGCCTCGTCCCATGCGGGTACCCCCGTTTCAAAAGGGGCCCTTGCAGCATCGAGAGTTCTCCCCCGCCGGCAGCAAAGACCAAGGCCCCCCAGGGTCCCAGGCCCGGGCACCCTACCAGCCAACTTAGTCCGGCCCCGGCCATGGGAGCGAGACCCCCAGCGACCAGCCCCGGCAGCCCACGGGGCGCGCGAAGTGAGAAGAGAAAGCAGAAAAAAAAAACAGAGGGGGCAAGGAAGAGGGGAAAGAGGGGAAAGAGGGGAAGACAGGAAAGAGGGGGCTGTAGGATAGCAGGGTATGTTAAAAGTCTACTTCGCAACCGGGCGGGGGACCCGGCAGGGCCCCCAGCCGCGGCTGACCCCCCTCGCCACATGGAGGCAGGAGCCCGCGGGCGATCCACCCCAGAAAGACCGCCCGCGGTGAGGGGTATATATATATATATATATTATATATATATATATATTATATATATATATACAGGGCGACAAGCTTGACCTTCGCGAAATGAGAAATCCTCTCGCGGAAGCTTTGTAAGGTAAGGTACGCATGAAAACTAATAGAAAACTTATACATAACCAAATTGAATCACAAAAATATTGGAAAATAGGAAAGATGGAATGTGTAGTGTTCACAAACTAAAGGCTAGACAAGGGACATCCTCAACGCCGAAGGAAAATAGTTTGGTTGTCAGGAGGCCAAGACTGTAATCAGTTACCCAAAAAAATCAGGACCATCACTGATGTCCATGTAAAACTCCTCAAAAGATGACTTAATGCCTGGCTCAAACAATCTCAAATGAGTGGGGTGTATCTGGCAATGTAAGATGGAGCGCTCACGAAAACAATTCTTCCACCAAACCATTTTTATAAGTTGGACTGCGAGCCTGACCTCCGTATGGAGAGGAATCAGCACACACAATCTCTACTAGTCGGAACTAATTGGGGTCCTTGGTGTAGTGGTTAACATATCCGACCAGCAATTAGATGATCCCGGGTTTGATTCCTGGGAGGTACCTCATTTTTCATTTGCTCGTTCTCCCTCGTCACCTTGTGTGGAACGCTCTTCTACACAAGCGTCGTTCTTTACATTAATTATACTGTGTTGTTTGCAGTTAAAAAATAATAAATAAATATATATATATATATATATATATATATATATTTTATTTTATATTTAATTAATCGACCGTAGTTTTTATTTATTAATTTATTATTGATTTTCTCAATTTTCCGTATGACATTTTTCAATCTTCTTCCTCAGCATAATTAATCTCATTTTTATATGGGATCGCTGTTTAAGGTGAGTCGCCTCCATCTTCGTCTGTCGTACACCATATCCTCCAAATTCTTCTCCTGTAAGTCCGCTCTAACACAATCCTTCCATCTCTTCTTCAGTCTTCCTCTTCTTCGCCCACCCGGCAACTCCATCACCATCACTCTACGTCCGACATAATCTTCATCTCGCTTCATCACATGCCCATACCATCTCATTCTTGCCTCCTGTATCTTCTTTGATGCCACTGCCACCTTCACAGTTCCTCTAATATACTCATTCCTGATCCTATCCCCTCTTGTAATGCCATTACTGTTACCACAGTCTAAATGTAACACCGTTATCGTTACAGTTGCCATTTTTAAAAAGTAACAAGTAATGGCACCATTACTTGTTACTGTTACTTTTAATGAAATGTAAATATATTATATATATGCATAGGTATATTATAATTTATATATACATAAAATAATATATTATATAAACATTCGCTTACAAGTGCGAGTATGTGTTGGTTTGTATCCACTGGTTAATGCATAGGCTTTGAAGTCTGTGCATGCCTTCATTGCGTTGTTATGACTTATAAGGCATAATATTTTCAAAAAAGTGAAACAAAATTACTGCAAGATTTATTACTAGGAATTGCAACATAACAGAGGATGTAGCATACTATTGACACTAATTTACTAATGCTAGAATATACCAGGAAAGTTTAGTTTTACAAAACAATAATACGAAATACTAAAGAAATGAATCAAATGAGTTATTATGCATGGCAATGATAATTGAAATTTATTAGCTAAATATACAAACTTAAGAACTATTATTCAAAAGATCTTTATTAGCCTTTAAGAAAACAAGCTTCTCAAAAGTTGCATCTAAGAGTGAGCCTCATTTCGGATGCAGTATATCCTTCCCTACTGAAAAAAACCTGCTCAACAGCGGCACTAGATGGTATAGGAGAGAAATTTAATAAACATATTTTTAAAGTTAGTAGATGGGAAGGATGCAGAGCTAACATGCCGTGGAGGCCCAGATGAGAGGAATGACAAAACCTCTGTTAAACTTAGGTCCCTCCCTGCTCCAGGGTTCTTCACCTTTTTACTTTGACACTGCTGTCAGTGTAGGGGGAGAGGGTGGATGAGGTAAGCTGCCAGCATGCCAACGGCCAACATGCACACCTCACTCATAGTGAAGGGCCAAATTTTTAATGGTTAATGAATAATGAGTGAGGATTGAAAGAAACTAATTGCGAACTACGATAAAAAAGTAACGAGTAACGACTAATGAATGTATTTCCCTAAAAAAGTAACGTCATTACTGAAAGAGTTACTTGATTTGAAATGTAAAGCCATTACACTACCGTTACTAAAAAAGTACCATGTTACTGCCCAGCTCTGCTAATTAGCATCCTCAAACCCATGAAGGGAATGCAAGAAGGCACCCAACAAACCACTTAAGCACAAAATGTAGAATAAAAATTTAATAGATTTCCAAAATGAAAGTACTGAGGCAAACTTAAATCAACCTCTCAGTCAAGACCCTCCTGGGACAGGTAGCCCTATTAACTCATTATTTTACTGTGGCACACACTACCCCAATGCAAAACTTTTGCCACCCATGCCTAGTAGGGTGGTTCTTACAAATATAAAAAAATTTTGATATTAAATTTTCCAGGCTCCCAACCCATAATTAGGTACTCTTGAATGAATGAACTTATTTCATAGAGTTTCTTCTATTTTAGAGAATATTTAGGGGTTGTGCAGTCTTAATTAAGTTTTGTATTTCATGGGTAATTTTAAAATTTTATTAAACGGAAACTAAAATAAAGGATAACTAACAAAACAATATAAATGATGAATACTTTAAGAAAATAAACATAAATAATCTTCGCGGTATCCCAAATATGCTACCAAAATTTAAATAAATCTCCATGTAAAGTAGGATCATAAAACTAAGTGTTCTTTCCAAAAAAAAACATAACATCCCAAAACATAAGCAAAACAATATATTCTTCATATTACAAGAAATAAAAGCAAAATATTTTTAATGTTACAAGAAACGAAAGCAACATATTTTTCCTATTACATAAAAGGTGTTATTGAATATTGGACTCGTGCGCATTTTCTGCTGTCATGATAGCGTTCGTTGCACGTCAACGCTTTGGATATGAAGAACCACCTGCTACTGCACTAAATTCTTCCTTCTCTGCACCAGATTCCTCGGCATCACTGGAAACACTACTGTTATTTTCACTGGAAGAGCTTTCCAAATGTGCAGTTGAGGTTTCTGCTTTGTCCCGGGAAGCCACAGCAGCCTGATATTCCGCATATTTGAGCCTCCGCTTGATAGCCGCTTCCTCCTTCCGAACAAGGACCATATCAATCCCAGCCATAGATCCTTTGCAACCAGGTTCTCTTTGAGCCAATAAGAAAGCTCAATCTTCAGGAAGTTTTATCATGGCAAGTGCGTTTTTATGAGTGATATCAAAAATGTTTTTTGATTCTCTCGTGAATTCCTCTTCGTTCTTGATCTGAGTTTCTGACCTCCTCTTCATGCTTTTCTTTAGTCTCTGCCACTTAACAAATAATTTATTTAACTTTTTCATTGAGTGGTCTGTGCATTTGATAGGAATTCGTGCTCGATTCCAAAACTTTTCTACGTCCAGAAGTACCTCTTTCAAACTATCTTTTACAGTTCTTTTTTCATTTTGGTGAAGATGAAGGAATACTGATTACACCACTATTCGAAGGCAATTTTGCCCCTATAAGTTTGTCCTGCCAGTGCTCCATTAGAAATGGGGGCACTTGAGCGTTAGGTTTAATCTTTGACATTGTGAAAACTACTTAATAATGCTGAAATGAATAAAAACTCCAATTAGATAACTCACACAATAAAAGTCAATAACCAAATAATGATCTCTGACTCATAATTGTGATGTTAATACATCCACAACATAAACAAAACTCCCATGACAACCCGCAAATATTCACTTTACCATGAGAATGGAATGCTTACCGAATTTGCACGTGAGTTGTTAGTGATGTACTTTCAATTAAGTAAATATCATACATGCAGACTATGATGCCACTATATAATTATGAAATTAATAAATGATGACTTAGGTTTACGAAATGTTCATCACTATTAATAAGTGGAAGAATGTATTTTAATTTTTTAAATGTTTATATATTTCTTGGTTACAGTATGTCATTGAACTAATTGTAATAAAAATAACAATAAATAATGACATTGATAAAATAAATAACATGTAATGTTTTAACTTGAACACGTTCATTAACCGCTATATGAAAAAACAAGAATTCAGTTTCCAACAGAACCAAACACACCAACGCACCAGGACAGACTGGGGCTCTTTTGTTGGGAAGTGCAACGGCTTTGGCGACTCCTTATAATAGAAGTAGGTTCACAAAAATTCTTCATAAGTGTCTTTAGTAGGAGTACAATCTTTTCTCGGGTTGGGAGCATGACAATTCAAAAGTTCATTTTTACGGACCACCCTAATGCTTGGTGACCCATACAAAAATATAAGCATAACAGCAATTTACCAAGTGAAATGCCGAACTCTTCTGAAATTATAGCTTACCCACTAAAGACAAGGAAAAGATCTAGAAATTGAAATGTTATTAAGGATTCAATTCAAGAGAGATCACTCAAACCATTCCTGATTCAATGTTCTATTCTAAATAGGTCTACTGATAAACTAGTTATGAAAGGAAATTTTTTTTTTTTTTGTATTGGGGCGTTTACCGCCACTTCCCGCTATATGGTAGCGGATATCATGGCGAGGCGGAATACGAGAAAGAGAAACGGAGACGGAGAAAAGGCACTAGAAAAGGGAGAACAGCGGACTACAGGTGAGAAGTCACCTAGAGCTCAGATAGGATGCGAGATTGGGAGAGGGAGAGGAAAAGACGGTCAAGCGAGAAGAGAGGGCTCTCAGCGAGCATAAGGCGTAAACGTTCGGGGAGGGGGAAATCAGAAAGGAACGGGAAGGCGCGACGACGTACTGACGACAGGGTGGGGCATTCCACAAGGATGTGAGAGACGGTGAGGGGCGACTGGCAGGAGGCGCAACGAGGAGCCTCCTGCCGGAACATAAGATAGCCGTGCGTGAGGCGCGTATGGCCGATGCGAAGCCGCGCAAGGACGACCTCTTTGTGTCTGGAGCGGTGGAAAGAGGACACCCAGTATGACAGACGGGGGCGGATGGACCAGAGTTTATTTCCGGTGGCATCGTCCCAGGACTGTTGCCACATGCGGTCGTAAAAGGAACGAAAGACCTGCACATAGTCTGAGAAGGGGAGCGGGCGGGGGAGGGGAGGCAGCGAGGCGGCGGACCGGGCTATGCGGTCCGCCGCCTCATTACCGGAAACACCAACATGGGCAGGAACCCAGCAGAAGGTGACCCGGATCCGGTGAACGGTGTGCAGGACATGGTACTCCTGTTGAATAAGGCGTACGAGGGGGTCCGGGGAATCATAGCGCTCGAGCGCCTGAAGGGCGCTCAGCAAGTCCGAAAAAATGGTACAGGAGGACCGCGAACAACCCGATACCAGACGGAGGGCTTCCGAAGGGCAAAGAGCTCCGCGGAAAAGATGGAGGCCTGAACCGGCAGGGGGATACCCCGGGAGGTAGGTGACAATGACGGAGAGAAGACGGCGGCCGCGAGCCGTCGGTGTAGACGGGAACGTCGTCCGAATGGACGGGAAGATGGGCCAGAAAAGAAGACAGGAGGACGGCAGGAGGAGACTCCTTACGCAGGCCACGGAGCGCCTGGCAACGGCAGATAGGGGTGGTCCGCCAGGGGGGCGACAGATCGAAGGAGAACGGCAGAATAGAGGGTGGGGGGATCCCCAGGGACGAGAAAATCTCGGCCAGAGAGGCAGCGAAATGCCACGTGTCAGGCCGGGGTAGCGCCTGGGAGATCGCGGAGAAGAGTAGGGACATCGGAAGGCGGCAGATGCGAAGGTAACACTTCGCCATAAGAAGGCCCCGGCGAAGGGGCAGGGGGGGGTGTCCACAATCCACCTGAAGACTAGCGACAGGGGACGAGCAGAAGGCACCCGACGCCAGGCGAAAGCCACGGTGGAGAAGAGGATCCAGCATACGGAGTGCCGGAGAGGAGGCGGAGCTGTAGACCACACAGCCGTAGTCGACACGGGATTGCACCAGGGAGGTGTACAGTCGCAGCAGAGTACGCCTGTCCGCCCCCCAGGTCGTGTGGGACAGATGACCCAAAAGGGAGAGGGTGCGGCGAGATGTTTGCCGCAACCGCCTAAGGTGTGGAACCCAACCGAAAAATCCGTCGAGGGTCATACCCAGGAATCTAACGGATGGAACGAGGGGAAGAGGAGTGCCGGCAAGGGTAAGGGCGAAGGTATGCGACAGACGGAGGCGCCGAGGACGGAAAAGCATACTGGAAGACTTAGAGGGTGAGAAAGCATAGCCAACCGAGGACGCCCAGCGAACCACCGCGTTGATGGCTAGCTGGAGCAGACGTTCAGCCAAAGACGGGAGGCGGCCAGAGCAATAGATAGCCAGGTCATCGGCATAGAGGGAGCTACGAACGGATGTAGGCAGGACCGTAGCGACTGTGTTCATCACGAGTGAGAAACACAAGACGCTAAGGACACTACCCTGAGGGACACCCTCCTCCAACGGAAGCGGTCAGAGAGGGTAGAACCGATGCGGACGCGGAAAGAACGGGCGGACAAGAAGTTATAAATAAAGGAAGGGAGAAAGCCTACGAAACCCAGGGAGCGTAAGCAGTCGAAGACCGCGCTCCGCCGGGTAGTATCGTAGGCCTTCTGGAGGTCGAAAAAGACGGCGAGTACAAATTGACGCCGGGAGAAAGCCTCCTGCACGTCATGGCTAAGGAGAAGGAGGGGGTCGGTGGTAGACCGGAAGCGCCGGAAACCAGCCTGGGTAGCAGGGTACTGGTCACTCGCCTCCAAGGTAAAGGACAGCCGCGAGGCGACCATCGCCTCCATCACCTTGCAGGCACAGCATGTTAGGGAAATGGGGCGATAGTTCGACGGGAGTGAGGGGTCTTTATCGGGCTTCGGGATGGGGACGACGATGGACTCACGCCACCGGTCCGGAAATGAACGCTCCAACCAAATCCGGTTATAGAGGTCCAGTAGAAAGCTGAGAGCAGAGGGGTGGAGGTGCCGTAACAAGTCATAGGGGATATTATCGGGGCCGGGGGCGGAGGAGCGTCGGGGGCGGAGGGCCTCCCGAAGCTCTGTCATGTGGAAGAGGTGATTATAGGGGGCATCCCTATGAGGTGGAAATTCCGGTGGGTCGCGGCGGGAGTGGGGGGAATCGGAACCGGAGATGGCTGCGAAGTGCGCCGCGAGTGCGTTCGCGACAGCCTCCGGATCGGACACGAACTCGTCGTCCCCGACCCGAAGCACCGGGGGTCGAGGGGGGACACGGGTCCCCTCAAAGCTACGCACCTTGCGCCAAACAGTCGAGGGGGCGGTCGAGGAGGAGATCCCGGACACGTAACTCCGCCAGGAGGTACGCCGGGCTAGTTTCAAGACCCGACGGGCCACTGCCTTCAGGCGCTGAAACGCCATCTTATGCTCCGGCTGGCGGGTCCGGTAGAAGCGACGGCCAGCACGGCGCCGCTCCTGAACGGCACGGGAGCACTCTGGGGTCCACCATGGGACGCTGCGCGGCCTGGGGGAGCCTGAGGTACGGGGGATGCAACTGGTGGCAGCCGAGAGGATCTTGCTTTCGAGAAAAGCGAGGGCCTCACTAACGGAGGGAAAGGCAGGAATGGACGGCGAGATCGCCGTGCACCTCGTGTATGAGGCCCATTTCGCTCGGGCGAACAGAGGTGGGGGGGAGGAGACGGGTTGGGGTAAGAGAGACAGGGAAATGGTCACTGCCGGAAGAATCCGGCAGGACCTCCCAGGTGAACTCCGTCACGATATCGAGGGAAACCAGGGAAAGATCAATACAGGTGAAACTGTCATGGGCCGAGTGGAGGCAGGTTGGGGAGCCATCGTTCAGAAAGGTGAACTCTAGCTCGTCCATAAGGGAGAGAAGGGTCCCGGAGAGAAAGGTGGAGCAAACGTCCCCCCAGGCCGGGTCCCGACTGTTGAAGTCCCCGAGAAGCAGGAAAGGGCGGGGAAGCTGCAGAATTAGGTCACGGAGAGAATCGGGTGGAGGGCGTACGTTAGGGGAGAGGTAGAGAGAGCAGACCGTGAGCTGACGCCACAAAGAAAGCCGCACGGCCACAGCTTGCAAGACAGTACGGAGCGGGAGGGGGCGGAAAGGGACGGAGCGGTGCACGAAGACCGCGGAGCCCCCCCTACCCGCCCCATCGAGAGGCGGGGAAGGGAGCCCGCAGTAGCCGGACACTCGAGGGAGGGAACGGGAGCCCAGTATCGTCTCCTGAAGGCAGAAACACGCCGGACACCTGGAGGCCAGGAGAGAAGAGAGACTCTCGAGGCCTACCAGGAGCCCGCGGATGTTCCACTGCAGGAGCGAAGTATATGGAGGGGTAGGAAAGTCTGCGAAACGGATGGTTATTGGGTGGGTGGGCCGATCGGGCGGCCCGAGATTAACAAGGGGATTGGAAAGCCCCGGGGCCCAACGGGGGACGCCGAACGTGGGCGAAGGCGAGGGTCACCCCGACGGGGGGGCGATGTGGAACCTGACGCCGGCAAATCCTCCTGAAGAGGAGTCACCCGGACGCCCGGGGGAGAGCGATGCAGAGAAGGGGACGTGAGGGGTATCCAGAAGGCCCCTCCCTTCACCGGAGGTGCAGGGGAGGCTGGACTACAAGGGGGAGTGGAAAAGGATACCTCACCCGGATGCATAGGCAGGTCAAGGAGAGAGGTGGGGCAGGTCACGCGCGGGGGCGTGCACATCCCACCCACGCCGACCAGGCGGGCGAGTTCCCCCTCCAGTGGGTCCATCGACCGAACCGGTGAGGGATGTATCTCCGCCCCCACCACGAGGGTCGTCGGGGACCCCAGGGGGGAGCGTCCATAACGGTTGCGCAGCGGGGACGGTGAGGACACCGGGATGGTAGGGCGAAGGGGGCGTTTGTGTCTGGGAGAGGAAGGTGATGCGAGGCCTATGGCCTCGAACCTTTCGGGGTCACTATTGGCGCGGCGCTTGCGGCGAATTCGCATGCTCGTCTCTCACCAAAGCCCCAGAATACCGAAACGGGGGGCACCAGTGAGTCAAAAGTAAGGAGAAGGGACGGATGGGGATCGCGATCTGTCGGGAAAACGGTATATTCTCACCACACCCTGGGAGGCGAGGTCAGTCTGGAGGTCCTCCACCGGGATGGGTAGAAGACGAGCAGCGTAGATCGTGCCCTGGCACTGATTGAGGCGGGGGTGGGGAGTCACCGTGATCCCGCAGCCCAGGACATCGGGGATAGCGAGCAGAGAGGAGGTTTCGGCAGAGGAACGCGACCTTATCAAAATGGAGCCATCCCTCTGAGGCCGAAGGTCAAAACGCGCCGTCCCCGCCTTCCCATGGATCGCTCGAAAGAGGCGTTCATGGTTAGTGGGGAGGGGCTTGGAGGAGGAGGGGCGGAGGACGAGGAACTTGTCCATCGTCCTAAGGCCGAGTGAAGCCGTCTGGCCAAACACCACCGGAACTTCGAGGGGCGGGAAGACGAGAAAGGCGGACGGCGACGTCGGGTCCCACGTCCCCCAGGGGCCGAGGGGGCCGGGGGCGATGAGGCCCGACCGGAGTGGGAGGCGACCGGGGCCGCGGACTTCCCACCTGAGGGCGAAAAAGCAGGTGGGTCCCTATCGGGACGTGGAATATGGGGGGATCCAGGGGTCGGGGGGTCCACTGCAGGTCCATCCGCTACTGGCGGGGGTCGGGCAGCGGCGCCACGAGCCTGGGGAAGAGAGGGAGAGGAGGTGTCGGCAAGAAGAGCAGACGGGGTGGGCGAGGGCTGCCGACTGCCCTTACCAGACCCACGGTCCAAAGAGGTAGTCAGAGGGAGGTCATATGCACAAGCCAGGTCGTCAACGAGGTCCATTAGATTTGTAAATGTTTCCATACAAAAATTTTTATTGTTGTTTCGCGCCCGGGGCCGCGGGGAACCGATTACCCGGGGCCCAAGGGGACCAAGCGCACGCCGGCGGGGGATGGGTGCCTCGTCCCATGCGGGTACCCCCGCTTCAAAAGGGGCCCTTGCAGCAAAGACCAAGGCCCCCCAGGGTCCCAGGCCCGGGCACCCTACCAGCCAACTTAGTCCGGCCCCGGCCATGGGAGCGAGACCCCCAGCGACCAGCCCCGGCAGCCCACGGGGCGCGCGAAGTGAAAAGAGAAAGCAGAAAAAAAAAACAGGGGGGGCAAGGAAGAGGGGAAGACAGGAAAGAGGGGGCTGTAGGATAGCAGGGTATGTTAAAAGTCTACTTCGCAACCGGGCGGGGGACCCGGCAGGGCCCCCAGCCGCGGCTGACCCCCCTCGCCACATGGAGGCAGGAGCCCGCGGGCGATCCACCCCAGAAAGACCGCCCGCGGGGAGGGGGATGAAAGGAAATTAAAAGGCTTATTAGTGCCTTACCATAACTAATTCTTTCAGTCAATCAATGAGAAGGAAACTTAATCAAATTACTTTATCTCAGCTTACCTCCAATGCCAGGGGATCACCTTCCACTGCAATGAATTCCTTCTCTTGTTTATTCTGCAAATGAAAAATATTCATATTATTGCACTTAAACTGAGACCTTAGTTACACATATATACAAATAAGTCCTTTTTATATATATGTGTGTACAAAATATTTGAAACAGTTTTATATTAGGAATCAGAAGAGCACAGTCTGCCAACTCCACATGCCAAGCTAAAACTCAGGGTTTGGATCTATGATACTGAAACAAAAAATTGGCACTGACCATTCTGTCAAAATAAGAGGCAAGACAACTGCACTTAAGGTAAATTACCCACACAGAGACTACTTATGTATGGCTGTGAAAAAGAGTTTCCTTCAAATTAAAATTTGAACAAAGTCCCCAAATTACTAATTAGTAATTTTTATCTTAAATATTTTTTCAGCAAAATAAATTTTAAAATAACAAGCCACACCTTTGGCTCCCTTGCAGGGTTGCCACTCTAAAATTTTGAAATAAAGCTAAAAAGCTTTATTTTTGTGAGAATTTTGAAGCCCTAGTTTCATTCAATATACTGTATATATCCAAAAATATTAGTATATTGCATCATTTTTTTTTTTTTTTTTATAAACCCCTACCAACAAGCCAGATGAAATTGAAACCTTATTCCTTATACTCTTTAGATAAAAAATTAAATTATTTCAAAATTAATTACAAATGCAATTGACCCACATTGTCATCTTATAACTTTTATTTCAAAATTTTGAATCTAGAGAGAATGTGACAATAGAATTACTGATTATACGCTTATTGTAACCACAACTTATTTCTCGTACTAATCACTGTAAATAGAATAATAAAATGCATAGTATTTCCAAATTTATTGTTAAACACTTTACAGTAAAATCTCAATAAAGCCCTTTTAAAGCTCACATGACCAATTAAAACTCTTTTAAAGCCTTTTTTGTAAAATCTGAAATTTAAAGCTTTTTAAAGCTTTTAAAGCCCTAGTGGCAACCCTGCTCCCTTGTTATTACTTCATGATCTTTAATGCCACTTATCTTGAGAGATCTGAGACATTAGCTCCACCCACTTTATGCAAGTCAGCCAATCATAACAGTTTTTTATTTATAAGTAGATTAGTAATTTGTGGAGCTTTTCTTTAAAAAAATTGTGGACTTTTTTCTGCAACTGTCCTATACTGTGGCCTATATATTTTCATGCTGCAAGGGAAAATTTGGAGTAACCCTAAACTAAATTCTTTCTAAGGATATGAAACTATGAAGTATGACCCAGTGCTAACATCATAAAATTCATTTAAAGTACTGTTGTGTATTAAATAAACAAATTCTAACTTAGGCCAGGACCAAGTATAATAGTAGGCCTTGGTTTTATTTATTGCTGCATCAAATTTTTCCTTGTCTAAGATCATATAATCAGGGACAAGTTATAACTCAACAGGCCCCATTTCATTTATGTTTACCAAAGACTTTTAGACAAAGCCACTAACAGAAAAAAACAAAGTGCCTGTCAAGTATTTTTTCAGCAGATAGTAAGTGGTACAGTACAACTAATTAATAAGCAAAATTATCAGTTTTTAGGCTTAAAATTTTACAAAATACCAAACCTATGCTCGTGTAAAGAAAAACTTGATTAAGCAAACCGAGTCTATATTGCATCAGTGAATTTAAGGTATGGTATATCAATTTAGCTTATACTACTTAACTAATAAATACAAATGGTTTTGGTTCAGTCAGTAATTCTCCACAACAATAAAAGTGGTAGGGAAGTTTATTAAGAAAAAATTAAGAGAGGCTGGAAGTTCTTATCTGATTTTATGTAGCCAATATAATGCAACTTGAAGATTTGCATTTATTCCTGAACAAGAACCATGTCAGAACATCAATGTGCCTTCCCATATTTGTAACCTTGAACTTTGGTGCAAGAATCTGGTTTTTGCTCAAGATGCATCATCTTATGATCATTTGTGTGTGTGTGAAGTTTATATTTAGTTAAAAAATTATGGCATGGACTTCCATTTGACCTCTACCTGTGACCTTGACCTTTGATTAAATGACCCAATTTGATGATTCATATGAACATGAAGTTTTGTCAGTTTATGTTGTGTCCAAAAATTACGGTATGGACCTCTATTTGTAACATTGACCTTTAATGTAGGGGCCCCGAGTCCTATTTAAAACACATGGTCTTTTAATGATCCATATGTTGTGATGTTTCATTAATTCATATCGAGTAGTTCAAAAGTTATGGCATAAAAACCTAGAAACATTTTTAGTCTGAAAAAAATAAATTAGACCCGAGTAATTTAGTTGAAAGTTAGTTTATTTTAGCTATTATCTTTCTACTGAAGGGCTATAAAAGACACCCTTCCATGATTACACCCAGAACACTTATTAAGCCCTTCTCAGCTTCATATCATTAAGGTTAGTTTAATTAGTTTTCTGAATACAGTATATGGAATTACCTCATGTGTGTGTGTGTGCGCGTGCGCATTTCATTATCTGATACTCATATACAATGGCCTATTTTCTAAATGTAAAATTTTAATATTTTTCTCACAAAAACCTGAAATTAATTTATTTAATTTAGCTTACCAGTTTCACTGACAGCTTTCCAACATTCTTCACTTGCTGATCAACTTTCTTTTCACAAACAACGTCTGAAAACTCTTCTTTTACAGAAATCTCATCTTCGATATGTAAAGTCTGAAAATGATACTTCTTTCACAAAACTTTTTCAAACTAAACAAACCATTTCTATAATTTAAACTTATTAAAAATGAAAGATTTTGAGTCAAGGGCAACTAACCATAAAAAAGTGGTATTGTCTAGTTTGTTATAGAGGTATCTCTAAGCTTTCGAGTGAATTAGCTAAAAGACTTGCCAATAAACACTCAATTGTAAGACATTTATTCTTGATGTAGTGAAGTCAGGGGAATCAGTATATTTCTTAAATAAATAGAATGATCAAATACAGGGTGTCCCAGGAGGAAATGTCAAGAATGCACCATTTGACTCTTTGGGTATTTCTAAGTAGAAAGTATTATATTGACATGTGCCTGATTCCCAACCGTTACCGAGATACAGGCCTCTACAGTTTCCGGGAAGGTGGATTGGACGTGGACCTGTGGCATGGCCCCCTCATTCGCCTGACTTATCTCCACTAGATTTTTTTGTCTGGGGGTTCTTGAAGAGTAACATTTATCAGCGGAGTGAGCCCGAAACTAGGGAGCAGTGGTTGCACGTATACAGGATGCGTTCATAAACCTCAGAAATGAACTTCCGCGTTTTCCTTAGCAAGACTCGATGGATCGGAGGCTCACCGTGTGCATTGAAGAAGGAGGTGGTCACTTTGAAACCATTCTGCAATAAGTGCAATAGTGTATTGTATGTTTGTACTTTTTGTTAACCACAAGTGTCATTAAATAGTATCTAAGATCGCCTTTTTATTAGGTTTTAATTACCCCAATGTAGAGGCCTGTATCTCGGTAATGGTTGGGAATCAGACCCATATCGATATAATACTTTCTACTTAGAAATACCCAAAGAGTGAAATGGTGCATTCTTGACATTTCCTCCTGGGACACCCTGTATAATAGAATGAGTAACACTATTACTGGAATTTAATCACAAACTTAGTTTCAAAGGCTTTTGTTTCATGCAGGGATGGGAGTCGGCCAAAAACAACCGACTCCCGACTCCTGAGTCAGTATTTTTAAAAACCGACTCTGACTCCCGACTCTTTCCTTATCATGCTGATCTACAACCTTATAAATATTGGGATGTTTGTTTTGTAGATGGCGTTTCAAGTTTGAGGCTCTAGTTGGAGCATTAGCATGTTTCCCAGTGTAAGCACTAATTTTTGCATTACACTCTTTACCATCCTTTTCTACTTGACAAATAAAAATACTTTCATCCTCATTTAGCTTAAAATATTGAAAGACTGCTGATTTTCTACTAGGCCCACGACTCATTACTAATAGGGGCTAATTAAATTAATAATTAATATATTGCTAATTTTTATATGGTACCTAGTATCCTAAAATAGAAATATGAAATTCATTTGCTAAGATTTACCAGAACAATAAATCAAATGTGGAAATGTGAATCTAGAATTAGTTCAGGAAGATATTTATTTAGGGCAGAGTAGTATTGTGGTAAATTGTTGGCATATAGAAATTGAATCAAAGAGTCGGGAGTCAGTCGTTTTTACCGACTCCCGACTCTTCAAAAAAGCCCTGACTCCCGACTCCGACTCCCCACCTCTGGTTTCATGTCACAGTAATGAAGTACCCAAAGTGAGGAAATTTAACGTTGATGAAGCAATTATTTAGACTACACAGAAAGAACAGTAATTCAAGGCTTTTCAATACCTGCCATTCATGAATCAAATTTCCATTACTAAATAAATCTTTAGATCGACATATTGCTGATGATTCACTCTCTTTTAATTTCAACTTCAGTTTTAATGGTCAAATGTTCTCTTTTTAAATCAAATTCTCTTGCAGTTTCATTCATTTCCAAACATGATATAACCTAGTTGGTACAAATGCAGTAACGTGAATAATAAATGAAAATTAAAGTCACTTTAAAGCGAGTCTGTTAAAAGAATAAGTTCTTTTTAGCACACTGATTAAAAGCATCTTCACTGAATGTTTAAACAAAATTTTCTGAAATTACCTAAATCCAATGCAAATTCTATTCAATACACTAGCTTTATCTTATGATATTGTACAGCAACAACGCAGCTTCTTACTACCGTATTTGATGGTTTATAAGACGCACAGGCACATAAGACACCCACATTTCAGCAGGGAATATTTAGGAAAAAACTTTTGAGTGTATTTAAGCATTTAATGTTTACTCCTACTAATATGGAACATGAGCATGAGATCAGCATAGCAGAAGAAATCATTTACAATGTAAGAGTTCAGAAATGATTACTGCTTAGCTCTGAATGGTTGGCTGTTGTACAAATGATAATCATTTCATAATATCATCAATAGTTATAAATCCAGCTTTAATATTACAATTAGAGATGGGATGATACCAAAATTTTGGCCGATACCGATACCAACAATTTGGTCAATACCAATACTCCAGAAAAAGACAATACTTTGCTGATGCCGATACTACTGAAACTTTCAAGTTTCAAATTTCAATTAGTTTCAGCTAGACTAACAACTGGTTGATCACATTCTTGCTGTCAACTCATGTCTATTCATAATTCAAAGTAACTAATAATTAACTAATAGGAGTGAAATTCCAAACTCAGTTTAACTTTATTTCCAATTTCATTTCAGAGTTTTACAAAAGTAGGGCAACAATAAACATAAAATATTGATATTCAAGCATATCAGAGTGTAATCTTTAACTAATATTCTTCACAGAGTTTTACTAAGTCATTAGTGAGTGGCAAAAATACAATAAAAATTAAAAATTATAAAATGCAAAATTAATAAAATATTTAGACAATGGCAAATTGGCAAAAAGACTTCCTCACTCAAACACAGTAAGCTACACACAACACTGGCTGGTATGGGCAGATTTTTTGCTGATACCGATATCAATACTTTGGCACATCTCTAATTACAATAATTCCTTTTTTAGTTAGTTAAAAGAAATAATAATGTAATAATAATAATAATAATGCGTTTAAGTAAACAATAAAAAAAATTTTAATTTGGAAGTTGCTAGGCAGAATTTAGCTTACTGGAGACATCTATTGGGGGATTCATTAGCCTATGGGAGACTGCAACTTCACATATAGGACGTGGGGTGATTTTTTGAGCCATTTTTTTTGGAAAAAAAAGTGTCTTATATGCCATCAAACGTGGTAATTACTTTTTAAATCTGTAAATATCGTAAATACACCAATAACACTGTTCAACAATGATTTTGTCTCAGGAAAAGTTTTATGTTATTATTATAGAGTTTTTAACGCCGATTACAAAAATGGTCTTATTATATAATTACCATGGGGACCAGTAACTACCATCATCAATATATATATATATTTTTATGCAGGAAGGAGCAAGGGCAAATGCCCACAAAAGCACCCCCTTCCCCCCAACATAGAAAGAGCCAAAATCAAGGTCCAGGGTTTTGGAGATGCCTAGACACTCTGTATTTGAAAGATTGGAGGTCATAGACAGGGGGAAAGATGGATTGAGGAAGATTGTTCCAGAGTTGACCAGCTGAGTAGATGAAAGATTGAAAATACCAATTAACCCTTCATTAGAGAGTTGGACAGAAATGAATGAGAAAGTGTCGAAAGTCTCTCCTTAAAGGAGAGTCATATAGTATATGTGATCTTTCCAGGAAAGATCACATACTATACAGGGTGGGTAAAAAAAAAGTGACCCCTAAGAGGTAAACTGTCATATTAAAAAAAGTAAGGGGACTTGAGCTCCCAAACTTCATAAATGCTTACCTTAGCATGTTGTTCGTCTTAATTAAGAAGTTGCTTGATGTGTCCCCCTTCCTGCTCAATGCAGGCCTCCAAACGTGGATGCCACTGATCAATACACCTGTTTACATATCATTGAGACACCTCCTCCCAGTCAAGCAGAATTCTTTCATGTAGTTCATCTATGTCTCTTATATTGGTACCAGGGATGTAAACTTTGGACTTTAGGGCTTTCCAAACACCATAATCTAGTGGTGAAAGATCGGGCTACTAGCCAGCCACATATTGGGTTCAATAAAATCTGGTGTTTCATTCTCAAGGAATGTGACAGTTTGGCGTGCTCTGTGAGCAGAGGCTCCATCTTGCTGGAAAATATATCTTTCATCACTAATTCATCAAATACCATTTAGATAGAGTGAAAGATACTTTTCAACAAGATGTAGCCCCTGCTCACAGAGCATGCCAAACTATCACATTCCTCGAGAACAAAACTGGATTCTATTAAACCCAATATGTGGCTGGCTAGTAGCCCCGATCTTTCACCACTAGATTATGGCATTTGGAAAGCCATAAAGTCCATAGTTTACATCCCTGGTACCAATATAAGAGACATAGATGAACTACACAAAAGAATTCTGCTTGGCTGGGAGGAGGTGTCTCAATGATATGTAAACAGGTGTATTGATCAGTGGCATCCACGTTTGGAGGCCTGCATTGAGCAGGAAGGGGGACACATCAAGTAACTTCTCAATTAAGACAAACAACATGCTATGGTAAGTATTTATGAAGTTTGGGAGCTCTAGTCCCCTTACTTTTTTTTAATATGACAGTTTACCTCTAAAGGGTCACTTTCTTTTTACCCACCTTGTATATGGTGATTCTCCAACCTGCACAAATTCAGAGATAGGATGAGGACATTTCACTACCCTTTTTTTGATCTGCACAAGCTAATATTCAAAGATAGATCAGCACAAATGTTTTAAAATTGTGGTAAATACTAAAAAAATGACTTAACACTTTTTCACAAGCAGTTGTAGGTCCAGAACAAAAGCTCTTAGTACACATTCACTTACAGTATGCAGTACTTACATACAATACAATACTTATGCAGTATGTATGCATGATACTTCAGGGGCATTCCATGTCAGTTCAATGGCAAAAAAAACGTGACCATCACCGATTTTTTTTAAAATTGGCACACTTATAGATCTTAGTGAGAAAAACAGAATGACGCTTGTTTCAATACTCTAGGTCATATGGTTCCGGAGATATGGCTATTCGAATTTTGTAAAAAAAAAAAGGTCAATTTCCAAGGTCATACCATATTTCAACATGAAATATCTCGGCTCCTATTGCACTTACAGAGACCATTTAAACACTATTTTAAAGCTTTTAAGCAGATCTACAACTTTGTTTATATTCATATTTTACCTCAGTGGTAAAAAAAGAAAGTTGATCTTATTTTTTACCTTTGACCTTGTGTGTAGGTCATTTGATGTCACAACTGATTTTTTTCTCCTTTCACCCAATTTTGGGTACACATGTCTACCTTAACCTAAAACAAGATTTTTAGTATTGATTAAGTTAGTATAGATGCTACAGCCATTTCAGTGGACCATACCCACCTCCATTTTGACCAAGTACCTTTTTCCACCAAACTTTGGAACTGTTTGAGCTACAGTGTTGAGAAAAGTACCATTAGATTTGTTTCACTGAGATCTATGTATTTTTGTTTAGAACTGTTTGAGCTAGTGTTGAGAAAAATAATATCATGTTTTCATGATGTCACCAGGCAAATATTGGAAGGGCTGGAAAAAAAAATCCCAAAAATGTCATAATATTCAAATCTACATAATTTGGTAAGGACACATCTGCGAACATAGTGACTTATATCAAAATGATGAGAAAAGGTAATTATTCATTTTTTGACCCAGTCTCTTTTTATAATGAGAGCAAACTTTTCTGGTCAATTTTGAGGTGCTCTGCACGAATCTGTCATCCATTTCCTGTGCAAATGCGTAGTTTTCGAGATATAGTAATCTTGAAAACTACGCATTTGCACAGGAAATGGATGGCAATTTCATACAAAACACCTCAAAATTAACCGGAAAAGTTTGCACTCGTCATTTTTGTTTAAACTAACAAATTTAAACGAAAATATCATGACTTAACCTAACCAATCATCTAGGGCATACAGTTGACCTAACTGGTATCACGTACTGAACTGTCCGCAAAATATTAGGACCGATCAATTTGTGATGCGTGATCTTTACGGGGCTCCACCCCCTTACCCCCGAGACCTAAATTATACAAATGATAATGTAATAACATATGCCAACCTTGCATGGGTAGTCCGCTAAATTTTGCCTGCCCTTAAACTGAAATGACACGTTTATTTTTAAGATTTTTTTACGGTACCTAAAGACCTTCTGGTCTTTTCTTAAAATACAAGCACTATTGTATTTAGGGCAGGTCACGGATGTCTTAATTATTCCATGATTGAAAAAAAGGTCTAAACTCTTGTCTTCATCGAGGGCAATATGATGGATCACGTCTTCAAAATCAAATATGCATAACTGACACGTCATACTTCGTCACAAAAAAACCAAACTGAACAGACAAAAAACTGCTAAAAATTATTTATTTGTAAAACAGGACAAATTGAATTACGCAGAAGTAGCCAGAATCACCAAAAATAAGAAATATTCACCAAATAGTCGATATATATATATATATTGAAAAAACACCAAAAATAAGAAATAGATTTTAATAAAAAAACACATTTTATACAAATTTGCACAAGATAATATATATATTTTCTTATTCAGTTTTGATTGGTTATTCAATATATATTGCTGTTATAGCTGGGTGTGACTGGGTCAAAAAATGAATAATAACCTGAGAAAATTATGCTTTAATATTTTATAATTATATGGTAAATATTTACATTAGGGTCTCCACCCAATTTTGATGCCAAAATACATTTTCCTAGTAGTGTATCATTTTATGCGGAAATGAACCAATCAAAAGTTATGAGACTTCAAAGTTTTAACATATTTTGGTTCATTTCCCCATAAAATGAAGGCCAGATTTTAACATTGCACATCAAATACTACTAGAAAAATGCATTCGTGTCCAAATTGATAGAGAACCTACCTAACCTAACTTACCTAACCCTAATATCAATGGGTAAATATTTACAATTATATTTGCTTTTGATATTCTGAACATGATGATACTCATATTATCAAAAAAAAATAATAGTTACCCCTTTTTCTTTGATGTATTCAATCCGACATGAATGCAACGAGTCTTTTGTTTATATTGGGGTTCTGGGCATGCCAGGACTAGGCTGTTTTAAACCCTAGATCCTGTCTGCTTTGCAGATAGCTGGTGAGGGAAGCTATATTTTTGGAACCTCCTCGCGAGTGACCCGTTGCCCACGTCAGGCTAACATCATGAAAAAGGAAAAAAAACTATCGTGTTTGTCATTTACCATTACTTATTCGGACTACAGTGGACTGGATTTTCCAAGAAGAGTTCCTTGTTCCACGCACGGTCTGTGTGAATCCAGATTTTGTTTGTAAACAAAAGCATAGTCCATATGTGTATATAGTTTCGGGAACTATTCTTGTAAAAATGCCTGTGCTCACAGTGTAAGTATATACAGTGTTGGGTTTCTGGCATTTTCAGCCTGTACGGAAATCTGATTGAGTCAGCGAGCAGACTCTGTCGCTCAGTGACTCTCGATTCTATTTCCCAAAAGCAGAGTCACCGCTTCTCCGTTTTCTTTTTACATCATTGTTGATGTGTGCACACACACACAAATATAATATAATAAATAAATAAATTGAGGGGTCGCGCGTCTTAAGGTACCTAAGCGCCACCTCAGGCAAAACCGTGTTTTTGATGGATATCACTATTTTCATCCTTCCTCTATCGCGTGGTTTGGGTTATAATGACCTTACGACACTAGAAATATGGTTGAAAACCTTATGAAGCTACCACTATTCTACTGCTACTACTACTATTGCTGAACTTGGAGGCTATATCTGGCGAATTTAAATTTTGGCGCTTAGGTACCTTAAGACGCGGGACCCCTCAATTTTATATATACTGTATATATATATATATAGATATACAAAGGTGGGCAGTTGCGCCGCAAAAAGTGCGGCGCAACTTGCGGCGCAACATTTTTGGTTGCGCTTGCGCTTGTGCGGCGCAACTTTTTGAAAGGGTTGCGCTTGCGCGTGCGGCGCAACTATTTCAGCAGAGTTGCGGTGCGGCTGCGGCGCTACAAAAATCGTGCGCGTGCCCACCACTGCAGATATACATTAAATGCAAAGGTGGGCAGTTGCGCCGCAAAAAGTTGCGGCGCAACATTTTTGGTTGCGCTTGCGCTTGCGGCGCAACTTTTTGAAAAGGGTTGCGCTTGCGCGTGCGGCGCAACTATTTCAGCAGAGTTTGCGGTTGCGGGGTTGCGGCGCTACAAAAATCGTTGCGCGTGCCCACCACTGTATAATATATATATATATATATATATATACTAGCAGAGATACCCGGCGTTGCCCGGGATGTAAGGGTGGTGTCAAAATAAGGTAAAAAGATGAACAAAACTAATGAACACATAAACACAAAGTTTTGGTAATTGTTTTTATTCCTGAAAACATCAGACATTTTGTAGCACTTCAGTGTAAACAATGTTACGTGTTTTTCCATTGGGTGTCAAAACATAAAGATTGCGAGGTGTTCCAACTTTTTTGGGCCATTGTCACCATAGCAAAGTCACACTCAAATGTCAAAATGCAAAAACTTATTCCTTAAACTTATATTTTAAAAAGTTCTCGAAAATAATGATTTTAAGCTTTTTTTGTGTCAAAATGCAAAAACTTATTCCTTAACCTTATATTTTAAAAAGTTTTCGAAAAATAATGATTTTAAGCTTTTTTGTGTTAAAATGAAAAAACTTATTCCTTAACCTTATATTTTAAAAAGTTCTCGAAAATTTTGAAACTTTTATGCACACCATTAGATTCCCCGTGAAAAGTTATATCTGATTCACTACCTTAAACACTATTTGGTGCAGCCATATTCATTTCAATAGAGAACAAACAAACAGACAAACAAACAAACTTCCTCTTTTATATATATAGAGACCATTCGACGATCTCCCAAACCTGCTCAACAGCAAGTCAGAGAATTTCGGCCACCAAAGATCAAACAAAGTGCTCAGAATTTGAAAGATTTACTTCCACCAGTGGAGGGAGTGCACAATGGAACCACCACTCACGAAGCAGTTCTCTGTCGAACAACTCGATAAGATCACTGAAGAGCCCCTTGTTGTCCGGATACCATGTCACTCCCAAGGTGTAGAACGCTGTGTTAGGGTGGTAACTGAAGCGTCTGGGGCAGTGTATGGAAAGGATTCAAAAGATAGTTACATTAGAGCAGTACTTAAATCCCGTGACTTTATGCCGTCATTCAAAACTAAACAAGATTTTAATGTATCATTTACTAAATAAAACTGTCTAGTCTACCTACCTACTGTACCTACCTACTGTACCTACCTACTGTACCTGTCTACCTACCTACTGTACCTACCTACCTACCTACTGTACCTACCCATTTACTAAATAAAACTGTCTAGTCTACCTACCTACTGTACCTACCTACTGTACCTACCTACCTACTGTACCTACCTACTGTGCACACCATTAGATTCCCCGTGAAAAGTTATATCTGATTCACTACCTTAAACACTATTTGGTGCAGCCATATTCATTTCAATAGAGAACAAACAAACAGACAAACAAACTTCCTCTTTTATATATACTGTATATATAGTAGATAGAAGAAGATATATACCTCATTTTTTCATTTGTTTCGTTCTTTCGCTCTCGTCTTGCGCTGAATATTCTCCTATACAAAGCGTCGTTCTTTACGTTAATTATACTGCGTGTTTGCAGTTATAATGTGTGTGTATACATGGGCGCCCGCAGGATTTTTTCCAAGGGGGGGCAAAATTTAATGTATTAATAGGTTGGGACCGGAGCAAGCAAAAAACTTTTGACCCCTTAGGAACCAGCAGGTTAATTCTAAGCAAGTTTAGTGTTGCATTTTCTGTAATGGAAAATGCAAATATATATTGTATATACATACAATGCACATGATAACAATCATTTATTTTATTTATAACAGAAACATGATAGAATGAAGAAAAAAGCACACTGAAGTAAATGTAAGTAATTTTAAAGGGGGACTTCTGAACAAATAAAAAGGTAGCAACCTTTTATCATGCACACAAATAAAAATTTTCACCCTTTAGGAGGCAGTTGGATACTTTTCAACAAGTTTAGGATATAAATATTTTCTTAGAAAATATTTAATATATTTTCTTGGCACTTCCAGGGGGGGGCAAGCGCCCCCCCCCTTGCCCCTACCTGCGGGCGCCCATGTATGTATATATATATATATATATATATATATCATACTGTATAGGGCCAATGTACATACATAATTTGTGTTAGTCTGACCAAATAATTATGTAGCCGACGTCCTATTGAAATTTTAAAAAATTATGCGTAAGCAGCTTACACCGATAAACGTCAATGCCACGAAATTGTCAGAATTAGTTAACTTGAGTTCGGAAGTTTTGGAGCCACCACTGACAACATGTATAACAAACAAAAATTTAACACAACTTAAAGAGGCCCCAATGCAAGTGCCAAAGTGGCCTTCTCACACTCAGATTGTGGAGAGACGTGTGAAAATGGTCACAGAAGCAGCTAGTCAAGTTTACAGTCACGAGAGCTACATCAAAACGCAAGTAGCAAGCCGAATGCTGATGTCAAGGAACCGCAGCAAAAAGGACATGACTGCATTGGTTACTTTCAAATAAAGACTGAATGATATCTTATTGCCACTTTAAATGTTGATAGGATGTTTGCACACATTTGTTATTTTGTTATGAATTTATGGAAAAATGGAATTCTTGAATTAAAATTGATGTAGGTACGAGTTATTTTTTATTGTTTTTGAAGCAGATATTATTTTGTATGCCAAATGATTACATTAAATTGATACCAAATCACATGATTTTCAATTTAGTCATTTCACCCCCAAAATTGACACACCCTAGTGGTAGGGCAATTAATGATGAAGATAGAGGTAAAATCCAGGAAAATCTGAACAAAATCGTTGATTGGTCAGTCACATGGCAAATGAGATTTAACGTCGATAAGTGCAAAATTTTACATATAGTTCGCGTAACGGTAATTTTGCATATAGTATGTCAGGGAAGGAGTTGGCAAGTGTAGAACAGGAAAAAGATTTAGGAGTTATCCTCAATGGTGATTTGAAAGTGGTGAAACAAAGCACAGCAGCAGCAGTCAATAAGGCGAACAAGGTGCTAGGTTTTATAGCTACGAATTTTGAGTACAAATCGCGCGATATTATTGTTCCTCTTTATAAATCATTAGTTAGACCCCATTTGGAGTACGCGATCCAATTTTGGAATCCGCATATGCGCAAAGATATAAATAAAATCGAAAGAGTTCAATGACGAGTAACTAGGATGATTCCGTCGCTTAGGTCGAAGTCGTACGAGGATAGGCTTTTAAGGAGCTAAATTTACAGGGTTGCCTTTTTTGGCACTAAAGTACCAGATTTGATACTTTTAATTACTTCAAGTACAGTTGGTACGACTTTCAATAAAGTGATGAATATCTGGTACTAAATGGGAGTAAATGTATCTATAATGTCTATGTATCGAGACTAATGTTGAATTTAATATCTTTACCTCATTCTTCTGCTGCTGCTGAGAGAATATTCTCACTGGTGAGTAATATTAAAAAAAAATAGATTTCGGCTTAACACAGGGACACTCGATGAATTACTGCCTCGCAACAATTTGCTTCAAGAATCAAGATGCTAATTGCAAGTCATGGCAATACCCCCGCCCCTCAGGAAACTAGTTGAAAAAATTAGTAATAAGTGGTCTTTGCCTGAAGAATTAGAGGATATGCAGTTTTAATAATATTGGTAAGATTTATGCTATTTTAATAATTTGGTACTTTTTATTTGTCTGATCTGGTACTATCTGAAAAAGTTGAGTGGCAACCCTGAGTTAAAATTGACTACACTCGAGACTAGGAGGCTAAGGGGTGATCTAATTCAGGTTTTTTAAATTATGAATGGGTTCGATAACGTAAATAGAGAGCGCTTTTTCGAAATATCACAATATAATAGAACTAGAAATGACGGGTGTAAGTTGACAAGTAGAAGGTTCGAGATAGCAGTTGGCAAAATTTTTTTTACGCATAGAATATTAAATAGCTGAATAGTTTGCCGGTAGAAGTAATTAGTAGCACGTCTATAAACATGTTTAAAAATCGATTAGACGCATATGTTGATAGATTGGGTATAGTTTAAGGTAGTAAAATTAAAGTTTTTGATTCGGAACCCACGTAAAGTTGTAGGTCCCCTCCGCCACCACGGAGGACATGCGTAATACACAACTACAACCACAGTTAGGTAGACCAGCCATGAGTGGATCCTAGGGTCTTTGTTGGTCAAACATTATAACAAATTGAAGTTAACCCATGAGACTACATCGAAAACTATTTTGCTGTCTGAACTTAAAACGAAACCACTTTAAATATAGTTATCAAACTTTTAGTTATCGCACATGAACAAATTTGAATGAGAAGTGGTTCATTGGTTTCGTTTCTTTTGTTTCAGGCCATCTAAACAACTTCCATTCAAATTGGTAAATGAATACACGTACCGGTAAACAATAGTTTTGTCTGTAGCTATTTCTGTCATCATGGACATTAGGAAATTTATCATGCAATCTAATAGTGATAGCCAACCGGAACCACCTTCAAAGGTTGCCAGAAAAGATAACATTAGAACATTACTTAACATTTTTGAACTTTTTATCAATGACGCTTCCTATTTTACTATTAAAAACCTATGTAGTATGTAACGTTATGCAAATACTACTATGTTCCTTTTCATCTTTGGAAGGTATGCCCGATCAAAATTCCCTTCGCCCAAACTCTGCCCGGGGTTGATAGAAAACCGTGGCGCCGCCACTGTTGGTCAGGGTCCCTGGGTCTGCGCGTTAATCCGCCACTGATCATCAGTGGTTAACTGATGGCAGTGATGGTAAACTGGTAGCAATGATATTTTGATGGCTAAACTTTTTTGACACTAGGAAGGAATTCTAATGATTTATCAGCAGCAGTAAATCATGGTCATTACTTAAATCATTATTTTCATGGTCTTGCAAAGCCATTCGACTTTATTACCTGATGGACCAAAATCCTATCATGCTACCGCAAGTAGTATATCAATGGATTGCCATCGGACAACCAAACTAGAGAGAGCCACTGGTATTTTATTGATGGTAAATTTTCAGTGAAATTCTAGGGGTTGGCCATCATAAATGCACGCGTGGATAAAAGACTAAAAACCGTCAAAATTCCAGCAATGTTGAACCAATCACGCTCCATCAGTGAGAAACTATGGGCGCTTGTTTTCCACTTGTCGCTAATATTTGCTGGATCGCCAATGGTTAACTACGGACAATTTATATGGTTTGATGAAGGCATGCCAACGTTGTCTATCAGTGGGTATAATTGGTACTAAGCCAACGATTAACCAACTGTGGTAAACTATTTCCTTAATGGAAACTTAGTCTCATCTTAATTTCCTTCTGTGACCAACCTCTACTGGATCCCTTTAAGTATAAAAACTATTTTTCAATAAAAGGGTGCATATCAGAGACGATAAATGACATAGGAAACAGATAAAACTCGTCATTGCTAATAAACATGTACAGCAAAGAAATCACATTTTCAATACCGACACAATTTTGTGGAACAAGAACAGGCAATAAAAAATAAATGTTTTGGGGATTTCCTGAAGCAAATTTATTTATGTCGTCACTGAACTGGAGATACTTTGTGATCTCATGCTCACTTAACAGTGAAGCAAGTGCATTCAGTTGAGCATAGCCAGTTTTTGATCAAGGTAAGATTTGAAAAACGTTCGTCTTCACAAACTAACACGCAAAGTAAGGCAAATTCGGAGCGCGGTTGCGATATTTGGAAAGGTGGCCCCCACTCCTCCGTGCGATTTGATGTTCTGCAGCATCTTGTGTCAAGAAGTATGGAAATCGCAGAAATTCGTCCACAGTCAGGTTCCAGATCATTTCGATATTCCTTGATCAGTTAACATCACTTCAGTTTATCAGTGCCCTTTGCGGGCAACGATGACAGAAAAGCAAAGTCTCTTGAAATCTGGCGATGTACAGTCTAGTGCTGATGCGGAAATGAGAGTACTAATCAGTAGAGCCCAGATGTTCAGGCAAAATGCCATAAATGCCTTTTTTTTAGTTTACAGGGAAAAAGTGCCTTTTTAGTCATAAGTGCCTAATTTGACTTTTTTCCATTACTTTCTAGTATTATTCCATTAGTTCCAAAATAGGCCTATCAGTTTATATATGTGTATGTGTGTGTGTGTGTGTGTGTGTGTATATATATATATATAAAAAACAGCGTGCATTTTTTTTTGTCAGGAAGGGGGGCTAAGGGCGAGTATCCGCAAAAGCGTCCCCTCCGTAGAAGGAGAGAGCCAAAGATAAGGTCTCTAATGCTCAAATGCCATTTTTCTTTTTTAATATAAATTTTGAAACGAATGTGCAATGTGTAAGATGCATGTATGTATAGTGAGGAATAGAGGGAGAACTGGGTGTTTGATGGAAAATCAGATCAACTGAGGACAGTGACAGGAGAAACAGTTCCAGCACTCCGTCTTGTACCTAACATCCTCGCTGCAGTACTTTCCTAGTCGATTGGTGTCTACAATCTCCTTTCATAATACTATTATTTTATATTAAAAATTTTCTTAATTTAAAGTAATCGGTAACACTTCTATCTTCTCGCGTGGACAAATATGATAAGAATAAAAGCGCGTAAAACATTTATTCTAAAGAATTTTCATCGTCTCAATTACGAGGCAGATGCACGATAACATTTCTTTCATGCGATCGAGTTCCCCAATACATATTTTTAGTTTTCTATTGCAACACTCGCAATAGTTCGTTTACCAAACAATAGGAAATACAGGGGAGTAAGTAAGTGACCCCCTCCCCTCCCTATATTACATATAGGGAAGTTATAACGGTATTATCTAGAATTAATTTTTTCTCAGTAATAATTTCTTAATCTTGAGTAACATTTAGAAATAATTATCCGAAATATTTAGAGAATATTTCGGAAATTTAAATATCATATCTAAAAAGAATAATATTTAGTATTAATACTTAACTAAAATGAAGTAGGAATAACTAAGCTATGAAAATATTCATGGAAAATTATCTAGAATATTTAGAAATATTTATCGGAAAATCTTAAATATTTTGGGGTCCTCTTGTCCGTCTTCGGGCCCAACGCCATGGCGTACTTTACGTACTGGATAATCCAGCCCTGATGTCAACCAAGTTATAACTACAGCTCAGAAGATAGTACGACATTTTTCAAAATACTGAAACCACACTATGTGGTAGACTACATTCTAAAAATTCATTTAGTCTAAAAATTAACGAAATTCTCATGTTCAGAGTTGAACCTAAAACATTAGGATTTGCATGTGGTTGCAGAAATCTTTAAGAATTGATAAAGTCTCGCTACCATTTTTTTTTAATTTTAAAAACTTGCCAGATTTGTTATCATCCCGATTTTACACTGCTGTTTTAAATTAAGCTTTAATGCATTCAAACGAATGAACGTATTAAACGTCCATTTCCATCACAGGATTATTTTCGTTCAACCCGCGATAAAGTTCCTTGCGGCGTAAGTATTTTCAGCTCCTCGGGGGTTAGAAGCTCGAGTCCCTAAGGGTCCAGTAAGGGGACAAACGTTCGGTGGCTGGTCGTGACCATTATCATTTTGTATCAGTGCGAACGTTTTCACCCAAGATAGCGGCGGCCATTTAACACTAAAATATAGGCCTACATACAGTTCCAATGTAATAGTCCTGCACCTATACCGACAATACACATGTAAACTTCGTACATATCGTGCAAATGGATTAGCCAACTGGTTAATTACACGATTTTTACCTCTATTTCAAAAAGTTCATAAGATATATTTATTATCTACAACTTAATTATGGATTCTGAACCAAGTGCGCAAGTGCATTCGAACAGAAGAATATCGAATTTAGTTTAGTTCCGCGGTGTTAAAGGTCGATCCATTTCATCTGCGAAAATACAAGCGTGTATGACAATGTCGCATGTACAGTATACTCCATAAAATTCTTTCCAATATTTTTTTTTTTTCCATTAATGAAGTGAAAAATTATATTTTTCTTAAGCAACACGTTAATTTAGGAGTGTGTATTGCTTTCTCACACGCAGATGCCATACAGGACCCATATCTTTCTTCGAAATGACTTCACAAATCAGTAGGGGGGGGGGGGGAGAATAGGACTATATTTATGAAACCATTGATTGAACGCATTTTTTATTAACACTAAATAGAAACAAAAACAAATAAAAAAATTGTGTGAAGGATTGAGGGCACAAGTGTTGAAATGTGTCAAGTATTTTCTCATTAAATACTAGATTTGTTTCGAAATACTCTTATCTAAGATGAAGAGAACGTCCACGCAATATGTTCATTTCCCTACATCTCATTCTACTGTAGTTTTTTATATCTTCAGGAGACGCACCCAAAGTTTCCACCATATAATTATCCGTAAAGATAAAACCAAAGTATGTTAGCACGGCAAAGCACACAAACCAGATACCGAAACTTACACGTGATTTCATAAATGCAAGAGTGATGACGGCAGCCGTTAACCACTTCATCAATATCGGTACGTCAGTGGCTTCGTGTTTTACGAGATGTGGAACGGATTCCCTGAAAAAAAGATCAGGAACACAAGCCCACCCGTAACAATAACAAACTAGTATCCCTCCGACACAGGTACATCACCATCGTGGTTAAAAAGCCATACAAATTAGTGTGATTTTTAAGTAATAAAAGAAAGCCCAATAAGCACGAAAAAACTCCCATAAAAAGCGAAGATATTCTTATCATGTATTTTCGAGGAGTGCAGTCATGAATCTGAACGAATACCAAGTCCGCTAAAGTGTACAATAAAAAATAAAATGCAGTCAAATACCGAGTTTCCTCCATGCCTCCAATTTCGGATACAATGCTTGTTAAACAGCAAAGATAAACACAGATTCCAGTAGCTTGTTGACATATGTAACTTATAAATGTAATGTAGAACGGGAAGCTATTTGATTCTTCAAAAATATCCTTCGTCTGTTCTTTAGCCATTTGCCATAAAACCCGATACCTTAACTTCTCAAACTCTGCCCTAGCTGCTTCTTCGTTTAATAAGAGACCTCTGAGAACATTCAAGCAGGGTTCCCAACCTAAAATAAAAATTCAAAGAAACGAAGCTTATCCAATTTTGTAATTAAATTCCGATAAAAGAAAATTCAATGTTTGCTTTAAGGCGGCATCATCCCACTCAATGTCACTCCCCATTTCATTCCGTGCCCAAATGTGGGAAAACTGCGAGTAAGAATTTCAGAGGAGGCATTTTCAAATCGGTCTATTCCCAATTCATGCCATTCTCATCCACGGCTTTCCCACTTTGGTCCAGCTTAGGTCAACTTAAGTTAGGTTAAGCTGAATTAAGTTAAGTTAGGAAATATTAGCCATTCCCATTTGGTGCCTTTATCGCGAATAGGAACGGGGCAACTGTTTCTCAAGTCATGAAACACTCCCAACTCTGGATTTTTCACTGTGCGCATTTTCCATTTGCGGACCATGGATGGGAATGGGAGGGACACTGAGTTGAAAGTAATCCTTAAGAACATGCTGCAAATATAGTAGTTTTAAGCATATCTAAGTACACCTTTCACGATTAAAGCCAATTTAAATTGGTAAACTTACCATGCATTCTAAAAAGGATGTAAGGAGACTCTGGAAGAAAGCAAGCGGGAACAATGGGTAGTGCAGACACTACTGCTCCTACCATCGCTAAAGTTTGCCAGTGAAGATACGCTCCCAAAATACACATCACGTACATACCTTAATTTTTAGAAATATATTCATTTCATTTAGCAGCATCTCTACCGCTTAGTTCTATAGTTACACGGGTTTAAAAAGCATTTTTCTACTTTTATAAATCACTAACGAGAGAATGAACTATTACTATTCCTGCAGATCAGAGGGGAGAAACTAATTTGAGAGATCACAAAACTAAATTTGAAATATCGCAAATTGACCAAACTAGAATATATTGTTGGTCCCAATATTTGCCACCTCAGTGAAGGAAAAATGTCTCAAGATACACATTTCAAAAAAATCGTAAACAGAAATAGTCCAAGAAATATTTTTGGGAGAAGAGGGACAATACAGTTCCTAATTCACAGTTAGATTAAATACACCTAAATTTCCATTCGCTAATATAATTGTTTCCGAGCTATTTTCAAAATTTTCATTTCAGTACAATGCCTGCATACCATTTTTAAAAGACTATTTTTATAATTTCTCCTATATATTTACAGGCTTTATTAGTTTAAAAAATATACCTGATGTACTGGAAATCGACTTTATCCAATCTGTTTTAGGTAGATGAGCTTCAGTTATGGTTTCAGAGGTAATATGTATTTATCGAAGTCTGCACTCCTACGCACACACCACTTACAAAGCGAGATGTTAAAATTAAGCTGTAAGAATCGGCCCAAGCTAACTGAACCCAAGCTGCGGAGAAAGTTCAATATCAAGTAACTATAGTATATTAAGTTAAGATAAAGTATCTATAGTTACTATAAGTACTAACAGCGTGTAACCGACAACTAAACGAGTAAATATTTACTAGTCAAATGTATTATAACATGTATAAACAATTATTGCAGTTCGACACGTTATTCGATATACAAGTTTCTCAAGGTGAAAATTAAACTTAAGTCAACTGCACATCTTGCGAAGAATCCCCTCTAATGAAATGGATAACGAAGGAAAACTGATTCAGTTCTCCCAAGAAATGGACGGCATTTTGGTTAGAAACTAAGTGGTGAATTATAGTTTCGATCAGTTATACAATTTACCCGAACTCGCAACAAATAGCTGACGCTGTCAGTAATCGCACTTTTGACGAGTGCTGCCTGGCTTTTGGGAGAACTGCACCTATGCAGATGCAAATTTACATAATTAACTTTATCCCATTCATCAAAATGAGTGGGATTAAGTGGTTCAGTGCAATAACTTGAATGTAGAAGGTCGCTGAAAAGCTATAGTATGGGCCATTCTGTAGTTAAAGGCCCACTATAAGTCCTAGTTGGTTATAATGAAAGCGAAAATACAAAAATCAAAGTAAAAAGTTTAAAAATATTTATCGATTATTCAAAGTGAAAAATATAACCATCGCGACAATATTCTTTCCTTAGTAATAGATTGTCAGTGTGAGCTCTGTTATAATTAAAGCGAAAATCCATCTAACGGAGACTTACGGGCCACCCTGTAGTATCGGGAATAAAAAGTTAGCGTCTCAACCAGCTGAAGAATCTTGGCTCCTAAATTAAAACAAAAAAAAATGTTTTGCTGGGTTTCAGCCTATTTAGTGGGTGTAGTAGTTCAGTTAAGCGGTTTCTGGTAATTCGGGATACTGGTTCAAGCTCTCCTCCACCTGTTCCAAACTTCAACAACCTTGTCTTAGTTCCAAAAATGAAAATCAATGAGAGGTTGAAAAGGAAGGAGTGAAGTTCAAAGAAACTGAAGGAAACAAAACAGGTTGATGAATGCCGCTTTTTCGGGAAGAGATTAGAGAGTGAAAATCCTTTATTCTTAGTTTTCATAAATTTTATTGGTGAATCTACATTGATCTAATTAGCAGTATTAATAGGAGGATCGGTACGAAAGTAACGCCTTTTATTGTATTCACGAAGTGAAAAGTAAGGCATTACTTTTGTATCGACCCTCTTACATACCAAAGGTATCGTATCAATAATTAGTTTAGCGTTTTACAAAAGTACACAGTACACGGAAATCATCGAACAAAATAGCGATGAAAACATCCTAGGATTGTATTTGACGAAAAGTTGTGCTAAAATACTTCCGAGGACAGCTCCCGTAAAATTTAAGGAGATAATCCATATTATCTCCAAAAGAAATTCCCTTTTTTGTATAAGGGGCAAAAAGATCGATCATAAATTACAAAAACCCAGTACACAAAAAGGTAATTAGTTAACATACGAGCTTCATAACCCGACCTCTGAACTTTGCCAACAGGAAAAATATTTTGTGTATTACCAATATAATGAACTGCTTTAGTTTAAAAACTTTAAAATAATTTGAATAAAATAATGACAATGAATTATAACAAAAAAAAAAATTGAAAACCGAGTAAAGTCTGACGTCACAGTAAACAAAAATAATTTGATCGTTAACTAAATAACCAGTCTAGCTGATACCATTTGATCAGTCTTGTTTATATTAATTTGATAAAGTACATTGTGAGTAGCACTTAAATTTTGACACGAGGGGGGTCTCTCACTGCTTTCTTTGGCCCCCCGCCGACAAGCCAATTTGAAATGACGCCCCTGTAATTGTACGAATATTAGTACAGTAGTTAAGTTAATCCTATATATGCACTTTCACCAACAAAAATTCGGTTTTACTCGCTACTGGAATGTCTCCAACAATTTTTCACAAAAATGGGGTATAAAAACGCGCCTTAAGGCATTTAATTTTTCAGTATTTTATGGGGAGTTGTTAGTACATTGATGAATAAAGGAAGCTTAGTAAGCAATGAGTAAGGCTAGTGAACCAGAGGTAAATTGCGATTGATCCGATTGTGATGGAATCATTAGCTTACGACTAAGTACTCCTTTATTTCGTTTCAGAAAGTCAACACACGATTTAACCATTACAATAAAAAAAAGTTTACGGAAATTTTTGTTGTCGAAAGTCATTTTTTTTTATTGTTTAGTAACAATAAATTGCTTAGTTCAACTTCTTTTTAATGGAGTTACGCAAACCTAACACTAGTCGCTGTACAGTGTGCACGTGGGTCCACACTGGCCTAGGGTTAAACTACTTTTCCCATAATGCAAATGTTTAGTCCCGTTTAAGAATGGTATTTTTGTCTTGCCACTAAAATTAGAGATTAAATTGAATATTCATCACGAGAATTATTAATCTGCTTTTCTCCAGTGAGAACGAATCGGTGTCGGATTTAAGGAGGAGGGGCAGGGCGAGGTTCCCACGTTGTAAAAAATATAAAACACTTTTAATATAAAATAAAGATGCCACATGAACAAGATTCTTCAAAAAATCTCATTTTGACAAGTTTCATCGAAGTCCTCTTAAACTTCAAATTTGTCAAGTTGTAATTTGATTGGTAAACCCACGGTCCCTTCCCCCAAAAGAAGTCCTGAAGCCGTCACTGGAACGAGTTGTATATATACACATTTCTGTAATAGAGTCTTATTCCATTTAAATTTAATGGAAGTAAAGTTCTATAGGGAAACCCCTGTATTAATTATTAGCATCATTTTGTTAGTTGAGGTAATGTTCATATGGCCAAATCAGTTGGACCAACCCTAAGACCGAATAAAATTTTCCTGCTCAGCTTTGAAATGATCGAGCGAATGGACAAGTTCCGCATCCAGGAGTTTTCTTAGGTGGACGGGGGTGAGGGGCTGATAACCCAAATTGCTTCTGCAGTAAATTCAAAGACGCGTGAAATAGTATAGAGTAATTTTCAAATTTATGTGCCTTAGTGATAAAACACCAAGACTGGACATTATCATTTGAAAGATTCAAAACGTAAATTATATCATTGAGCAATTTTTTTTTTATACAAGGGAAAGGAAGGGGTCACGTGACCTCTGCCGTTACGAAGGAGATTAAACCTCTAAAACATGATTTGGAGTTGCTATACACTTCAAGGAAACTCTCTGCTAAATTACAAACTAATCAATTTTTCAAAGTGACGGTAGAGGAAGTTGTACGCATAATCTTGCGTATTAAACATACCCCATTTTCCGACACACCAATTCTTTCGTCCTTCAAAATGGATGCCATAGCTCTGGAGAAAACCCGATAGCCATAGACGATGCAAAGTTACTGAATCCCATTAGAAAAACTGTATACGTCTGCAAAATTAAGTGTAAAAATTGGATAAATATAGGATAAGAAAAGCTATGGTTCAAGCGAAATTAAAGGGACCCTAAATGAATTACTTTTAAATTTTAAGATTCAATCTTTATCTCTGGTATAAGTTTTTTAAGTTTCTAATAATGTGGAAGTTATAAATGCAATCTTCAATAAATCTTTATCGTACATTCAAGATTTTCAAGAAAAGTGCCAAAAATATTAAATGGTAGGACTTTCCCTATATTGCCTCGTTTCATACGCCTCTCTCCACCTACAGATAACAAATACTAAGATCCCTTACTTGCGTTTTGGCAGCTAATCCGATTGGTATGACCTTGGCCACCGGTTCCACCAGTTCTTGCACTCTCCGTTGATCGCGATTGGGATTGAACTCCCCAACTTCTCTCTCCTGGGCTATACGTTCCCGACGGCTTATTCGACGAGGACCCATGGCTGATCTTGAAACAGATTGTAAATTAGCATTGTGGTCCTTAGTTTAGTGAATGGTGCAGGAATGCTTTATTTCTCAATTTTATACTTGTTCGGATAGGAATAAGAACCAATACTAAATTATTGTTCCAAGACTTTAGAAGTTTAGATAATACGACTCAAGGTTACGAATCTTTTAGTTTCAAAGGTTTTTATGCAAGTATTGTGAAACTTAGTTTTATTTAAATATCTGTAGAACAATTTACGCTCTGCGTTTATGTGCACCTTTCAAATCTAAAGGGGAGACATTTGGTTTGAGGACAGGTTATTGCCAAATTTTCCGCATTACAGACGTATTCAAAATTTATGGAGGGTTCTTGCTAGATAAATCTACCGTGTATTTGGTATGGGTAAATATAAATCGCTTAAAACAAAATATTAAGATTTTCTTCCTATTCCTTTTAAATATATGGTAAACTTAGTTTCGTAGACACTTAATTTTTGGACCCCTGATTGGCCGAAAGTTGGCCACACAGGAAATAACCAGTGATGGGCATTGATACACCAAAATGCCTAAGGCGATACCGATACATCGATGCTATTAAATCGTCTAAAGTGATACGGATACATCAATACTTCATAGATGACTACAGGATATCAATAGAGATATATGCATCGCGATATATTACTATAAGAACGAACAAATCTTACTCGTATGGAAGTAAATTTTTACTTTGTATATTGGGTGCAAAAAAAGATCAAAAGTGTTATAAACTTTTAACGAGGAACATAATAAACTGTAGGTGATCTGCCCGCTTTAAGATGGTTGTGAATTGTGATATTAATAATAACGAGTATTACCCTTAAGAAATACCAGTTGGCAAAACATCTTATCGGAGAGTCTATTCCTCTTTGGAAGATAAATGTGGCCCGCCAAACTGAAAAGCCGTTCCACGGGAGCAGAGGATGGAAGTGGAGTATTGTACTAGTGAAAAAATTCAATTTCTGTGGATGCGCGGCGCGAAAAATATTAACATATTGTAAATATCAGATCCCTCCAACATTATAACTTAAAACCATATTATTTGGAAAAAAAAACAGTTCAGAAAATTTGCGGATTATATAACTTTACAATTTTACTTTCAGTTATTTGCATGAATGTATCGGTGTATCGATGAATCGATTTTTTTCGATACATTTAAGAAAAATGACCTTAGCGATACCGATACATCGATCAAATAGCTAAGGCGATACCGTTGCCGATACAAAAGTATCGCTCGATACGTAACGCAGATACATTTATCGCGATACGGTGGTGTAGTGGTTAGCGTCGCTGACTATGAATCTATCGGCCCCGGGTTCGAGACCCGACGGCAGCCGGCGCGCAGCAAAACCCAGCTGTTCATCCTTCCACACAGTAAAGAAAGTGGTTGGTAGATAAATGGGTACCCTAGGTGGTCTAGTGGTTAAGGCACTGGGCTGCTGATGGGGCGTGGTTCGGATTCCACGTTAAACTGTAGGTCTAAGGTGGAGTGAAAAGCTTGACCTTCGTCAGAATGAGCAATTCGGGCGGAAGCTAACCAAAGGTTACTGCGCATCTCTGGAAATAACTAACTACTCTAGAGCGACTATCTAACCTAATTTAGCCTAACCCGGACGTAAGATTCACCCAGAATGGCCCTGCGTATAAAATGGGCTGATCACCGAAATTTGGTGGCTATGAAACTACACATTAGCCAAGTACATAAGCAATATATAGAGAATTATGGATAAAATTATGCACAGTCTTAAAAATTGAAAATTACTGTGGTTCTTGCACAGATATCTGCAATTTAACACACTCATAGTATTAAAAATTAGCAGGATGTTCATTGTTCAGCGTACCATTACGTACTTCCGCGATGAATTAAAACTTAAACCTTCAACGAGTGGTTAGAACACTTATTAAAACCAATATATATATACTCACGAACAGCGACTTTAAGTACAATCAGAAATATTCTTAAATGCGAGAGATTGAACAAAAAGGTATCTTCACCAAAGCATTTTCAATCATTCAAATTACACATAAAAATAAACAGGTGGATACTAACAAAGTCACTAACTTAACAAAGGTGAATGAATGAAGAAAGTTAATAATATTTTTTGTTGGTTTGTAATTTCATTGATCTGTTTAACTTCCTTCAACTACGAAGGGTCATTGAGGAGACCAGTATCGCCATCAGTTCGCAAGAATAAGAAATAAGCTGTCATCCACTGGGAGTTTGTTTTTCTACATCTCCTATACCTGTTGCTCATAGCAAATATTAGTTACAAGTTGAATCATGTTGGCTTTCTTCTGTACGAACAATTACGCAAAACAATGCAAGGTTATGGCTATCCTAAATTCCGACCTAGGCCAATAAGTAAATTTCGTGCGTTCGTGAGGGGTTTTTTTTTTTTTACTTTTCAGGATAGAAGAATGAGCAGCAGGTTTAAAACTTTCTACAGTACTAGGTATAATCAATTATTCATACTCAAACCTAATAGAATGGTTTAGCAATACTTACTGCAAGAAGCCTCTCTTAACAAACGATGTCGATAATAAAACATTATGAACAGCGGATTCGCCATTGTAGGCCATTTCTATTTTTCACTTTTGGTTACCAACACACCAGATTAGGTTAAGAAATAAAACCTATTTCAGAAGCAAGTCCAAGCTTTAGGTTGATTGGTTTTTTACTGACATGAGTACATGCGGTCGTTAATTGCTTGGAATAATTGTGAAGTTGGTTTGCCAACTAATTGGAGCGTAATTAGTTTCGGTTTAAGACGTTATCCTAAGGCTGAAATAAGCAAATTTACAGTAACTGAACAAGCTTCATTGTATTGAATAGAAGTTAACTTTTTATGACCATTTTCTAATTTTCGAAGGTCTTATTTTTTCTTTTTCTTTTGAAATTCGAAAGCATTCCTTTAAGATTCATGAATGCTCCAAATTTCAAGGTTTGTCTAAGTTAACACAAGAAGGAGGACGGAAATTTTGCTTTATCTAGAAAGGTGGCAGAGGATCAAAATGACAAATCACATTTATTAAAAAAAAATTAAACAAGAACCTACAAAAACGGATCAAATTGATGCGTTCGTCCTTCTAGTATTAAATGAAAAAGATATCAGATAAAGTTTCTTATTGGATTTTACTCTCATTTATCCAATTCATGAAACGATACTAAAAATAATTGTTGCTAGTTGCATGATTTTTGCCTCCGTCTTAACAGCCGGGGGAAGTGAGTCGGTTATATAGCAGAAGGGACCTGCAGTTTAACGTAGAATCCGAACCACGGGTTGCTACATCATTCAAACGCAGAGAAGACTGTCACCCATCCAACCACTACTGAACTCAACAAAACTTAACGACGATAGCCCTACTAAAAATAAGATTTTTCTTTCCCGTAATGTACCGTATGTATATTTTTACCAATCCCTAAATTTAATAAAAAAAAATCTTGTATATTTTTATGCCCTCAACTACTTGATAGCAAGAATATTATACATACAGTATATGATAATGGGGGCTACGTTACGGCAAATGTTGAAACACCGCTTCCGGTCGGTCAGCGAAGTTAAACAACATTGGATCTAGGTAGTAATTGAATGGGCGACCGTCTAGATGATGTAGCGACCCGTGGTTCGGGATCGCACGTAAAATTGTAGGTCCCCTCCGTTACATGACCTTTGTTGTTAAGAAGGAAATTAAGCAACCCTATCAACCATATAAAACAGGGTTGTCGAACTGGGGGTGCATGGAGCATTTCCAGGGGTGGGGAGCTTGAGAAGTCCCTAGGATACACTTTCTTTCTTGCTTTGTGTAGTTTGAACGTTTTTCCATTCTCATTTTTGACGCTGAGAAGGTTCTAGAACAGTGGTTCCCAACCTAGAGGTAAATTACCCCACTGGGGTAATGACAACTATTTTGTGGGGTAATGACACGCGATCCAGTAGTTATAAAAAATATCTAATGATTGGGGGGGGTGATGGAGCTGAATTAGAATTGGGTTTAGGTCAACCATACAAAAAAGGTTGGGAACCACTGTTTTAGAAGCGGGGGTGCAAGCGCTGAAATAAGTTGGTCAGGGGATGCACTCCTCAAAAAAGGTTAGACAACCAGTAATGTAGGACTCAAGACCTTTTTTTCTGGTCTCGGTCCCGGTCCCGGTCTCGGTCTCGCCCATGGTGGTCTCGACTACATCACTATAGACAACTCTGATATAAGATGATGAAAAGTAGCGCATTCAGGCTGTTTTAATGTTTAGCTGATACGTAATACAAAAATTCTTAGTCGAATTACACCTTCAGCAACCAATCAACCAAAACCAAGCAGATTGAATTCTAAATAATAAATTAATGCAATTTTGTAAACCGCAAAGCTGTTACAAGAGAAAGTACTTTGCTTATTAACCGGTGAGAATGTTGATTGTAAGTGCACCTTCTTATTGATGAATAAGAGACGGAATTTCTGGTTAATTTCCCTTAACATTATTCTTAATGAGTGTTCAAGAGCGTTTGAATACTGGTATGGCACCGAGATGATGTACTAGTATGTGATAAAAAAACAGTCAGGAGAGCCAGAAACTGCCACTGTAACGTGTATCGTCAATACATGAAAATATTACAAGTGATACACGATACATCATTATTTAAAATTTCATGAATATTTAAAGATTGAAAAGTGAGAAGCATTTGTTGAAAAATTATCCGTCAGTGACAGAGGTCTCGTAAACAATACTGGCTTACCATTAAGTACTCTAATGGAGCTTTATTTTAATTTGGGAGAATGGTAGTTTGCCCATAACGAAGATGATTATCCATTTAAAATTTTGTAAAAACGTTGTTTCAAAGATTTAATTAATACATTTTGCATTAAAATCATTATTGAACATTAATTATTTCAAGGCAATGCAAACAACAACGATAAATATAGGAAATAATTCTAATTTTTTAGCCTCTCAGTTTGTTTCGTCAAAAGGTATTTTGCACGAATTAATGTGTCGTTGATATACGTATCTTGTGTCTTGGATGTTGTTTCTGTTTTTAAAAGTATTTTGTATCGTTTTAATGTATTGTATTTTATATCAGAGAAAATATTTCTCTAATAATAATAATGATGAACATAATCTGGACACGGAGGACAGTCTCCCATCGAACTACTACTACCCAGACCCAATGTCGCTTAACTTCGCTGATCAACGGGAAGCGCTGTTACGATATTGGCTACGACGTGCCCAAATATTTCTCTAAGTTGGCTATCTCTGATCACTAATTACATCATCCATCTCTTAAACACTATTATTGCACCTTATAAGAAGCCAATTTAATTTGGTCAGTTCCTTTCATTTTTATTTATTTTTGTAATTCGATATTTTAAAGGAAATGAAAATGATGATGTACAGCTGTAAATCTTCGTTGAATTGTCATTCATGATATACCCTCAATAATTTCGATTTGTATATTAAGACGAAATGCTTTCAGGAGCAAACAGCTGAGTATGGGCAAAGTAACACTTGTATATAATCTTGATTGTGTTATCTACTGTATATCGTTCAATTAAATCATCTCTACATTGCACGGTCTGTGTGTATCAATGATATAGCAGTATTTAGGTTTCCTCAATTTTGGTCCAACTAAACTGTAATTTGTATTAATGTTTCATACTGTTTTGGTAAATAACGCTGCTATCTTAAATCAAGTAATTCATATCGACAATACACACACACACACACACCATATATATATAGGGTGTTCCATAAGTCCGGTCTCATAGGAAAATTTATTTCAAATTACAGTAAATTTACAAAAGTATGATGAATAAACCACGAAGGAAAAAGAAACACAAAGGGGTGCTCAAGCGCTTTCGTCTAATGATGAATGATGTCATTAGACGAAAGCGCTTGAGCACCCCTTTGTGTTTCTTTTTCCTTCGTGGTTTATTCATCATAAATATTTTTCACGTGTCACTTTCGTGAAATAATTTTTCATACAAAAGTATATTTGAAAGGCGGAGGCCTTTTCCTCAGGAGTATAACTCACTAATGTACAGGGTGTCATAAATGTTTACCCTGAAAACAGTATGCTCTCATGTTTTAATGACGAATCTTACATTTGTTTTCTTTTTACAGGTGATCTTGTACAGTACACGCATAGAGTTTCTGTGCTGGTGTGTTTCGTCTACCGCATTCGCCGCTAGGAGCGCTGTAGTAGCTGTTCAGTTAAGATGGCGTCTGTGACAGAGAAGGCACAATGTGTTGTGTGGCTTGCAGAAACAAAATCTCCTGTCAGTGTTCAGCGAAGGTTCAGAACAAAATATGGAAAGAATCCACCTGATGTGAAGTTAATTAAGTCGTGGATGAAAAAATTCTTGGAAACTAGAAACGTGGAAAAGGGAAAAAGCAGTGGTAGACCATCAGTTTCCGATGGGACGGTGGAAAACATTCAAATTGCTTTCACACGGTCACCAAGGAAATCGGTGAGACAAGCTTCATGCCAACTAAAGATACCGAAGTCTACGGTGCAAAAGGTGTTACACAAACGTTTGAAGTTACACGCCTACAAGGTACAAATTGTTCAAGAACTGAAGCCTGATGACCGTCCAAAACGTGAACAATTCGCTATTGACATTTTGAACAGCATTGGCGAGTAAATGACTTCTTGTTACGGGTCTGCTTTTCAGACGAGGCTACGTTTCATCTTAGTGGTAGAGTCAACAGACACAATGTGCGTATTTGGGGATCGGAAAACCCGTGCCGTAATGGAGCATATTCGGGGCAGTCCGAAGATCAATGTCTGGTGTGGACTAATGCATGACCAGATAATTGGTCCTTTCTTCTTCGCTGAGAACACTGTTTCCGCAACTGTGTACCTGGATATGCTCACCAATTACGCCATCCCTCAGCTGCAGGACAGGCAGCCAACTGTCATCTTCCAACAAGATGGGGCACCCCCTCATTGGGCGCATGTTATTCGTGAAACTCTCGACGCAACATTTCCAAATCGATGGATTGGCAGGGACGGGCCAATCCCATGGCCCCCAAGATCACCAGACATTACCCCGCTGGATTTCTTTCTCTGGGGTCATGTTAAAGATTTGGTTTATGCAACAGTTGTTCCAGATATCAGGACATTGCGAGAACGCATTACGGATGCAATTGCAACAGTTAACCCACAAATGTTGGAAAATGTGTGGCGTGAGTGTGAATACCGTTTAGACATTTTACGTGCCACTAGGGATGCACATGTGAAAGCTTAAGTTCATTAACTATGTATCAAAACTTTGTATGTTTATCTACTTATGATTAAAACTGTGTTTGAATACGAGTGTTTATTTAAAAGTCATAGCATGCTTTAATCAGGGTAATCATTTATGGACACCCTGTATTACTTTAAAATAAATAAATAATTTAAAATAAATTTGGAGCAAGTGTAGTTTACGTCCCCCTGTGGTGCCTTGTGTAATTTACGTTCCCCTACATTATCCTAGTGTAGTTTGCGTTCCCCAACTTTCTCCGTGTATACCTAATCAAATAAAACGTTAAAACTAACAAAAATATTACTACTTAACCTATCCAATTGTCAATTTTATATATATATATATATATATTATATATATATATATATATATATATATTATATTAGTGATGTAGCGGATGTCATTTTTTTCACATCCGCGGATGCGGATGTGAATGCGGATGTTTGATTTCGACATCCGCGGATGCGGATGCGGATGTCTACATTTTCGTTATTTTTTAGGATATATTCGAGATTTGTTGTGTTTAACGTATATAATAAGTTATTATATAGAGAGAGCTGTAGCTATAATGTAGTATAATTGATTAATTGTACAATAATTGCTGTACTTTTCTCTGAACATATAAAATAATATCAAGCATCTAACTAATATAGAAATCAATTAGTGAATTCGTCTGCAAATAAATTCGTTATATTTTGTCGAGTTTCAGCCACAATTAGAAACCATAATTGTGTTACCAGGATGCGGGACGTGAACCCAACTCAAATGCACCCCACCGACCTCTTTCCCCAACCTCCACCCTTATAGAAAGAGATCTTTAATTAGCTTGATAACTATTTATATTAAGTTTAAAGTTTTATTAGGCATATTTATAAATGAGTAATTAAAATAAAGTAAACTAAGATGTTCATCGTTTAATATTCAAACTTAATTATAGGAAGGTTATGCTTAAGGAACATTAATTTTTCTGCCTTTTCTGCTGCCAGTCTGTTTCTCTTTTCATCATATATTAATCCAGCACTGCTAAATAATCTCTCGCTTGGTACGTTTGTTGGAGGACAGGCTAAATGTTTCCTTGCAAGTTTACTCAAGTATGGATAGATATTCTGCGTATTTTTCCACCAACTAATAGGATTGTCACGTGCAGCCAGGCGTTTTTCTTGGTGATAGCTCTCGATCATTTTTACTACATCTTTTGACATCGCGTAGGTCTCGTCATCGCTGCTTGACTCAAGAAACTGAGAGAGAGATTCTGTGATAGATTTGCTCGTTGAAGGTGTTGGTTCTGTCACTGAAACTTTTATTCTTTTGGTGGGTGGCGAAGCGACAGATTCAAGAGATTGAAGCTCTTCAACTGCTTTGCCAAGTGATGATTTAACTCGTTCTAATGTACTAGGTGAAAATAACTTAGCTTTGTAACGTGGATCTAAGTAGGTTGCAAGAGAGTAACTTCATACAAGAACAGCCTCTCGTCTTGTCGCTTGCATCACTTTTGCGCACAATGAACTAGTTCTATTAATATAGTAGAATTTGATAATTTCCGCTTATTAATGCCGTTTTATCTCAACGGTCCACATCCGCACGACATCCGCAGTCCAAAGTGCGGATGCGAATGCGGATGCGGATGCGAGAAAATGTGCGGATGTTCCGCGGATGCGGATGCGGATGCGGATGTGACCTACATCACTAATATATATATATATATATATACACACACACATATATATATATATATATATATATATATATATATATATATATATATATATATATAATCACCTGAAGATCAGGGCCCCAGTCTTCGTTAGTTCGCCTTATAAGGCTAACTCACGAAAATATCACGAATGAACCTAACCAGTCGTCAAGGGCGTACAGTTGACCTAACGATTGGTTAGGTTAAGTCGTGATATTTTCGTTAGTTAGCCTTATAAGGCTAACTAAAGAATGCTGGGGGCCCTGATCTTCAGGTGATCGTATATATATATATATATATATGACGATTGGTTCGGTTAAGTCGTAGTATTTTCGTTAGTTTTAACGTTTTATTTGATGAATTCATTTAAAAAAATATTTCCTAAAGATCCTAGTGTAGTTTACGTTCCCAAACTTTGACCTAGTGTAGTTTACGTTCCCAAACTTTGACCTAGTGTAGTTTGTGTCCCCCTTTTGCGTCAGGGGGACGTAAACTACACTTGCTCCATAAATATTTAAAACTACGTCCTTTGCACTCATTTCTACTGCTTTACACTACTGCTTTTCTGAATTATATTAAACATCATTGGTAGTGTGACCGAGACTTGAAATACGAAACATACATATTTCGAACAAAAAGGAATCTCGAAATGACGACATTCTTAACTATTTAACTGATTTATTTAATTAAACAAGTACAGAGTAGCCACAAAGTACCTTCGCAGTGGAATTACAGCATATCTGTATCTTCCTTGTTTTTTATGCAAAGAGACTTTGTGAACACTTTGTATAATGACAGAGAGAGTTTGACTGAGATACTCTCTGTTGCGCTTTACTGTACGCGGAGAGAGATCTCGATAACAACTTTGACAATTCGCTTAAAACTAGTACATTTTAAGAACTAATGCAAGACACAACGTTCTACCTATAACTTAGCGGGGGCCAAGGGCAAATGCCCGCAAAAGCGCCCCTCCCATAGAAGAAGAAGAGAGCCAAAATCAAGGTCCGGGGGGGTTTTCGAGATGCTTAGACATACAGTCATAGACAGGAGGAAAGATGGATTGAGGAAGATCGTTCCAGAGTTGACCGGTTGAGTAGATGAAAGACTGAAAATACCGATTAATCCTCGCATTAGACAGTTGGACAAAAAAGAAATGAGAAAGTGTAGAAAGTCTGGTACTGCGTGCTCTTCATAAAGGAGGAGGCATGCAGTTAGAGACTTCAGAAGAGCAATGTCTGTTAAAAATGAGTTTAAGGTGCACTGTAAATCAAATATTTCTGCTTTAAAACTTTGTTTCAAGTTTCAAACTCAATCTAAAGCGTGAGTTAAATTTAAAATTTATATTAAACTTAAAGTGAAATAAATGAAGAAATAAAACTCGCTTAAATGCATGAAACTCATATAGAGAAAGAGAATTGAGTTAAAGATGTGAAATTCAGCTAAAGTATAAAAATCGGTGTAAATAAACTAAGATAAAACTAAGCTGAGACCTGTATAAAATTCTTAATAGATAAAATAAAAATTAAAATGTTTAAAATTAAAACTGAGTTTGAAATGTGAACCTGAATCTCCTCCATTTTGAAAACTAGGCTTTGCAATTATCTGGTCGAAGTTTCATTTGGACATAATCTGCGTAAAGGAAATTGAGATTGCTTTTGCTCCACTGGTGGAATTTAAGCCCTTCGCTAGCTTCAACTCCATAAATAGCAGTGGGATTAATGTTGTAACATTCATGAACACCGTACCACCAGCCTCCTTTAAATGCCCAAGCACAGTTGAAGTGATCTGTTTAACAAGAATATATTTTTATTAAGTTTCTTAATAAAAGATGGCGAAAGAAACGTAATTTCGATGTTTTTATGATAGATGGAATATTTTTAAATTATAATTTTACACTTTTGTTGAAAGCGAAACAAAATAATTGAGTTTTTATAAAGAAATAATTAAAATACTCGAAAAGGTTTAAAATGAAAACATTTGTACCAAATCCGTCATTGTCCTTTTCGGGTGTTGAGAAGTACTTTCCGCTGTGGATTTCAAGGGAGTTAAAGGCCGTACTCTTTGGGTTAAACCTTGATGCTGTAAGTTGATATCTGTATGAAAGAATTGGTATTTAATGGCATATTGAAGGCTTAACTTTGTTACCTAAGTCAATGTACAGTTGCATTTTTCTTCGGTAAACTTTTTACTCAACTGTAATGGAAATAAAAAGAGAGAAAGAAATTATTGTACAGTATTTAACTTTGATAAAATTAAAATGGCTTTTTACAATAATTTTCGCAGTGAAATTTGATTGCTCATTTTCAACATTTAAAATTATAACGACATTCACTATCTGAAAAATTAAAGAATAGAACCTACATACCGGCCTACTTATCTCTACAGTATATCTCCCTACTGCCTATTTATCAAGCTATATATTTATATATCGTCGCTTATATCTTGAAAGGCCTTAGCTCGCAAAAGTCAATTGTTCAGGAAACAAGAAAAACTGTTATGTTGCTCTATATATTTATATATTTTTTTCAAATTCGTCTCAATGCTAAAAATGCTTTCTGATTGGAGGAAAGCTAGGCCCTTTTGAGACGGCGCACAACACGAAAATGAACCAGTCTTTCAATAATTTTTTTCCTTTTTTTTCAAATTTTCGAGCTAGGGCTTTCAAGATAGATATAAGCGACGTTATATCGTCAAGTGAATTAATAATTAAATAGAGAGAGAGAATATATATATATATATATATATATATATATATGCTGCAAACCCACAAGGAAAAAGAAAAACGATTCCAAGGCCTTTCGTGTATTCAGAGCACACCTCGTCATTCCCTGACGAGGTGTAGCTCTGAATACACGAAGGCCTTGGAATCGTTTTTCTTTTCCTAATGGGTTTGTAGCATTCATTCATTTCGCGTGTTTAATTGTGAAATTCATCCCATATATATATATATATCTATATATATATATACACAATTACACAGTATCATTTGGTTCGGGTTTTTGAATCTGAAGTCATTGATCGACAAAACCATAACATCAACACTCTAACTACTAATTTAACTTAACCTAAACCTAGTTAACTAACCCACAATATACTTGTCGAGGGGGGGTAATGGGGAGGGGGTGGGGGGGGGTAATGGGGTGGGGTAATGGGGGAGAGGGGTGGGGGTAATGGGGGAGAGGGTGATGGTAATGGGGGGTAATGGCGTTTTTTTTTTACTTTATCGCTTAGCCGAAGGCTGCCTGTGCGAAGCACACAAGTCCTACCCGAAGGGTAGGGTGCCGGCAGCCGAAGGCACAGCTTATAACCTAAAAAAGAGATGCCAATTAACTACTTTTTATCTAACATTTTATTCTCTTACAAAAATAAAATTTCAAAAATTGTTGATTGGTAACTTTGTAAAATTGGTAAAATTACTAAATGGTAACTTTGGGGGCTTTTTGAAATGTTATACCTTTTGGCGACCTATTTTTCGCAATCAGACGCGAGTGACAATAAAGAGCAAATGATTATTTTGCACTGGTGCCGCTTTTTTTTTTTTTTTTTTACCTCCCTATTCCACTGAAAATGGAATGAGAAAATCCGAAACATTTGGAAAGGAAATTCTGGTGAAGTCATCATACATATAGTAGGTGCCACTCGGTTGTAGTCATGCATTTGTCTAAACGATTAGGGTAGGCCTTAGGCTTTCTTTAATTTTTTTTAGTAGGTTGTTTAACCTCCTTCGCAACACCTAAGATCATATAACGGAGGGGACCTACAGCTTTACTTGCGATCCGAATCACGGGTCGCTACATAATCTGGACGCAAAGGATGCTCTCCCATCCAACTACTATTCAGACCCAATGTCGCTTAACTTCGCTGATCGACAGGAAGCGCTGTTACGACACTAACCACGAAGTAGCCATAAGAAGTTAAATATAAATAGAATTACTCTCGGGATTTATGATATGGTAAATTTGTTGTTATTTATTCAACAAATAATTAAAAAAACATCAACATAGATTAACTAATGATTAACCAACGTAGATCGATGATTTCATGTTTTATACAGAATTGACGAGATATACGAACTGCGCAGGCGTATAAAATAGAATACAAAGATTGATATACTGCATGATGGGACAAAATTGAGGGCCTAAACTATCGAAAGTGGTAGGCGGCAAGAATAAAGGAGTCTTGACTTTGTTCACGAGAGATGGGTACAGTACAGGGTGTCCACTGTCCACACTGTCTTGTCACCTCAGTAAAATACTAACTTTTTTTTCGTTTCTCTTTCAGACCCATTTGAAATGTGTGGCAACATCAACTATACGATTGAACAACGCATATTAGCTAGTATCTGGGTCCATAAGCGACCACGTAATAGCAAAACCATTGAAAATATTCGTGCAGACTTCCAGGACCGAGTGAATCGTGCAGCTCCTCCAAAAAGGAGCTGCAAAATTGAATCGGTCCTGGAGGTCTGCAAGAATATTTTCAATGGTTTTGCCATTACGTGGTCGCTCATGGACCCAGGTACTAGCCAATATGCGTTGTACTGCATACAGTTTCCGCGAGGCTGCGCAAGATTTTGAAAGAACTTTTGAGTGAAAGTAATTCTGAATGGTTGGTCTCTTGATGGTCTCCCATGGTCTATTTCGATGATTCTCCAAATGATTTGCCATAATAGCTGTTCGTGGATTTTGATTTAGCTTGCTTTTACTATTTCAGAGAACTGTTTTATGACGACTGCAACCTCAGGAATGAAGGTGTTACTAATCGAGTTGGCCTTCGGTATTCAAAAGGCTTCCATCTAGTCTCAACCTCTATTACTTGCAGAACCTTCTTCGACGATGGTGCGATGTAAACTACGAAGAGCTGTTGCCTTTACAGAGCAGTGACGAATCTAACGTTTGGAATTGTTTGCATAAAGAACTCTAAGGGCATCTGGGCCTCAATAAGGAAGGCCTATTGTGTCTTTCAATTTTGGTGCCATTCGCTACGCACTTGGATGATGAAGAACCTTAGCGAATTTTACGAAGAATTGTCGTAAACTTATAGGCCTCCAGCGAGGTGTATATATATATATATATATATATATATATATGAAAATTATTTCACGAAAGTAACACGTGAAAATATTATATGAATAAAACCACGAAGGAAAGGAAACACAAAAAGGTGCTCAAGCGCTTTCGTCTAATGACATCCTCAGGAACACTGTTCCTGAGGATGTCATTAGACGAAAGCGCTTGAGCACCTTTTTGTGTTTCCTTTCCTTCGTGGTTTTATTCATCATATATATATATATATATATATATATATATAGTACAGGGTGTCCCAAAAGAGTGACCCTAAACGAAATATTAATAACTTTTTTATTAAAGGTGCTAGAAGTAATACTAAAAAAAAATAACAAGCGAAGGTGTAAGTTTTATTCCCATGCACTAGTAAACCTCGACATGTTTTCCATCATTTACTATAACCAATCTAATTCTACGTTCAAATTCTTCAATGGCACGCTCCAGTACAGATGGGGAGATGGATGTGATAGTTTCCTGAATACGCTGTTTCAATTGCACAATGTTTCTCGGTTTGTTATGGTAAACTTTAGACTTAACATAACCCCAAAGATAAAAATCTAAAGGTGTTAAATCAGGGGAGCGAGCGGGCCATTTCATCGGTCCTCCTCTACCAATCCATCGTCTTGGGAAAGTCTCGTTTAGAAATTCTTGAACGACTCTAGCATAGTGAGGCGGGGCTCCGTCTTGTTGAAAGATCATGGTTTGAAATGATTCAGGAGTTTCTTTTAGTAGTGGCACAAAGAAATCTTTTAACATCTTTAAGTACGAGGCACCTGTAACAGTCCGTTCTTCAAATAAATACGGACCATAAATTCGAGAACTTGACATTCCACACCAAACATTCACTTTGGGCGAATCACGTTCATGTTCAAAGGTCTCACGTGGATTTTCTGGTCCCCAAATTCTACAATTGTGGCGGTTAAGTTTTCCAGATGTATGAAACGTTGCCTCGTCAGTGAAGATGACGTTTTTCAGGAAATTTGAGTCTGAATCAATGAACTCGATTAGTTCCTGGCAAGTAGCAATTCTTACTGCGTAATCTTCTTTAAAAAGTTGATGATGCACTTGCACTTTGTAACATTTTAATTTCAGATTTCTCTTAAGGACGGATCCAGTCTCTTCAAACGTTTTCACCCATCTTTTTATGTTCTTCTTTCCTGGTGCCTGTTTATTGTGTTTAACTTGAAATCTTCTTTGTGCTGTGATGATTGATTTACTTTCGTAAACATACCTGACTAATTCAGCTTTTTCTTGTGGTGTCGTCATCTGAGGGTGGGTGAAATTCTGTACAGTTTGTATCATAAGATGTTTTTTTGGCCGGCCAACTTGCTAGAACGAGCGAGTGAGTGATTAGACTAGGTCCGGAACGAGCAAGTGAATGATTAGCTAGTCTAGTCCGGTCCGTAGGATTCGCCGTCACAAGGCCTTTGGTTAGACTAGGCCACCCTTCATGATAAATGATTCCTTTTATGAGAAAATTTTGTAGAATTTATTTTTAACATTTTAAAGCAACGATATGTTTTTGATAATAATTACGTATACAGTATCAAAAACTTACATCTTCACTTGTTATTTTAGTTTTTAGTATTTACTTCTAGCACCTTGTATGTATATATATATATATTAAATAAAATACTATGAATAATATTACGCATACAAAATTCAAATTGTTTGAACTTTTTACTTGTCATCTTCCGACCCCACTTTGAAAGTGTTCCATTCTCCCCATATCGCTTTTCCGTTCCTGACAGTGGCCTCCAACCTCACTGCGTAGTTGCGGTTCGAGGTTAAGAAATGAAGGTTATCGTTTCCTGCCAGAAAATAGTGATTTCGTAATGAGTGTATATTAAATCAAGGGTAAATGTTACTTCCATTATTTTATGTAAAAAATATATTAAACAAATTTGATAAAATTTAAAAAAAATTTGTTTCGTATAATGTAAATAAATCGAGTTATGTTCAGCTTTATAATTATGTTATGTTCTGGACGGATCTGTGTGTCCATCAGGTCGACAAGACGTCACGTCAACACTAAAAAAACTAATTTAACCTCGCCTAACCTAGCGTAACTTAATGCAACATAACCTAACTTGATCGAATATATGATAAGTCTTATATCAGTCGGATCGACAAGACTATAACGCCGACACTCTAAAACATTAACTTAACCTAACTTATGCTAACCTAACCTAACAATCTAAACCACCATATACAGTACTTGGTGATAGAATGTTAAGATGATTATATGTCATAATGCCAACTTGATCTAGCTTGCAATAACTTGTCGATTTTACGTCAAGTCGATCAGGTGTTGTTAGTCCGTTCTAGAACATTTGGCAATATAACGGATTCATCTCCATCTCTCTTTTCCAAAATCTCTGACACTGATTAGCATTATCTTACACTGAGTTACACTTCGCTTCTACGTTATTAACTCCTGGGCTTCTGAAGGCAAAGGTTCATTTTAAGGGTTTCACTTAAACCTGATCATTACTAAATTTTTAATGTAAGAATATATAAAGTTTTCGTCTTTTTTTTTTTTTTTTAATCTTACCCAGCCAATATTCTCCTTCTGGCATTCCAAAACCATTCTTGTAAGATGCCCAATTCCGCGTGAAGTTGACTTGCTCCTCTTGTTTCATCCTTGATAAGAAAATTGTCCAACCTCCTCCATCCGTTTCCATGTCGCAAAATACATCTGCAGGACGGCTACCGTTATTTCTAGTTTAACGAAGAAAAAAATAACGGATATTTTATTTCAACAATATGTGTGCGCCAAAATCTATTTACAGTATATGCTTGTATTTATTTCCTTTTTTCTGTCTATCAGTCATTCATCTATCTACTGGCAATTTAAAAAGATAAAGTAATAAAACTCGATTTTAGAATAATGTAATGTATAGGATGATCTCACTTCAGTCAAGGAAGATAGGTCTATATTAAAACAATGTCGGTGGAAAGAGGCCAGAAAGTCCCCTAAAAGAGTAACCTAATAGCAACGGCGGAACCCCGACATCTTCTCTACTCCGTATGACTGTTTTTCAAACTTTTTTTCGAGACTCAGTGGAAGAAAAACACTTATCCCGCGACCCAAAACATCATCATCTTGTGACGAGTATTTTCATAAAATCACAATAAAGATAAATGCATACTAGCTTCAACCATTTCACTTCAAATAATAACTAGACATCAAAATTACTGAAAAAAAAAACATTTCAAATACGCTAAAAATAGTTAATAAAAACGAGACGTTCGTTTTACTCAACAATTTCAAACAACTATTTTGTATTAATTTTAAATAACTGTTTTGTAGGAAGAATCTTCTACGTACATCTAGTGAGTCAGTGACCCAGTTCTGGGTAACTACCCGTATTTTAAGAACTAGAAGCTTCCACGAACATCCCCTTGTTATGAATTAATGAAAAACCAGTTGTAATTTCTTTAAAGACACCAAGAATATTAGAAATAAATACTTTTAACACAAAGGATTTAATTTTTTAAATGATGATGATGATAAATATGTTAATTTATTTTCTATAAAAGATAAAAATGCAGTACATAGCTATTTCCTATAAAAGATATACAGAGTGATCCGAAAAAGTTTTCCCAAGATGAATTGATTGCCCTATCTTTTTTTAACACCTTTCTGGATCACCCTGTAGTTTACCTTTCTATTTGAATTTTGAATTTCGAATTAACCTAATGATAATACAAAAAAAAAGTAAAACATATACGAGTATTTACCTATCAGGGTAAATTGTGTATACTCCATTTTTGTCTTGTCCAGAGATGAGAACATCACAGCAATCAGAGTATCTTCAGAAAAATGATAACATACTCGTAAATAAACATTCGGAACTCATCTCCCCACTATGTGGGGGGCGAGTGTGTCCCAGGGATCACCTGAGCCCGAAGGACTTATACTCATCTCGTCGACAAGACCGAGACATCGACACTCTAAAATACTAACTTAAATTAATCTAACTTAACCTAGCGTAACTTATGCTATCTTAACCTAACATGACTTAATCTTATAATAACTTTTCTACAGAATGCCAAGTCGATCAAATGTCGTAAGGCCGAACCTGAGCATTAACAGGGAGTGCCAGCCTAACCCAAGCCAAGCGCTAGCGACCGGGAGCGAACCAGAGCCTCTTTGTCCAGAGCCCGACACCGGACGGGCATGATCCACTTTTCTTGGGTTTCCAGAAAGCTCAAATGAAAGAAGTAGGTGACCGTGAAAATTTTACCACAAAGTTACGTACAATGAGAGCGGTAAAGCCAAAGGTATTATTATACGCTTTACCCTAAAACTGTTCAAAAATTCCTATATATTTTTTTAGCCATGTGGTATGTGGCAAGAAAACAGGGTGTCGCAACAGTCAAACGCACATCACTTTTTAGTGCCTTTTGGCACTATAAAATATTATCAAAATCTCGCAGTACTAAGGACTGCTTCAAAGCACCTACTGTTTACCCTAGTATATAGTATATACCAAGTGCTCCTCAGACAGAGGAGTACAATGTGTAATCTCACTTCGCTCTCATATGTACAGGGTGAGCCAAAGGTCCTTATCTATTTTGCTAAAATAATGGCATTTCTATTTTATTTTCTACAGGCCATAGATGATGAGGGATGGACATGAATGTGTGATGGTAGTGACACTACCTACGTATCTAAGGGAAGAAGCGCAAAGAAATTCGAGAAAAATTCGAAAGATTATTACACAAACCAGCACCTACAGACAAAGCAATTCAAGAGCTAGTCAATAAATTTAAAAGAACAGGATCTGTTCATGATGAGGCAAGATCTGGACGTCCACTCGTCCAGGTACCTCTCAAGAAAATGTCGAATTGGTAAGAGATGCCTTTGAAACAAATCCTAGAATGTCAACTCGTTCTAAGGATTTTAAAATCAACATTAAAAGAAAGGAAAGTTACAATATACATGTGAAATGCCATATTGATTTCAATTTTATTTTATAGTGGCCTCATACTCGTACAGTGAATGTTGGATCACACCGAAGCAGTGAGGTGTTTTCTCACGAAAAGGAACAACGCAATAAAGCATGACAGAAAAAACTGACGGTCAAATTTTTTGAATCACCCTTATATATATATATATATATATATATATATATTATATATATATATATATATATCAACTGCAAAGAACACGCAGTATAATTACGATATATATATATATTAAAATGAAAAGTATAAGTACCTGAAAGTTGTCGGGATGTAGTTTGGCTTATCTGAATTTAGAAGCTTCTTAATTTTCAAAAGAGACATTTTGTTCTCATTAATGAGTTGCACCAAATTCTGATGCATATCTATTATGTACTCCAGAAGAAAGGTTTCCAGTGAGGATTTTGAATCCACTCCTGTCATTGTGGCCATGTTGACCCCGTATTTCAGTAAGACTGAAATAATATAGTAAATGCTATTGCATTTTCATTGGGATTAATAAACCCTTTTTTTTTTCATTAATTAAGTAACTGAGCAATTTAGGGCAAGCTGAACTATTAGCATTGGACCTCATCAGGTCCCGTAATAATAATACTTTTTACACAGGACCAGAAACTCTGGAATTTCTATTACTATGGCACTATTATTAGTAACACTAAAACACTAGTTTAAGTACAATTTTGGAGTATAATTACAGTATAATAATCGATAAACAACTGTTTCCTTTTATACATTATAAAATGATTAATTTCCTATCTGCTTCATAGTTTGGGTTAAGTTTGTAGTAAATATGTGGTCAAGTCTTGGAAAATATTTAGTTTTTGTGTAGGCAAAAGGCATTAAATATTAAAATAAAAACCCACACTAATAGACAGAGTTTATTTCCACGACAGTTTCGACGCCCACTGGCATCCTCCTCGGGTGGGTTTTTATTTTCATATTTTGACCTTCACGTAAAAAAAAAAAAAAAAAAAAAGTGAGGTTTTTTGCATTAAATATTATTTGGCATAATAAAAACCTCATTTGCACCACCTCGGGAAGACCATACGCGCATGTATTGTATCAGTGTGATGCAAAATAATTACACTGGGCAACACGTATTTTATTGAATGATATCTGACACTTGATTCTAGGTAATTTGGGTGCGCTGAATACGAATTTCAACTCGGTTTGGCTCTCAGGTCCTGATTCTTGTCGACAGCCTATGTGCCATTTTCCAGATTTTTCAAATTAGGACTAAAAAATTAAGTCATGTGTTAAATTTTTTTTCAAGTTTCATGAACAAGCAGTTCAAACTACAGTAAAACATTAAACGATAGAAATGACTTAAAATAAAAAAACAAACAGATATGAAGCTTTCACTGTGGCAAAAATTTTCTTTGTAAGACTTTCTAGCGTATTTGCTGTTGATGGCAGGTCTCTTTCAAGCACCAGCAGTAATCAGCCATCATGTGGGAATCCCAGCGGCCTTGGTACCGTTCCTCCATAATTTTTATATCTTGGTGGAATCTCTCCCTTTTCGTCACTTACATCACCTAAATTACTTGGAAATTGGTCAAGATGGCTATTCAAAAAATGCATTTTTATGCTCATATTGCAACCTAACTCTTTGTAGTCCCTTAAAAGTTTTTTACGATTTCTTCGTAGTTATCTGCCCTATAATTGCCTAAAAAGTTTTCTATCATCCACGAATGAGAACCAGCCATTTTTTTCGCGTTCATTCATGACATTAGGAAAATGCTGTCTTTAATCATTGTTCTTATTTGGACCGTCGAAAATTCCCGCCTTGATTTTTTCATAACTTAAACTTGGAAATTTTGAAGTTATGTATTTGAAACACTCGCCGTTCGTATCTAAAGCTTTTACATATTGTTTAATGAGGCCTAGTTTTATATGCAGAGGAGGAAATATGATTTTATCTCTGCTCACTAAAGGTGGATTAATTACGTTTTCTTCTCCGACAGTAAGTGATGTTCGTGCTGGCCAGATTTGTTTGAAATAATGTTCTTCCTTGGCTCTGCTGTCCCTAAGCAAGGAAGCAGGGATATTTAGTATACCCTCCTTGTTGTCCTAGCAGAAAATTAACCATTTTTAAGTCAACACATATGATCCACTCGTGCTCCCTATATTTGATAAGATTTAAAACCTTTTCTATATGTTCATACTTTTCTTTTAATTTTGTTGAGTGCCCAATCGGTATCGAGCCGTATAGATTGCCATTATGCAACAACACACACTTAAGACTTCTTTTCGAACTGTCTAAACAAGCGCAATCATTTGCATCGTAAGACTCAACCCCCATCTTCTTTAACAAACCAACTGTCGCAGCAATATACTAAACTATCCTCTGTTCTAAAATATTTAACAGTTCTTCTTCTCTTTTTCTGTAAAATGAAATGTACGTGTTTGAAGTAAGCAAGTTTTTCTCTTTAAGTCTTGAAGCTAAAATTTCCGCAGCCTTTTTTGGCAAATTTAGATCCCTTACAAGATCATTCAACTCGGCCTGTTAAACTTTTGCGGATCGTTTTGACTTCAAATACGCTGGGGTCAAAATCGGTGTCTGACTCCTCAAAGTGCATAACAATATTTTCAGGAACATCTTCAACTAATTCTTGAGTTGGCAGACCCTTAAATTTTGGAATGGGGATCTCATTTGAATGTAGCACAGGTCGTATCGCGGTGTCGAAATTTGGGTACTCGATACAATGTTTATTTTTCCTAGTGAAGCCCGAAGTCTTGACAAAGCAAAGGTAGCAATCGGTCTCGTGGTTAGTAGGCTCTCGCCACACCTGATATGGAAAAAAAAATTGTAAAGCGTTAACAAAAGCGACGAGAGACTTGTTTTTATGAATTTTATCAAAAGTTATCACCCAAACATTTAACATTTCTATGTGTTTCAACCTTATGCAATATTTGAGATTCTTATAAACAATTTCTGTAAATTTTGTTTATGTACCTAAGTTACAATTACATTTAGGTAAGTTACAGTATACTAGTGATTAAATTACGTAGTTTTATGAAATCATAAACTTACCATCGGAACTCCAAAAGGTATTTTTGAATCCGAACCCTTCGTCCATGTCGCAGTCTTTCAATGCATATAGTGCAGGCTTTATGTGGAGCCCACGATTTATCTTGGTCCCCCAGTTTTATCCAAAATAAGCTAAGTAAGCTCTTTTTACGAAGTCAGTTATATTTGCTCGTTGATGTGGAAGTGTAAAATTTCCACATATATAACAGAAGGAATCAGGGTTGTTTTTGCATTTGAACTTTCTAGTGCTTGATGACATATTGCTTGATTGTTCTGCCAATTTGTAAAGGTATTTAAAGCCCTTAATTCATATAAATTTAAGAAAATCTGAAATATAAACACAAAAATTAGTTTAAATAGGTACTTATTATGAAATAGGTACTTACAATCTATGAAATTAAACTAGAACACGGATGAGTAGGTACAATATAAATTACGTCTAATTAAATCACTATATTAAATCACGATGACAAAATTACTCACTAAATCATATGCCAATTCAAAATTATGTTAATGCCCAAACTTAATTAACTAACTCAAACTGACTGACTGACTGACTGACTGATTGAATTGACTGATTAACTCTGGAAACGAGTCGCTTTTATATATTTTAGTTGTCCCTCTAGAATACTCTACAGAGAACAGGAACGCTCGAGAAAATTTTAGAATTCTATGATATTTTTAGCTTAATTTACTAATATTAAAATGGGTTAAAAATGACAAAATTAAAATATTTTTAGGGTGTTACATATAAAATATACATAATACAACAATACCATAACATAGGTACAAATACCTAGATAAAAACCTAGTTGCATATGTGTAACTGCAAAAAGACTTAGCGAGTATTGAGAAAAAAACCTTTTATGAATACGACGAAAGAGGAGGGTGTTGAGCAAAATCAGGACCTGATAGAGCAAAACCGAGTAAAAATTCGTGCTCAGCGCACCCAAATTACCTAGAACTAACTGTCAATCTAATTCAATGACAAAAAGTTGAAATTTGTTCCCCGTGTTATTAAATTTAAAATTACACGTATACTAATTGGGCAATACCGTGGTTACTCGTTACATCGCTTCTCGAAGATCAGCGAAGTTCAGCAATATTGGGTATGGTAGTGGTTGGATACTGTCTCCTGCATTCATATGACGTTGTAGCCCGTGGTTCGGATTCCACGTTAAATTGTAGGTTCCCTCAGTCATATAACCCTCTGGTTGCTGTTATGCATGTTTAATCACACATTTAACAACATCTCTAATCCCTAATTCTTCTAAAATGGTTGTATTCTTTTTATTACACCAATGCTTCTTGTTTGTGGTTTGCAATTTTTTAAGTTTGTTGGTGGCTATTTTCTATGACTTCAAAGACGAAAGGAGCTAGAACCTTGAACAGTACTGGGTATTCCTGCGTTAAAAGATGCCTAAATCCTGAAATTTCTAACTTTGTTATTTACCTTCATTCAGACTTTGATGGCTTCTCCTCAGATATACTTCCAGAAAGTCGTAGAAACCAGTCAAGCTTTGTGTTTCTTCGGGAACAGAGGATTCCTAATACAATAAAACACTCACAAAATTGGAATATTCTTATGAACTTTCGGAGTAGGTAATATATATGACGCGTTCGGTGGAGAAGGGGCGAACGCCACAAAATTCGAAAAATGAGTTTTTTGTCGTATAATTATCCTTTAAAGCCTTTGCTTTACCTATGCAAAAAATTAGATGTTAGTCTGCACTCTTTCACGGTAAAATTTAGGTTTTAATGTATCTCAGAGAAATTCACTCCGCATCATTGCTTCACATTGAACACATCTATCTACTTTCTGGTCACTCGACAATGCCCTGTGATGCTCAATTTGGCCAAATTGAACAAATATACAAAATAATTACAGCAATATTATTTACACCAAAAAAGATTATGTTACGGCCATAACTACAGCCGTTTCGCAGCAGCGCTTCCTAGTTGTAGAAATGAACAGGCTGATTTTCTCGATTTTGACGTCCTAAAAACGTGCATTGTCATTAGGAATCAACAACTACTAAATTTTCAGATGCAAGAAAGTTAATATTTGACTTTCAACACAAAGAAAGCTACGTAATATCTACTGCATACCGCACAACCCCAGATAATAGCCATCCGTCAGACTGCAGAAAGGGAAAAAAATCCTACAGTGTCAGTTTATCAATCTAGCCCAGCAGACACTGCAACCAAAGTATTCCCAATTGCTGCCATAACTAAGGAAAAATAAAAGATCTCAAAGAATTATCAGACCTAATGCCTGCAACTGCAGTGAACTACTATACAAGATTGTTAAAGGAACTGGAAGAAACCGAAACAGTTGAAGCAGGTAATACAACATTCGACGAAGAGGACCAAATAATAGATTACACCAGTTAACATCAGAAGCTATCAGTAAATAATATTGTAAAATTTCTTGGCGTTTTATTATATCGACATATTACACAACAATTTTTCTCAAATATGTGTTCAAATTCATACAACATTTCAATAAACCGGAAAAATACAAAGGTTTTAAAGTTTACAAACTTTAACTGCATTTTGTGGCATAATTCGAAAATGTTGCGTTCGCCCCTTCTCCACCGAACGCGTCATATACACTGTGTGTATATATATATATATATGATCAAGTAAAGATAAGCACCCCCAGCCTTCTTTAATTAGCCTTATAAGGCTAACTAACGAAAATATCACGACCTAACCTAACCAATCGTTAAGTCAACTGTACGTCCTTGACGATTGGTTAGGTTAGGTCGTGATATTTTCGTTAGTTAGCCTTATAAGGCTAATTAAAGAAGGCTGGGGGTGCTTATCTTTACTTGATCCTATATATATATACACGAGAGCCTAAGAAAAACTGCAATGACACGCAGTGATTTATACAAAAGCTTGACAACTCCAGTTCAACAGGATTCCCACTCAATTTGGCGTTAGTATTTGGATTTTGTTAACCTAAATTGCGTTTTCAATCTTAATTAAGGCCTACTGTAATTCCAAACTGCATGATTCCTATCACAAAAGAAACTTCTTGCACTCTGGTACAGATTCACTCCCCCCCCCCCCCCCCCTCCACCCCACCCCCAAAAAAATTATCGACTAAATCCTAATCCCAATTTTTGTCCCAAAACCATTTAGTTCAAGCTAATATTTCCTCCTGAATCTTAATCGGAATTAACTGAATGAAAGGTGAAGACACCCTTTGTCATTATAAATGAATTGGTCAATTTCATTAATTAGAATGGAGTGAAAGAGATGTGTGTGTATATATAGTCCCTTCAATATATGTACAAGGTACAGTACATCATTTTCATCTCCCGAACGAGAGTCACTGATTTGAGCCCCCTATTTTGAGATAGGCCTCTATAGTTCCCACCTACGCCCGAAAAAAAAATAAATCATTAACACCTACTTACAGGGTCTTTGTCGAAGCTCTCAGCCCCATCGATATGCGTAACCACATTTAAACAAATGTAAACACCAATCGCAAACTGTATCAAGTACGAGCGCATATTCAGATGTGGAAGAATAACTATCAAAACTGCCTCCAGAGGATGAGCCTCACAGTGAATACTTCAGAGCTCTGAAAGAAGACCAGACACTTCAGTTATTGACAGTATACACAAAAGAAAATCCCAGAGGCAATTTCATAATATATTAAGTACTGTACATCCGCACTTGTAAGTTTTGTTTGTTTCTATAAAAACTTATTTATGGGAATACCAGGATAAACTTTCCTCAAAGTTACATCTTGTGACAGGATATACATATATAGATATTATATATATATATATATATATATATATATATATATACAGGGTGTCCCATAAGTCCGGCATCATAGGAGAAATTCATATTTTTCTATTTCTACAAACCATAATTCATATTTTTCTCTTTCTACAGGCCATAATGTCTGTGAGCAAGGAAGAACGAATCCAGATAATTCCTACTCATAGGAAATCGGAGTCAAATTTAACAGACTGCATCCAGACCGCGAGCCAATAACCAGAGTTGTGTTAGCAGACTTGTTGCAAAATCTCTTTGACTCCGATTTCCTATGAGTAGAATTATCTGGATTCGTTCTTCCTTGCTCACAGATATTATGGCCTGTAGAAAGAGAAAAATATGAATTATGGTTTGTAGAAATAGAAAAATATGAATTTCTCCTATGATGCCGGACTTATGGGACACCCTGTGGTGTTATATATATATATATATATACAAAGGTGGGCAGGACCGAGTTCCAGGAACTCGGTCCTTTTTAAGGACCGTGAGCGGGAAAGTAGGTCCTTTTCTCAGTGAGGACCGAAATGAGGAGCGACGGTCCATTTTTAAGCAATTCCGGACGGTCCGGTCCGGACGGTCTTTTTTAGTGATTTTAGTGTGTTTAGTGATTATTTGAAGTTCTATAGAAGATGGATCGTTTCCTCCAGAAGACTCAGAAAGAGACTGAGACTGAACTGAAACTTGTTTCAACACCTGACACCATCCAGTGCCGCCGTGGAGAGGCTCTTCTCTTTGGGGAAGGACGTCCTCAAGCCGAAAAGGTCAGGGCTCAGTGACAGCCATTTTGAAATGCTAGTCTTCTTGAAGGGAAACTCAAGCATTTAACTTAATAACTTTTTTTCATCATTTATGTACTGTATTAATTAAATTTACGTTAATAAAATTCAAGATTTCCGGTGTCTTTAATTTCATTTTTCATCTTAATCAAATTTTTCACTTATATTATATATAAGGACCGAGGACCGAGTCGTTCCTAGGTCCTATCTTCAGAAAGGACCGTGACCGGGACCGTCGGTCCAGTTTGAGGCAAGGACCGGGACCGGGACCGTCGGTCCTTTTTGAGGCCCGGGTGCCCACCTTTGTATATATATATATGTTGCTTGCACCCTGTGGTGAATGGACGTGTTGTTTTGCTCTCTCTATTTAACACCCAAATTAGAAGGGAATAATCTACTCGGCGGTTTATTCTGTTTACACCCTAAAGTGTATAAAGTATCAGTGAATCCGTGCATATAAATTATAAAGTGAAATTCATTAAAATTAAGAAAGTGCAATACAGTGTACATAATTTATCACCAATTTTAACGTATATATTCAAAACGAAATACGGTTGGCATTCGAGAAAGTTTGAAACAAAGCAGGAAAAAGGTCATAAAACGCAAAGGTCAGAAAATCCTTGAAATACCCTAGACCATCGAAAGGAAAGAAACAGGAATAAAAATAAAAATAAATAAATAAAGAATTTGTGTGGGTATTTCTTCTTACGCTAATTAAGGAATAGCATGGATATGGGTCTAAATTCTCACTTAATCTGTAATTTGTGCAATTTAGTAACAACGGAAAATCTAGCGATTAGATGTGATTTCTGCCAACGATTAAACGACTTTAACTGCATGAATTGTAATGATAGGGAAATAACTCTTGTCTCGAACGCGAAACACGTCGTGGGGATCAAATTTCTATGTGGCGCATGTACACAGACCGTAAATTCTTACGCGGTCTTTAAAGAAATGGAGATAGCAGACTCGAAAGTTACAAAAAAGAATGAAATAATGGGGACACATGGGTCCGGAATGGTCCCAACGAAAAACAGGGTGGATGAGAGAGAAGACGAAATAACGAATAACAGCATAATAACGAACAACAATTTAATAACAAATAACGATATAAACAATATAATACGGAAGGAAGACATAGATGAAAGAAAGAAATAAGTAAAAGTTGCGCAAAAATCCAACTCACTACTTCACCAGGCCAACTCGAGAGGAGGGACGACAAGCTTGACCTTCGCGAAATGAGAAATCATCGCGCGGAACCTTTGTAAGGTTGTAAGGTAAGGTAAGGTGTATATATATATATATATATATATATATATATAAGAGAGAGAGTGTTACAAGGAAAAGAAGCACCTCAAAAGGCCTTGCGGCCCATACCGAGGAGGTACCAATAGCAACGGGTGCCAGGGAAAATTTTCTACACACTCAAATAGTGTGCAGGATTTGGTATAACCTTTTCTTGAAATGATCCACAGAGAAGCTGTTCACAACTTCTGAAGGTAACCTGTTCCACGTGTCACAGATCTTATACGTAAAGTAATTCCCACACACACTAGTCCTAAACCGTTTCAAATCCAACTTCCAACCATTGTTGCGAGTTGGGTTATCATTTAAACTAAACATGCTTCTAAAATCGACATCGTTGAACCCGCGTAAGAGCTTGAAAACCTCGATGAGTTGACCACGCAGCCTCCGAGTTTCCAGCGAAAACAAGTTCAGGGCGCGTAAGCATCGATTGTAGCCCATATGCCTAACGGAAGGGATTACCTTTGTGGCCCTCGCCTGCACTCGCTCCAGCCTCTCAATATCTTTCCTGAGGGTGGGCGACCAGAACTGCGCAGCATACTCCAGGTGCGGACGAACCAGGGAATTGTACAGAGAGAGCACAATCTCCTTGTTCCAAAACTGAAATTGCCTCCTGATATAACCCAACAGCTTCTGGGCTTTCTTTTCCACCTCTACGCACTGTTTGGTAAACTTAAGGTCGCTGCTAATTGGCACACCCAAGTCCTTTTCCAAATCAGTCGCCTCGATATTACTCCCCAACATCGAGTAGTCCGACTTGGGATTGGCGTAGCCAACGTGCATCATCTTGCATTTATCCAAGTTAAACAGCATTTGCCATTTTTCGGACCACTCTCCTATCCTACCTAGGTCCGCACGCAGTTGCTCGATCGCCTCCGGCGTCCCAACATTGGCCCCAAGCTTGGTGTCATCAGCGAATTTGGCGATCCGACTGACGATGCCACCGTCTATATCATTTATGTAAATGATAAACAACAGCGGCCCCAAAACGGAACCCTGAGGAACCCCACTAGTGACCGAGGCCCAACCCGAACTAGCCCCTTTAATTACAACCCTCTGCCGCCTATTCTTCAGCCAGTTTTCAATCCACCTACCTACTTCCCCACCGATACCCAGCGCGCGCACTTTCGCCATGAGAGAGAGAGAGCGCGCCAGCCTCAAGGACCTTTCGAAGTTTCGGTTCACTCGGAGAGGTTCATGTTATTAAACAGAGCATTTTTTTAATTATTCTAGCATTAGTATAAAACTGGATAGAAAAGCATGTCTGCATAAGGCTCTCTCCCCCGACTCCCCTCCCTCCCTCTGGCGGATACGGAAAAGGTTGAAAAAATACTTTGAAACATGGAAAAGTAGCCAAGGAAATTTTACAGGAAGAGGAGAATATACGAGGGGCGTCAAAAAATAAATTTACACGGCGTATAATTTCGTAACTAAAGGACCTACATTGATTATGTTTGTATCAGGTGAATTTGTTTATCATTGTTGGCAACAATGATTAACAAATTCACTGATACAAACATAATCAATGTCGGTCCTTTAGTTAAAAGATTATACGCCATGTAAACTTATTTTCTGACCCCCCCTCGTATAAGCTAACTCTACAATTACGCTAAACACGCATAGAGATCGTACACTAGATAACACCGCTGTGTAAACTAACCAGTAATATACTTGTGCCGATCTCACATCAACCACGTGATATAGTCATAAAAACCTCGAACATATATGGCTTTGATTCTATACAAAATACTTACAGCTCTGTTTACCAAGGTATCGGTCCAATAAAGACTCCATGACCCACTTCAGGTTAGCTCCAAAAGAATTAAGAGAGGTAAAGTAAAACTTTCCATATCTACTATACACCTACTGTATGTACACGCAAAGCCATCACGTCAGCAAAGTGGTGAAATGCTTCTACAGGAAAGGGGTGGAAACGGGAGTTAAGAAGAGAAATCATATTTATCCACCCCATGCCCTCACCCGTCACGTGCATTTAGCTACCCAAGAGAAAGACAGAAAAAGAAATCGTGAGGGCAGAAACGCAACTCTACCTCACCTAATCCATGCCATGCAATTTTTTTTTGTTCGTTATGAAATTGTGTTTCGACAAAATATTTTTCCATTCTATTCTTAGACATATTAACAAGGCAGGCAAGTATGTGAGCATGTTTTCTATAATTGGATATCTGTCATGTGTCTGTATCTGCCAACTCTTTGAATGCCGCCGAGTTTCAACGTGGGTTTCCCGCCGTGAAAGGTGTTATGCGGCATGTGATATAATGAGTCGTTCATAATTCGCGGTGTGTTGTGTCACCATGAGAGTAGAGAAAATCTCTCTCCGGCGAGGAATATCAGTGGGAGGTCCCTGTATCTATCCCGTGAACTTGTCCCTTATGGAGAATAAAAGTGTTTTGCGGGTGATCACTCGTTGTTGCTACGACGAATTCAAAGTCTCTCACTTAGAGGTGTTTATGAGGCAAATAAAAAAATTAAAATGAGTTGCTCGATGACTGATCATGCTATGTGGGGGCACAATCAACCAGAGACGTCTCTCTAAAGTGAGAGGAGAATTAAGTGAAGGAGGAAGTGTTTGAACAAACTCCTGCAGAGTTACGTTATAATACTATTTTCTTAAATTATATAATATGTGAGGGCAGTCTTAAACTCTGAGTGTGTTCAGATCTTTCTCCAGCCTATTTTTAAATATCTTTACACTTTGGCTTGAAACAACCTCCGAATGAAGTTGGTTCCAGATATTAATTAGTTTACAGGAGAAAAAATTATCACAGTTGGAGGTACTAAATGTTTGAAGTTCCAATTTAAAACCATTATTTCTTGTCGGATTGGTATTAAATGAAATGAAAATAATTTCCTGTAGTCTACCCTGTCTATTCCATTGAGTATCTTGAAAATTTTTTATAAGCTGACCGCGCAACATCTTGGTCTCTAAGGTAAACATATTTAAGCGTTCTAAGCTTCCTCAGTAGTTTTGCAGTCTCACTGAAGGGGATCAATTTTGTGGCCCTTGCTTGTTACCCTTTCCAGCCTTTCTACGAGTATATCCTTCCTCAGAGACAGAGACCAAAGCTGCACACAATACTAAAGTTGAGTCTATCTAGTGAATTGTAAAGAGACATTACAATCTCCTTGTTTCTGAATTGGAACTGTCTTTTAATATAACCTAGTATTTTTAAGGCCCTCTTTTCGACTTTTGCACAGTGCTTTGAGTTCATTATTAATATAAACTCCTAGGTATTTCTCTAGATCAGTCTCAGTCAAGTTCCTCCCCAAGAGAGAGTAATCGGTCTTCGAGTTCTTGTAACCTATATACATTACCTTACATTTGTCCAAGCTGTCCAACTGTTTTGTTTCTGTTTTTATTTACGAACGTAATTGATGACGTTTTTCTGCGATGAGAATGTGAACATCCTTTTCAGAATGATCGCTTTGATACCCCAATCGTGAATACTTTGATACGATATCACCGACGAACAGGTGATGTTTGACTGCAATCAAAGTACTGTAATTATAACTTGGGTATCACTGACGAATAGATGATGGCTTTTAGTCAACAATTCTGTGTGAAATTCCAGAATCCAGACGAAGTTTAGAGAGAGTCCGTGATAGCTTCGGCAATACCCATAAGTCCACTCATATATGACATCAGAGAAATTTCTTCCAATAACGAACTTGTTTTGTTACATGACGTAATGTTTCTTTCTTAATTTCCAGTTTGAGATAAATTTGAAATAAGGTGGTTGTGTTCAGATGACTGTGTTGTAACCTGATTAAATTATTGAAAGGAGAGTATGAACTGCTTGGTTATTAAGTTATATACAGTTTAAGAACAAACTAAAGAATGAATTAACTAGTGAAAAATACTTTAGTAAGTGTGAAATACATGAAAAATAGTGAATTTTTTTAGGCAAACGTAGCCGGCAGAAGTCTGGTTTGAGAACATGGGTTTAAGTTAGTGAAGTGCGGCCCATTATGGATGGATTTGTGCATAGGCTAATAGGAGAGAGGCCGTAAAGTAGTGGAAATTAGTGAAAGTTATTTAGCGCTGTATATGTGGCATTAAATTAGTGAAATGCGGCTAATTACAGTATGTATAAATTTGTGCATAGGTTAATAGGAGAGAGGCCGTAAAGTAGTGGGAATTAGCGAAAGTTATTTAGCGCTCTATATGTGGCATTCCCCACAATGGAAAGTATTTATTTAAGGCATTTATAGAAGAGGCAAGTCATCTCTACACTCCATGGATAACAGAAGGTAAGGACGCTTTAACCTAATACTTTCAGCTTTTGCTACCACGATCGCATGCGGCAGCAACAGCGGGTCCTCCTTCGGCTGTGCCAACGGTGAGCTGGTGAGTCGAAACAAAAAAGGGGTTTTCGTTCATAAAAAACTGATTCTTGATATCAACATAACTTTAGCATGTGCAATAATACAACCATAGTAAATATGCTTCCGTACCAATTACGCTATCAGTCAACTGCAGACCAACAAGGTGAGTGGACGAAATATTGAACTTTGCTTGTCTATAAAACTATATTTTGTCTTGTAATTAACCAAGTATTTTGGTTTTCAAATATGTTAGGTAAAGGCCTTATGTTATTGACTGTAGCATTTTAATTAAGTTGAAGTGTATCAAGGAGGCCCGAATTCTAGGGTGGTTTTGAGTTTTAAAAATTCTGTTTTTGCCGTTTGTTAGTTAAACTACTAATTTCTTAGCCTATACGCAGAGCTGGGCAGTATTTAAATACGTATTTAAATACATTTGTGTATTTAGAACTGTATTTATAAATATTGTTTTTCATGTATTTAAATACAGGGTGTACATAAAGTCAGGATCTATTTTTGTGAAGCACTTGGAAATTATATGGAATTCAATCATAAAATGATAGTGGTAACATTTATTAAATAATTAAGAGTAGGATTCGACGTGACGCCCATCAGTATCCCTGCACAGCTCAAATCAAATCGTTCCGCAGCATTTCTAAACACATTCTGGAGCATTTGCGGGGTTATGTTATCTGCAGCAGTTCGTATACGTGTACGTAAGTTTTCAAGACTCGTAATCTTCGTCTGATAGACGTGCGATTTGATAAAGCCCCATGCAAAGAAATCTAAAGGGGTTAAATCTGGTGATCTCGCTGGCCAAGGTCTTTTGTTGCTTCCGCGTCCGATCCAGCGATTTGGAAAACGTCCATTTAGATAATCCTGAACAATTTTGGCATAGTGACAAGGAGCACCATCATGTTGATAGACGACGGGGATAGGATTGTTAGTACCGTCGTCTATCAACACGATGCCAAAATTGTTCAGGATTATCTAAATCAGTGGTTCTCAACCTTTTCTATACCAACGCCCCTTTACCAATTATTAGACCTCTCAACGCCCCCCCACCAGGAAAATTCAATTTTTAAGTCTTGGAATGTTGAATACGGTCATGCAAATCTTCCCTGGAAATGAAACAACAGCTTAACATAACATGAAAGAATTTTATTCAAACAAACAAAAACGCAGTAACGTAAAATAAAAACAATGTGCCACACAAAAATAATACAAAAATACTAGTGAGAGCCTTGCGCTTGGTGTTTTCCAGCCAATATCTTCACTGAAGGTTGGATAGAAGTCAGGTTCAACCTCAGTGCACCTTTGGCTGTTATATTAAGCCTGTTACGATATTTGGACTGCATGTAAAGGACATGGCTGAAACCCTGTTCCACTAAATATGAGGTAGGGAATGCCAAGAGAAAAGACGAGTTCTTTTCCAAAGAACTGGATAACGTTGCCAATGTGTTGCCCACATACCACGCCAGCCAGAGGTGCGGAAGGTTACCTGGGCCTCATCGTCATTTTGTACATCAACAAGCTCCTCCTGGATCTCAACTTCAAATTTCGTAACATCTGATTTGAAGGGCTGTACCACCCAGTCAGGGACGTCAAGCTTTTGAAGATCGCTGAATCGGATTTCCATGTCAGCCTTCATCATCTTTAAGTGGTCGATGTAACGGAGTAGATGTTCATCAGTCAGTTTTCGGACACCTGTGAATAAATTCAATAAAAGCACATTAAAAAACAAGTAGTTTTTAAATAAAAATTTCTGAAATTTATTAAAAAGTAAGTATTTAGTAAAATCAATTACCTTCATCAATTTGGGAAAATGAGCCAGCTGACGCCGTCCAATGCCTTCCTGGTATATGTTCAGCTTGGCGATGAAGCTGCAAATTACAGATTTGCAGTGAATCAGCGTCACTTCATTTCCTTGTAATTTAATGCTGATCTCATTCATTTTTTCAAAGATGTCTGCCAGGTAGAAAATATCGCATTGACTTAACAACACTTGTTCCTTGAGAGTTGCATCAGTATCCTCAAAAAACTCTAAAACTGTGCTGAACAACTCACACAAACGGGAAAGACAATTGCCTTTCGAGAGCCAGCGCACCTCGGTGTGAAGTAGCAGACGCTCAAAAATTTCATCATTGTCCCCACAGAGTTGTCTGAACACTCGGTCATTCAGTGCATTGGCCTTTATCTTGTTGATGGCCTTAACTGCCACACTCAGTGACTCGTGGAGAGGAGGGCTGATTTTTTTCGCCACTAGATCATGACAGTGCAGCACGCAATGGACTGTCAAAATGTGTGGAGCCCACTTTTTCAATAGAGTAGTGAAACCACGGTACCGTCCAACCATGGATGGAGCCCCATCGGTGGCACATGCAATGATGTTGGCAGCTGGAATAGAATTGCAACTCAAGTATTCTTCAACTGCATTAAATATGGTCTGCCCTTTAGTGTCGGTTTCCAAATACTTGGAGAACAAAAACTCCGGAAATTTCACCAGATGACAGATAACGAACATAGGTCATCAGCAAAACGTTATTATCTGAGACAGTTGTCTCGTCAGCCTGAAGAGTGAACGGATTTTCTCGCAGAATGGCACACAACTGCTCCTCACTATCCAATGCCATTTCATTGATTCTCCTTGACACAGTGTCATTGCTGAGGGGGATGGATTTTAGAACCTGCGAAGGGTCACATTCCATAACAGTGCAAATAGCTTCTTTAATAGCAGGAAGAATCAGCTTTTCTCCAACTGTGAATGGCATTCCACATTTGGCAATAAGGAGAGAGATATTATATGAGGCAACTAAGCCCTTCTCAGTTTGGTTTACGTTCTTTTTGAATATGCTACTGATTGTGCTTCTGGCATGTCTTTCTTTGAGGTCTTTAAAGAATGCAAGGTCTTTGTCAGTTTTATCAGGATGGATTTTAATTATGTGCTCCTTCAGGCGTGAGGGTTTCATGGCCTCGTTAGAGAATACTTGCTCACACAGTAAACACATAGGAAGCCGTTGATTCGTAGGAGAAGGTACGAAGCCATAGCTGAGATATTCAACATTATACTGACGACACTTTTTCTTGCCTTGTGACATCGCGAAAACTGTAAAAACATTCAGAAATTTTATTTTTAGTTAAGTTAGCCGTTAGCGTAAGAATGTTTTTATTTGTATGCATAAAATAAGTTTTATGGTAAACTAGCCTAAATTATACTTCTGCGAGTTGAATATTTTGCTATATCTTTAACAAAATGGAATCATGTTTGCTGTATTAATGTATTTAAATGTTTTTCCTAGCAAGGATGTTACTAACAACTATACTAGACTATATACTAGACAACTATTTAAATGTCAGTTGACTAATAGAAGACGGCTTTAGTAAAATTACAAAAACACTTACCGAAAAAATGGCGTCTACTCACTTCCAATAATTCACAATAAATGACATAATTACTCAAGAGCCATCTATTGAGAGAATGTTGAACTTGACATTGTGACAATTCTCCCAGTAGATGGCGCTTGAGAAATTACATCAGCTGAGTGGATTCCATATTTTTCGGTAAGTGCTTTTGCAATTTTGCTAAATTAAAAGATTCTAGTAACCTTGTTTCAGCCACTTAATTTCATTCAAACATTCAAATTTAATGTAGATTCCAGAACTGTGTAGATGAAATTCATTGAAATACATGAACGCCCACCATTAGCTGACTAACGCCCCCTTTTCAACTAACCAGCTTCTAACGCCCCCCGACACCCAGTGAACGCCCCCTGGGGGGCGGTACCGCCCCCGTTGAGAACCACTGATCTAAATGGACGTTTTCCAAATCGCTGGATCGGACGCGGAAGCAACAGACCTTGGCCAGCGAGATCACCAGATTTAACACCTTTAGATTTCTTTGCATGGGACTTTATCAAATCGCACGTCTATCAGACGAAGATTACGAGTCTTGAAAACTTACGTATACGAACTGCTGCAGATAACATAACCCCGCAAATGCTCCAGAATGTGTTTAGAAATGCTGCGGAACGATTTGAGCTGTGCAGGGATACTGATGGGCGTCACGTCGAATCCTACTCTTAATTATTTAATAAATGTTACCACTTTATCATTTTATGATTGAATTCCATATAATTTCCAAGTGCTTCACAAAAATAGATCCTGACTTTATGTACACCCTGTATAGTATTTAAATACTTTAATGAGTATTTAAATACAATGTATTTAAATACTCAAAATATAAAAATGTAAATACTTTTACTGGTTTAATACACGTTCTGTACTAGCACAGTACGACGCGTCGACAGTGTAGTACAGCATGGTTCATGTTTCAACGTGTCAGACAGTCAGTTCAATCAGTTGTGTGCCACTCTTAGTCGAAAGCGGTTGATTTCTTTATCGTGTGCGTGTCATGGCTTCAACAAGCAAATTTGTATGTATTTAAAATGTATTTACAAATGTATTTAAATACAATTGATGTATTTTGTATTTAGTATCTAAATTTCGTAAAATGTATTTAGTATTTAAATACATTTCTCCCATGTATTTAGTATTTAAATACATTCAATGTATTTATTGCCCAGCTCTGCCTATACGATACCCCCTAGATGTTTTTTTATACCAAATTTCCTGTCGGCTGATAGATACGGTGATACCCATTACAAATTTCTACGTCAATACCGTACTTTCCAATTATAGAGCTCAAACCTAAGCCTATTAAGTTAGGCACCCTCCTAAGCTATTTTCTCACATAAGTTAGGCTGCCTGGTATTTAAAGAATTTTTTCTTCACATTTATGTAAAATGTTTTATGTAATATAACATTAACACAAAGGTTATTGAATTTAATGAGGTAGAGCTGTGTGACTAGGGTACCAAGTTGGGCCTATTGGCCCTAAGCTGAAACCAGATTGCAAAATCTGCAAATTCTTGCGTGACGCTCGCGTTTTTTGAAAAAATTCTCGCCTTCTACTGTAAATAGCAAAACTCGCGCTCATATTTAAAAGTTAGTTATTGAATTTAATGGATTATTGCTGTGCGACTAGGTTTGTAGTTGAAATGATTGACCTTGCATAGGCCTAGTCTATATTTTAAAATTTGATTTTGAATGTCAATTAACGAAGGCATATACATATTTTCTGATAAAGATCGCATCTGTGTCTGTATGCTCACTCAGGCTATGCCCATTTGAAGCCAAAATTTACCTCTTAATATGTTTCATATTACATTTTTTCAGTTTGTGAAATGTCGGAGTTTAGTTTATTAATTATGCAGGATGACTATAGAGCTTGATGGTGACCAGTTTTATACAATCTTAGTTTTAATGCTAGGATTAAGGAACATTTAAAATACATCTTTAACTGAACCCAGACTGGAAATTTTGCTTCCAAAGCATATGTTGTCGGAGAAGCCAAACTGTGTGTCAAGAAATTGGAGTAACCTAAGTAAATGACTGCAGAATTACAGTGGAAAAGATCTCATTGAAAGAAAGAATGGATAGCTTCTACTCATAAGTTCGTAACAATTTTAATTTAAGTGGTTTAACGCATAGTTTATAAATGCCTTTTTAATTTTTTCATGTAAAAAGAACCCGCAAAATTGTACGTTACTTTCATTTTTCACTACCTTAATAGTCCCTTTTTACTAATTTAGCTAGAAAAGGGCGGCTGTTAAGATTTTTTGAAACGACCAAACCACTCCAGAGCTGGTGCCTCGCTGTTACACTTGAACTTAAGCGAATAAAATGATATATTCAATAACAGAAAATAAAGCCTTTAATATAGGGCCTATTGTATATTTAAAAACCAAAATAATTCGTTAAATACGGAAATAAATACACTAACGCTTTAAAAACTTGCAAAATTCGATATTACATTCATTCGCTTTGTTCGTCCGCAGTTCAGATTGATGACGTTTTCCTCCGGAGCCACGTTCGACTGTGATGCAACGTCGTTGGTAGTATATTATGTTACATGTGTACATATACATGTGTGCCTCCTCTTCGTGCACGTTTTTAGTCCTTGTTTAAAATGAAATCGGTCTACGGTTATTGTAGTTTTAAAAGATATATATACGCGCGCACACCCACATTCGGATTGGCTAAAACCATGCTGACGTCGTCGTCATATTTTCAACCAATCAGAAACTGTGTGTGTATCTTCCAGACCAAATCGCTTTCAGATTTGGATTTTTACCCAGCTCTGAAATATGAATTAGTACAACAAAAAACTGGTGCTATAGAAGTATACAGGAAAACTATAAACTATAAATTAAGACCTAACTGACTATTATTAATAACGCAATTCCACTGTATTTTGAAAAATAGCCGTCAGAGACGTATGCTGTAGGTAATAATATACAATATGAACTCGTATTCCCAAAGACATAGAAGTGATATTTATGCTCCTATGTATTTCCTCTTTGCTCAAAACCTTTACCAATTTCTGGCAGTTCAGTTATCAGAAATACTCATTAGTCATTTTTAGAATGTTTTTTAATGTTATTTTATGAGTTATACCATTTGATTTTGTGTAAATGTATTTAAAAGTATATTTCGTGTAAATGGAATTTCAAATTTAATTTTGACTATTTATTAGATGAAAAGAATGCAATAAAAATTTGTGCATCTCTAAATTTCAAATGTCACGTGTCGTTGACGTCGGTTGTTCCTGTGGGGGTACGCTATAAATTTAATATAATGTGTTCACCAAAATAACTTGTATTGTGGCAATGTTTTGTGTATACAATGCTTTTATGTGTATGGTAGTTTTTGTGCCCAGTAACTGACAAAAAAGGAGCAGTTTTGTACAATAGTTGGCACTTGTAGGTCATCTCCCCCCCCCCCCCCCCCACGCTTGATTTGTCATCGTGGCAAATAGCACCCACGCAGAACAATGAAACTAGCATTTCGTTCTAGAATGTTTGATGCACATTGGTTGTTGATTTGTTATACAACTTACATTAACTTTGGATCACATGAAGATCAGGGTCCCCAGCCTTCTTTAGTTAGCCGTATAACGCTAACTAACAAAAATATCACGACATAACCTAACCAGTCATTAGGTCAACTGTACATGTACGCCCTTGAGGATTGGTTAGGTTAGGTCGTGATATTTTCGTTAGTTAGCCTTATAAAGCTAACTAAAAAAGGCTGGCGGCCCTGATCTTCAGGTGATCCTTAACTTTATAATGGCGATCCTTCAGAATCCGGCCATAAAGTAGTTTAAAATATAAATCGTATCAATAATTATTACATGAGCCAAATTATATTTTTAATAGTATCTATTTCAGGAGATATTGCCAATCCTATGCACAATTTAATTATTGCTTTTTCAGCCAGAATGAATTTACTGCGACTTCATGCTATTTGCCACGATGACAAATCAAGCGTTGGGGGGAGATCACCTACAAGTACCCAATAGTTTAGGAAGTAAGCTAAAATATCTTAAAATTAATGGACAGCAAATGTGTTCAAACGTTATTACTGTAACTGCATTTAGCTTTACGTAGGCGATTATTTTATTCGACTGTCACTTAAATTTAACTATAACTATAAGGATAACTATAAGGATAAAAGTTTAAAAGAACTCCCGGACCACAGGGGCGCATTTACAGTGTGCGGGGCCTTGGGCAAACTATTTCTCGGGATGTATTATTTTAGTGTGTTAATGAATGACAATATTTTGTAATGCACATAACAGATATATATTTTTTTTAACCCACACAAAACACACATGCGGAAGCCATTCGGCTTATTAATGTGATATTAAAGACTATAACTTAACTATGTACACATACAGTGTATACAGCTACACTAGTATGCTACACAGTTGTAATGCACTTAATAAACATCTACACAGTTATTGTAATGCACTTAAGAAACAGCTACACAGTTGTAATGCACTTAATAAACAGCTAAACTACACAGCTTACTGTACTGTAGATAGTGTAGATTTGTAATGAATACTACATAGGACGCTTCCTGGCTTTTTGTTTGGAAAACTGCGTGATTGTGTCCTCGAAACTCACCGACTGCAACACCTCGTGCTCTATACTCAACAACGCCAGAGACGAAAGGCGCTCCTGGCCCATTGTGGAGCGAAGATAATTTTTGATCAGTTTAAGTTTCGAGAATGAACGTTCACCAGAACAGTTCGTGACAAACATACACAGGTATATTCTCATTGCTATTTCCATGTTTGGGAATGTTCCTTTCAGTTCGTTTGTGTTCATATGCCGATAAAATCTGTTGCACATGTCTTCACGTTCCGTCTGGGATCTGTTTAACTTTCGGTGAGTTTCATTAGGGCAGCGAACTACACAACTTCTGTTACCAGCTCTTTCTCCAGATCAGCCGGATAGCATTCTACTAGATTTTCAGCTGACCGTCGAAGACTGTCGATGTCCAAGACTAGAAGGAAATATAAAAATCCAAATCTTTTCTGCAAGACAGCGTACGCTTCTAGACGAGTGTTCAGAGTGGTACACAGTTTATCAATTAATTAATTATCGGTAGAAATGCAGTGGTCCGAAATGAATCTCTTGGTGTCAGGTTCGTATCTTCGGCAGTTCCGATTTCGTCATGATGACGCTTTCTCCTCTTTGTGCGTTGAGTCAATTCCTTGTATACTCGATGACCACACTTTCCGATGCCCTGGTCCTCGAATTCGTCAAATCTTGATCTGAGATCTTCAACAAATTGCAGAAGTGATTTCAGCAAGAGGGTGGCTGTCTAACGACATTCCTTGTTTTTGCAGAGATGCATTCGTTTTTTTAAATCGTTCGAGAATAGTGTTCCATAAAACCAGTAAAATGGCTGTTTCGAGTTGTTGAAGCTGTTTAGACAATCCCCTGGCTTCGATCCTGGCTTCCGCAGTTTGGCTGGTATCTGCTGCTAGCTCATCCAGTACCACGATATTCTCGGCGTAGCCTTCGGTTAAAGATTGGACGGCATCTGATCTGGCTGACCAGTGGGTATCGGAGAGATCTTTGTCGACCTTTAGTTTCTCACTACAGGAACTACTATCGAGAACCTCTACATGTCGACGCCATCGGTATGTCGAGGAGACGAGAAACGTGTAGACATTCTGAATGAGCATAAACAATTCATCGGCTGCTGTGCAACTGTCCACTGCTGATTTACCCACAAGATTTAGTGAGTGGCACATGCATGGCACAAACTCGGCATATGGAGATTTTGATTTGATGTGGCTCTTTACGCCGTTGTATTTCCCTGCCATATTGCTTGCGTTATCATAAGACTGTCCTCTGCAGTCTCTAGAAAGTTGAGGACCACGCCGGCGATTCCTTTCCCTGTATGTGTGTTCATGGGTATGAACTGTAGAAATCGCTCGACGGACCCAGACTCAACCACATATCGGACGGTGAAGCACAGTTGATCGGTGTGAGAAACATCAGGCGTAGAGTCGACGGATAGAGAGTAGTATTTTGACTGCTGGAATTTTCGGATAATCGTCTGAAGTACTTTATCGGCCATCAACAGTACGAGTTCCTCGCAAATGAAATGAGAGAGATACGAGGTGTGTCCGCTACCTTTGTTGGCATGCTCGCTTATATGCGCAGCTAGAAAACTGTCATACTTACTTAAAAGTTCCAAAATTCCATAATAGTTGCCGTTGTTTGGTGAACCGAAACGGGAGTCGTGTCCACGAATTGCTAGTCCTCGTGACGTGATATACTTGATAACGTCGACACAGCGCCGCAAAACTTCCTGCCAGTAGTTGCGCTCCTTTTAAAACTAGTTCACCAGTTTCGAATCAACACGGCCGGAGACAGACTTCCTAACCAACAAATATATCTTCGACTCCATATGTTGCTCACATTTTCCGTGTGCTTCGACCGATTGTCTACCATGCTTCCAGTCGTTGATCCCGATTGTGAACTTGCTGTCCGCCCTCGACATTGATTTACAGACAAAACAGTAAACACAGCCTGTGGACTCAGAATAGCACAGCCATGACACCTCAATCCTCTCATTCGTCAGGCCATATTTCTTAACAAATAATGTCTTCGTACATCGGCGTGTTGTACCACTTTCAGTAGTTGAAGAATTACTGAAGTCGCTGTCGTAATTTCGGCAATCTGATGTTCCCCGCTCTATCCAGAACTCTCTAAAGTTATCGGTCAGCTCTTGTGGTCACAAACTAATGTCATTAATTGCATGTCCTGAAGCTGGTGGGCCTGCTGAACGCACTGACGTAGACGGGTCTTCTAAAGACGGAGCTGCTGATGTAGCGGAGGCAACTGGTGGGCTTGCTGATGGGGTTGACATAGACGAGTCTCGTGAAAATGCAGCTGCTGAAGTAGTGGAGGCAGCTGCTGGGCTTGCTGAACGCACTGACGTAGACACGTCTTCTGAAAACGTAGCTGCTGAAGTAGCGGAGGCAGCTGGTGGGCCTGCTAAAGGGGCTTAGTTGCTGATGATTTAATCCAATTAGTCCGTTTCGGCACCGTCGCAAGAAACTTTTCTCTGCGCTTCTTATCCTTACGCTTTTCACTACCGGGTTTATATTTCCTCCTTCGATCCCGGTCACGACTCGTTTCCATGTTGTACATATTACAATGCCAACAATAAGAACATAAATCATGAATCTGCAACAGAAACAAGAAGTAAGTTAGTAACAACATTAGAAATGAGTAACACTAACAAGAACAACAAATTAAACACTATCAAAGCGGATATTAGAATGCCTGATGCCATGCCGCCTGCCGGGAAAAGTAAAACTCGTCGCAGATGGCAAATACGTGGTTTAATTTTTTTCAATTGAAATTTGCGGGGCCCATCGGGTGCGGGGCCTTGGACATTTGCCCGGTGCGCCACCCCCTAAATGCGGTCCTGCCGGACCAGACCAGCAACAAAAATCAAGGTAAGGTAGATTTTAGACTAGCTAACCAGTCAACGTAACTTTAGTTAGGAACGTACAGTTAGACTAACTTACGGCACGTAGGCCTACCAGTAAGACCAATAGGCAGATATTTTGGCCTAGGACCTTTGTGATTCTTGTTACCTATAGTTGTTGGCCAATAGGCTATTGCTTACGGCAGGTCGTATGCCACCATAGGGCTTGTAGGTTTACGGCAAGGCTATGACTATTGTAGGCCATTAGTCAGTAGGCTATATAGGGCATGTAAGACTCCTACAGGTCTATAAGCTACTGGATCAGGAATTCTAGAGCTATTAGGCCTTTAAGCCATGAGACTTCCTTATATTCTGCAGATGGCAACCTACAGGGTGTTCGGAAAGTCCCGTGACCCTCTACAAAATGTACATTTTGTAATACCAATTTTTGTATGATTTTATATGTGGTACGTGTAATTTAAGAAACAAGTCGCTAGCAACAATTACTTCAATTACAGTAAATACAGTTGCTAATCAAGAACATATGTGCGGTGTGAGAATCGACGGGTGGTATGGTTTCATGCCGAGATCTTTTGTCATGTGATATCTCATTGTGGACACGGGGACTGCAAGTTCTTGTGATTGTTTCCGAAATGGTTTTTTCGGTGAACGAGCCACCGATGCAATCACACACCTTCACATTGTTCTGCTCGCGTTGTCGGTCTTCCCGACCGTGGTCTGCCCTTGATGGAGCCAGTTTCAAACTGCTTTTTCTCCCAGCGTAATAGTGCCGTAATACCGTCTTGTTTGGTGGTGCAGCCTTATTGAATCTTGTGTTGAAATCTTTCTTGATATCATGCATCGTTTTGCCAGTATGTGACCTTTCATGAACCATGTGCTCATCACTCCTTTCCTCTAGAGCAGGGGTCCCCAACCTTTTTATACCGAAGAGTACATTCAAGACTACCGGTAGTGCGGCGGGCACCATTTACTTTTTCAAGGCAAATTTATAGTTGGACTTAATAATGAACATAATACACAAAAAAATCTAATTCCTATTTAAAATAATGAACATAATACACAAAAAAATATTTAATTCCTATGTGAAATAATGAACATAAAACAAAAAAAACAAGGATGGGCTAACTAAGCATCTTAGAAAAATTATCAAAACGGTAACTTAATTTATTAAGAAATAATTATTTTCAAATAAATGAACATCTGTTTCTGTAATTAACTACTAAAATTTAATAAAATGTTAAGTATGTTACATATTTTAAATATTTAGTAACTAAATATTTAAAATATGTAACATACTTAACATTTTATTAAAAATTTAAATAAAAACTTATCAATCGTAGTCAGTCAGTGGCGGGCACACGCAAAAGGGTCGGCGGGCACAGGGTTGGGGACCCCTGCTCTAGAGTGGAAGTGGACTGGTCTGCCATTGTTTTCACAACTCTAATACTTGGAAAAGAGAAAAAAAGTCTGTGAATCGCATATAACTTCAATTAATCACAAAAATAAAATTAGTATTATAATATGTACATTTTGTAGGGGGTGACGGGACTTTTCGAACACCCTGTACATTATGACTCACTCTTCCTACGCAACTTTTCCTAGCACAGTATTGAATAGGCCCTTATTTAACTTACAGCATTGAGTAAAGTCTGTGATCGATGTTGTAGGTTACATAGGGCCTATACAGTAGGCCCATTGTCCAAAAAACGATTAGGTAGATTGTTAGTCTTAATGTAGGTTGTCATATACAGGACATAAGGTTTACTAGCTAATAACGTTGAATTAAAACACAAGCTGCTTTTGCGTTGTACTTCAAAATGCGAGAAACAAACTAAATTAAAGAGGTCGTCTTCTCTATTAAAAATATTTGTACCAAACTTTTCTTCACATTCCATGTTCGTATTTTTCATCAGCTTTGTGCACACAAAAAAATACTTTTTCAAAAGATCTAAGATATATCCAACGATACAGTTGTTTCCGCTATATATATAACATATATATATAATATATATTATATATAGGGTGTCCCAGGAGGAAATGTCAAGAATGCACCATTTCACTCTTTGGGTATTTCTAAGTAGAAAGTATTATATCGATATGGGTCTGATTCCCAACCGTTACCGAGATACAGGCCTCTACATTTGGGTAATTAAAACATAATAAAAAGGCGATCTTAGATACTATTTAATGACACTTGTGGTTTACAAAAAGTCATTAAATGTCATTGAATATTATCTAAGATCGGCTTTTTATTATGTTTGTTACCCAAATGTAGAGGCCTGTATCTCGGTAACGGTTGGGAATCAGGCACATGCGATATAATACTTTCTACTTTGCACCATTTGACTCTTTGGGAATTTCTTTCTTGACATTTCCTCCTGGGACACCCTGTGTATATATATATATATATATATATTATATATATATATATATATATATATTAGTGGTGGACCGGATATCCGCATCATTTTTAACATCCGCATCCGAAATTCTGACTGCGGATATTATCTCTAATAAATTATCCAATTTACAATTAAATTAGCTTATAAAGTAGCTTATAAGGCCCAGTCATGCACATTTCATGTAAAGTATTATTTATTAATGAACAAACAAATGCATAAACCTCAAAATAAATACCTGGTAACAAAGAAAATTGAATGAAACTTGTTTCATTGAATTTTCTGTGGCTGAAACTCTTGAGAAAGTTATTATTTTTATCATGAAAATATTAATTTTAATTCTTATGCATTGTCTGCCATAATAGTAATATCACGAAATTTGAAAAATTGTCATAAATTCATAATTCTATATTATATTGATAGATTAACTAAATATTCGCATCCGCGGATATTGAAATTAAAGATCCGCAGATGTTGAAAAACTGACATCCGGTCCACCACTTTTATATATATATATATATATATATATATAATTATATATATATATATATGGGATATACCGATATCGCTTTTTAGCCGATTACCAATAATTAAAAATAGTATCGGTTTATAACCGATACCGACATCCAGCTCAGTTCAGTATTGGAGGAAAAATTGCCAGTGCTGCTGGAAATCGGTTCTCTCCTGAACATACAGACAGCTGCTATTTTTACACGAGAATTTAACCCTTGTGAAAAAATAACGAGATATGTGAAGTGATAAAACAAAATATTGGAAATTTCATCCTCTAAAGTCTTTTATTCATAATTTTGGAAAAATCGTACCTTTTGAAATATCGGCCGATACCGATAAAAATCTATCTCTCTCTCTCTCTCTCTCTCTCTCTCTCTATATATATATATATATATATTATATATATAATATATTTATTTATTTATTTATTTTAGCGATGTACTGATATATCGGTATCGGTGATCAATATATTTTTATCGGTATCGGCCGATATTTCAAAAGTACGATTTTTCCAAAATTATTAATAAAACTATATAGATTATAGAGGATGAAGTTTCCAATATTTTATAGTTTTATCACCACATATATTGTTATTTTTTCACAAGGGTTAAGTTCTCGTCAGATGCGCCTCGGTGGTGTAGTGGTCAGCGTCGCTGACTACGAATCCATCGGCCCCGGGTTCGAGACCCAACGGCAGCCGGCGCGCAGCAAAACCCAGCTGTTCATCCTTCCACAATAAAGAAAGTGGTTGGTAGATAAATGGGTACCCTAAGTGGCCTAGTGGTTAAGACGCTGGGCTGCTGATGGGGCGTGGTTCGGATTCCACCTTAAACTGTAGGTCTAAGGTGGAGTGAAAAGCTTGACCTTCGTCAGAATGAACAATTCGGGCGGAAGCTAACCAAACCAAAGGTTATATAAATAATACAACGCAACTCAGAACGGTTCCCTGAGAAACTTTTATGTTACGCGCAGACCGTGCATGGAACAAGGAACTCTTCTGTATCTTACTAATATTTGTGACGGTCGAAGACTGGCCAGATTTGGATGAGACTTGGAGGATAGGGGTAACTGAGGCCAGCGTCGGCCTCCGAGGTCATCTGAGGCGGCTGGAGGCCTCTGTATTCCGGATTGGTTGAAAGATAGTGACATCATAGACACGTCATAAAATGGGCAGAGCTCTAGCGCGTGATTTTCACGCGATGCATTTACGATTCAGCAAACAAAATTAACTTTTTTAGACAAAAATTTGAAATTTTAAAAATCTCTCATATATATATATATATATATATATATATATATATATATCACCCTAAAACATCGAAACGGCTCCTCGAGAGAAAAAATTATTTGGTAAAAGTTAATCGAAACTCTGGAAAATTATTGAATGCCCATGTAGGTCAACTGTACGCCTTTGACGATTGGTTAGGTTGAGTCGTGATATTTTCGTTAGTTTTAACGAAAATATCACGACTTAACCTAACCAGGCACTCAGTTGACCTAACCATTTGATTAATTTTTACATTCATGTCTCATTCTAAAGTTTCTTAAAATTAATCGAAACCTACGAGATAATTATTGAATGCCCGGAATAGTACGGCCTGGATATTTTTGCTACCCGCACGAAGGGTGGGTTCTCTGCAAGCGTTCAACTTCCACCCGGGTAACGCCGGGTCGCTCCACTAGTGTCTGATAAATTATATGTATTTTTTTGCACATTATACAGGGTAAGGTATAAGGATAATTTTTTCTATAAGCTTTTATTATTTTTCTGTTTCTTATAAATAAATTAAATTTCTTTATGGTCTGAACTCAACTTTTCTCAACAAGTTTCAACTTTTAGGCATATAATAGTTTTCCATTGTAGGTATTAGTGTAGGTAGTGTGCACTTAACTGTAGCTCACTCATAATCACAGGGGAGCCAATCCCTGTTGTAACAGCTGGGTGGTAGGTTAGAACTTAGTGTGGTAGCTGTATAGGGTGTCAGTAGATCGATGAATCTTCACAAGGTCCAGAGCCACAGAGTTCTACACTGATCACGAGAAAGGTCAACAGATGACTGGTAAAGTTTCCACTTGAACACTTGAACTCGGTTAACCGGGGTAGAGCTTCTGTTTGCAACAGCCGTTTTCTGATTGGCTAACACATGAGTGACAGCCATACCTCGATTTTCATTGGTCTCCGTAACGTTGAGAGTAGAGAAGGCTGACTTCCCAGACACGTTAAGTAACTGATTAAATCTAAAAATAGCACTGAGGGCCACTGACCATTGATCTAGAATCTATATACAGGCGCTTCCTCAGAATACCCTATCACTCCTAGTTTGTTGTAATGTTGTAGGCAGGGCCGTTTCTAGCCATTAAGGGGCCCTAAGCAGTATACCCATTTGAGGCCCCACCCCTCCATCCACGCCTTACTACATCACCTCAGCACACACATACCAAAAATGGCCTTGTAAAGGGGCAATATAATATCCTTCGATTTAAATTTGAAATTACGCGCTATGAAGCCTAACATCCTATTAGCTTTTGCGCAAGACTCCAGGCACTGGTTCCTAACCTTTAAATCTTTAGATACGCGTACGCCTAAATCTACTTCCTCGTCAACGCTCGCTAACTCTCTACCATCCATCGTGTACGTGTAATTATTGTTACGAGAACCTATATGCAGAACTTTACATTTGTCTACGTTAAATTGCATCTGCCACTTATCTGTCCACTCCATAATCCTATTTACATCGTCTTGGAGCCTATTTCTATCATCCTCGTTAACAACCCTCCCGCCTATTTTAGTATCATCCGCGAATTTTGACACGTTACTAGTCAATCCTACATCTATGACGTTAATGTAGATTACAAATAGCAATGGGCCTAACCAGTGGCGGATTTAGGGGGGGGCCGAGTAGGCCATGGCCTACGGCCCCGCGCCTGTGAGGGCCCCGCGCCGTCACATATAATTATAAAGTTGGATTCCACTATAAATAATACAATTAATTAATGATTAGTGATAATTATGGTATCACTTTCTTTGCTGGCGGGAGTTTAGTTCTATTCAGGCCGCTGTGGAGTGCACATGTGAGTGTGTTTAGTGGTAAGTAATGGTAAAAGTCGTATCTCGAAAAAGTCGCCAGTCAATAAATGGGGATGGGGGAGTTTTAGTCAGCTTTATAATAACATAAATAAGTTGAAAAATGTTAAATTAATGTAATTAATTTTTTTATATGAAACGTACTTAGGCTAGGTTAGGTCAGTTTAGCTTAGATTTCATAATAAATACATTTTATACATATTTAAGGAAAAAGTCGCCACTGGTGGGGGCTGGCGACTTTTCCCATAAAGCGACTTTTTCACCCGAACAACTGTTTAGTGTCTGTATTTAATTAATTAATTAAACTGTATTAATTAATACTAAACCGAGGGTCAAGTGTAAATAGTTTGTTTTTTATGTTTTTATGTTTCAGGATAAGGCAGTGAGGCTGCACTGAGGCACAATGGAGAAATCAACAAGTCGTGATCGTGATCAAGGGAGGAAGTATAAAGCTGGCTCTGTTAAACGACAAGAAAAGGCAGACGTAAACCAAAGAGTAAAAAAACTACCAAAAATAACTCAATGGTTGACATATCCAACAGTATCTGAATCTGCAAAATCACAAACTCAAACTGAATCCGGTCAAACTGAATCTGAATCAGTAGAGACACCAATTACGCCTGAAACAACTGGAGAAGCCACAACTAGTACTGAACCTAGTGTAGTTAGCGCAATTGAACCTGAACACAGTGACAGTGAGGAGACACAAGAAGAAGTGAAAGTTATGAATACCGGTACTGAACAAGGATTTGAAACGGATCTTGGATTATGGCCTAAAATAATTACTGAAAATGTGTGTGACTATTGGTTGAAAAAGGGAAGCGCAGAATGTCGACACTGTGATGGTGACTTCAAAGAGTCAGCTGTGAAAGAGCTAAACAGAACCCGTCATTGTACAAAGACATTATTCACTCGAACTCATTCATTATCTGGCCAAGAAATTAATCTTAAATGGCTCTGTTACTCTAAAACAACTGGTAAAGTGTATTGTTTTGCTTGCAAGCTTATGTCAAAGGTGGAAAGCTCATTCACAACTGGCTTCAATGGTTGGAAGAACGCTAGGTATGTCATAGAATCTCACAGTAGGTCAGATCAGCACAGGAAAAGTATGGTCGAAATGATATATCGAAAGACTGCGGGTGCCCGTATTGACTCTAATCTAGTACAACAATATGAAAGTGAATGCGAGTACTGGCAAGCAGTATTGAGGAGGTGTGTAGATGTTTTAAAGCTACTTTGCGAACGCGGGCTAGCCATTCGAGGTAAAGATGAAGTAATTGGATCAGTACACAATGGAAACTATCTTGGGATTCTAGAGCTGCTGAGCACATACGACAGTTTCTTGGCAGCACATATCAAGAAACACGCAAACAAAGGTAGTGGTCATACTTCCTACTTGTCCCATGTCATTTCTGAGGAAGTCATTGGAATAATGGCAGAAAAGGTTATGTCCTCAATAACAGATGAAGTAAAAACAGCAAAGTACTTCTCAATTTCTGTTGACTCCACACCTGATATTTCACACATGGATCAACTTACTTTTACAATCCGCTATGTACTGCCTACTACAGGTCCAGTTGAAAGGTTTTTGCAGTTTATTCCCATGCTAAGCCACACTGGCAGAGATATTGCTACAACTGTTCTTGATTTTCTTAGAGAAGAACATTCCAGTTATCGACTGCCGAGGACAGTCCTATGACAATGCCAGCAACATGTCTGGTAAATATCTGGGGACCCAACAGATAATCAAGAATGAGTGAAGTGAAGCTGAGTACATACCATGTATGGCTCATTCCTTAAAGTTGGTGGCTAGAGTTATTCTCAGATCAGAATCAGCCAGCTGAAACAAGAACTGAAGCAAGTGGTCTTCTCAAAGGTTTGAAAAAACTTGAAACAGTGATTCTTCTTGAAGTTTGGGATACAGTATTGGAAAGGTTTCAGAGTAGCAGTATCCAGCTGCAAAAATCTGGGCTCTCCCTCAACACAGCTGTCACACTGCTATAGTCTCTTTTACAATTTGCTAAAGACCTGAGATCCCAGTTCGATGACTTTGAAGCAAAAGCTATGGCTAAGTGTGATCCCTGTGATGTGACGAGTAATGATGCATACTACGCCGACACGCAGCGTATTAGGAAGCGCAAGCGTCACCACGATGAACTAGACTCCGCGGAGGATGTTATGCTGACAGGGAGAGACAAGTTTAGAGTGACTGCATTCTTGCCCATCATTGACAAGCTCTGTGCTGCCCTACAACAACGCATTGCTGCTTACAGCGACCTTCGAGAGAAATTTGGGTTTTTATCAGAAATCTCAAACAAAACGAACACTGAACTTAAAGCATCTGCTGAAAAGCTTGTGTCTTCATATCCTAAGGACTTGGAGGCTGGATTGGAGTCGGAGCTTTTGCAGTTTGCACACCTTATGAAATCCATTCCAAGAGATTCACCTGAAAGTGCTCCTTCATCAGGTGGTGCAAAGGCTGCAAAAAGTCCTGAACTAGAAATGTATGAGATAATTCACAGACATGACATGGTAGAAACATTTGCTAATGTTGAAATTGTATTACGACTCTATCTCTGCATGTTTGTCACAAACTGCACTGGGGAGCGATCATTCTCCAAGATGAAACTAGTCAAGAATTATCTAAGAAACACCATGGGGCAGGACCGTTTGTCTTCACTCACCCTGTTGAGCATTGAGCATGAGAAATTAAGGGTGCTTGATTTTACTGATGTCATCAAACAGTTTGCAAGTAAGAAGGCTAGAAAAAAATCTTTTTTGACTGAGAAATAGTTAAGTGTACCGTACAAATTGCCTGCAATAAACAAAACCCACTCATTGCATCATTTGCATGTCAGTCAAGTGGTATTCTCTTTAGTTAATGGTGTATTATTATAGTTATTTTTGTTAATGGTGTATTATTATAGTTATTTTTTATTGTTAAGCTTCAAAAAAACAAATGTGTAATGTTCAACTATGAAATGGTCATTTGGCTAATTAATTATCAATAAATTGAATATTGTTTAAAAAGTAAATTTATTTTAACGCTTCGCTCGCCCATTGATTTGAGGGCCCCGTAAGGTCACCACTGGGGGATGGGGGTGTAAATCTTCATTTCAGTTAATTAAGCTAGCTTTGCGTAGTTTGGGGCCCCGCACTCCAACCGGCCTAGGGCCCCGCGCACCTTAAATCCGCCACTGGGCCTAACACTGAACCCTGTGGGACACCGCTACCTACATCCAACCACCCCGATTCACTACCATTAACAACGACCCTCTGTCTGCTAGCACGAGGCCATTCCTCTAACCAGTTAGCTACCTGACCGCGTATACCGTGCGCTTTAACCTTCGCGATCAATCTTCTATGCGGAACTGTATCGAACGCCTTTTTAAAATCTAAATAAATAACGTCAGCCGCTCTATGCCTATCGTATTCGCGCACTATTTCGTTATAAAATTCTAACAAATTAGTTAAACAGGATCTATGGCGTCGAAATCCATGCTGACTACTATTAATCAAATCTCGACTTTCTAAGTGATCAATGATATGATCCCTAACTACGGATTCCAAAAGTTTACCGACAATTGACATTAAGCTAATGGGCCTATAATTGCTAGCTAGTGTGTGGTCGCCTTTTTTAAAAATAGGGGTAACGTTAGCTAATTTGAAGTCTTCAGGAATAATCCCCGTGTCGAGTGACTGATTAAAAATCTTCGTTAAGGGGCCTACAATAACGTCTTTCAAATCTTTCAAATGTCTGGGATAAAAAGCGTCAGGGCCTGGAGCCTTGCTAACTTTTAGCCTATCGATATAATGCGCAATCTCACCCTCATAAACAGTTATTTCATCCAAAATAGTCTCGCTAATAAGTGGAACGATATCGTCCACGTCGGGGACATTATTTACGTCTTCTACGGTAAAAACTGTCGCAAAAAAGTTATTGAAAATACCCGCCATCGCCTGAGCGTCAGAAGCCAAAGCGCCGTAAACATCCACTAGAGGGCCTACGTTATATTTTATCGGCTTACGATTATTGACTTATTCAAAAAACTTTTTTGGATTATGTTTACTATCCGCAGCTATAAGTATCTCTAAATTACGCTTAGCATTCCTAACTGATCTTTTAACCTGACGTCTAAGCTCGATATATCTACTGAAGTTGGCTGCCGTGCCATTGCGCTTATTAAGTCTATACGCGCTGTTACGCTCGTTTATGAACTCGCCTATTTCCCTAGTCCACCATTTGGGCCTACGAGGAATAAACTCCCTTTCAATATTCATAAAACTTTCTTTAAACGCCTCTCAATGCAAATTTGTGTCATTACCCATATATAAGTTATCCCAGTCCACTACTCCCATCCTATCCGCAAAACTATCAAAATTAGCCCTACGAAAATCAGGGACTTCTATTACGTTACTATCCTTAGTGTTTTCTATCATAGCTTAAACCTAAGAATTTGATGATCACTACATTCTAAACTCGCCTACTTCTAAACCTTCGACTATATTTTCGCCGTTCGTCATCACCAAATCTAAAATATTGTCACCGCATGTTGGTTTGGTAACCATCTGTCGTAAAAAATTATCCTCCATGAACTCTGATTAATCAATCTCAAACCCTCCACATTACCAGTAAAAGTCTCGTAATTAGCATTAGGACAGTTAAAGTCTCCGACAATTATACAGTCACGGCAAATAGAACTGGGACCTTTCCATATAGAATTTGGCCTACTTTGAAATATGACAAATGAGCAGTTTAATACATTAATATTTAGTTATGTTGCCCTTGGCCTTGATGACCATCTGGAGACGTTTCGGCATGCTATACTCAGTTTTTGAAAATAATCCAAGGTCATGTTCTTAATCCCAACGACTTGATCTCGCGCTGCAGACTATAGAGTGATGTGGTGTCGATGTTTGAAAGCTTCTGCTTCATGACATTCCAGCAGTTCTCGATGGGATTCAGGTCAGGGCTATTTCCTGGCCACTTCAGCACGTTAATATTATTGTCAGCAAGCCATTTTGACACACTTTTCGCCTTATGACAAGGCGCACTGTCGTGCATGGAAACACTGGCGCCGTGTATTTCGTAAAAATTAAGCAGATGGTCCTCTAAAACAGTAATATACCTGTCTGCATTCATGGTAGTGTTTTTGTGCAAGAAATACAGACCACGCCCATGAGAACCAATGAAACAACCTCAAACCATCATGATGTCGGGTGCTTGACGGTGCAGATGGTGTACAAGGGTGGTATCGGCTAACACTGGGGTGTCGTCTCACCTTACCAGCACGACTTGGAATACACTGAAAGGTGCTTTCATCCGACCACATGACCTTCCTCCAATGCTCAGGGTCGAATCCTTATACGTCTTAGCAAAAGTAAGCCGTTGCTCCCGCATGCGTTTGGTCAGGAGTGGCTTCCGTGCGGCGCTTCTGCTGGAAGTTGAAGATCTTCTGGAGTCGATGACGTATGCAGCGTAAGGACACGTACTGTAGCAATTTTGGGTGATTTCCTTTAAGCTGGGAGGCGGTCATTTGGGTCCTTGATAACTTCTCGCCGCAGAAGGTTATCTGTGAACTTTGTCTTCCTAGGGCGACCACGGTAAGGTTTGTAGGCAGGAACAACGTTTGGTGGTAGGCCCACAGCCGCAGCAAGCAAGCGCATAATGGTGGATTTCCCCCGGCCGCTACGACGACAAATTTCCTTGATGGGGACTCTCTTGCCTCCAAGCAATAATACGTGCTTTCTCCTTTTTAGAAAGATTGGTAGCACCCATATTCACTGTATGAATAAAAAATTATAACGTCACAAAGCACAAGCTCCGTAATCCTGTGCACTTAGGTTGGAGCGGTAAAGGCGGTAACACTTCCCATAACTGCTACATGCACACTGAGAGCCGTTGATTTATCCCATACTCTGCTTCCTTCCTGGCAAGTTGCCAGACACCGCAAGATTATTTCGTCACTCGTATAGAGCCACTCTGGCAAATTAAACTGGGGCAGCTTGACAATGGAGTTTATATGGAAAGGTCCCAGTTCTATTTGCCGTGACTGTACTATTCCGATTGTCAATAAAGTTACCAAGAAGTGCGTAAAATCTAGTATCGGTATCGAGAGGTTGAACGGAAGGTCTATAAACAACAACAACAAAATTAAAACTAATACTACGCGCCCTAACTTCAACGCATATCGCATTAATTGCTGCCGGAAAATCTATCTTAACCTCGATAGCCCTAAGGGAACTACGAATGTACAGCAAAACGCCGCCACCAAACCTATGTAACCTATCATTAGTAAAAAGTTTAAAACCTGCTATATCAAGTTCCCCCAACAAGTCCCGAGTCACGGTATTTAACCACTTTTCAGTGATAGCAACTATATCGTAGTTGCCGGAATAAATTATCACCTTAAATTCGTTTAATTTATTTCTAATACTACTCGCGTTACAATAAAAGACGTTTAAGTTATTTTTTACCACGGGTCGGCGTTTTAAACTTTTTCACGTCGGGCCCGCGTTCCCCGGACCCACAACGTTTAAAGAAGGCTTCGACCTATACAGCTTTCGAACGTTTTCGTCAATTAACCTACCTAGCCTAGCATTACCTATTTCATTAAAATGCACCCCATCTTTTATAAAAAGGCTTGGATCACTGAATTCTGACCACAGCTTTACGAAGTGTACATTTTCCTCAACACAATTCTCTTCTAATTTATTATTAAAAAATATTGTTTTAGACGTAATTCTAAGGCCCAAACCGTGCCTAGGGGTAATACCTAAAACTAAAGACCTATCTGACCTCGCCTTTAGGGACCTAATTAACCCCCTATATCTCTCCAAAAGGTCAGGCACTCTCGTGTCGGGCCTATACGAGTCGTTGCCCCCTACCATCATCACCAACATCGAGTGACGGGAGGCAACGTCAGTCCTGTCCACCTCGTCTCTAACTCTGTCAACCCTGGCCCCTGGGAGACAGACCCTCTTCCTCTTGGTTGGATGCCGTTTAACGAACTCTGTGTCCATATGGCGCACTAAAGAGTCCCCAATTAAAATAGTTTCCCCTTCATTCATGTCCCTTTCCAAATGGGCGAAAGGGTTCGAAACCTCGATACGGGGGGATATTCCTATCACCTAACGTACGCGGCCTAGCTCCACCCTTAACTTCTCTAAATCCCTCCCCATCTACTAATCCCGGACCAACCTTAACCCCTTCCTCAACTCTATCCAACCTTCCCGACAAGCTACCTAAACTAGAAACTAGGTTACGCACCTCACCCTTCAAATTACTAACGTTTTCAACGTTAGTATTGGTTCGGCTTTCGTCAACCGTAGCCCTACCCCTGCCCTCATCAAGCGTTGCAAGTCTTTCCGTTACCTCACGTACACTGCGTTTAATGTCAACTATTTCCTCCATTAACTCGCAAAAGAAACAAACTGATCTCGGTAATCGCTATAGGACCGCCGTTATAATCTTTAAATTTCGAATACCACCCGTTTACCCCACACCTAACACACGACGCTTTCTGCGACGGCATCGCGCAGTTAAAAATTAGTTTATAACCGTTACAGTTTAAGTTAAATTAAACCGGCACGCTATGAAAACTTCTAAATCGCTAAAAACCACTATAATATGCAATTAATTATTTAACTATAACAATGTGAATATAAACGCAAGTATAGAAAATTCAAAACTTTCTAAAAGTAAAATTATTAGCAATATGCAAAAGTAGATGCAATATCAGAGAGCTCAAGAAATGCGTCCGTTCAGTACAGAGTCTGGCTGACGATGACGACTTGCAGGACAAGTCTTCCTTGTTCATTGTGGTGAAGTTTAGGAGAACCCCAAATATGTCCCTCACATCATCTAATGTTTTGAATCTCATTTATTGACCCGATGGCACAATCCTCCACCACATTGAAAAATTTGACTTCCAGCCTATTCAAGGCTTCTGTAAATGGTTCGTCAGGAGCTTCGTAAGCAAAGTGTCTTTTTGTGGATCTGAGCCTCTTCTCCTTCAGCACAGCCTCCACATTCATTTCCTCACATATGTCCCTAGCTACGACTTATGCTGCAACAAAACCTGTGTTTCTGTAGATGTTGAGTGAGTCATTTGTTTTTGAGAGGAGGTTGACTGCCATATCAAACTGCATTGTAGGAGACTGCAGAAGTTTGCTTACATGGTTAACTGCATGAAGAATGTCATACCATACTACTGTTCAAATCTGAAAGCGATAAGACCCTATCTCCTCTGCAAGTGCTTGTGCTTCAGTCCTGGCTATGGCATCTGTGGCATTGTTTCTGACTTCCAACAGGGCCTCTCTGATGTTGTGGCTCTGGTATCGCACAGCCTCAATGCTCTTAAGCCGGCTCTCCCACCTGGTTTCACTTCAAGACTTGAGTGTGATGTTCACGTGCTTCTTTAGGATTGTCCATCTCTGTGTAGCTGCTGCAAAAAGGTTGTACAATTTTTGTACGTTGCAAAGAAGCTGATGGCATCTGTGGAAGCTTTAGCTGCATCAGCCACTACAAGATTCAGAGTGTGAGCCCCACATGGAACATAGAGTGCACGGCAGTTCTTCTCTACTAACCTTGCCTGAACGCCTTTGTTCTTGCCCTTCATGTTCGCTCCGTTGTCATATGACTGTCCTCTGCAGTCATCAAAGTGAATATTCAGTTCATCTAGTCTCTTCAGAATCAGAACTGATAAACCCAGGCTTGTACTTTCTGAAGCCTCAGAAAGCCCAAGAAGTATTCTTTTATTTCTGGTACTTCACCCATTTTAACAGTTCTGATAATAATCGACATCTGTTCTTGGTGGCTTATGTCTGGAGTGCAGTCTAAAATGAGAGTAATATTTAGCTTGTTTTATTTCTGCAACAATGGCATCCAAGATCTTCCCACTAATGGACCCAATGAGCTCATTTTGAATGATGTTTCCTAGGTAACTTGAATGACTATATTGGCTACTTTCGACTCTGCTGATGTGTTGTTTCATCACTGGATCAAATTTGGCAAGCAGCTCAACCTCCTTCAAGAAGTTGCCATTATCTCGATTGTACAATGTAGAGGAAGACCCCCTGAAAGCAAGGTTTCTCTCTGCCAGTGATTGAATTATACTTACAAGACGTGTGAGAACATCTCGCCAGCGTCTTCGCTCTACTTCCATTAATGACATTTCAGTTTGGTCAATGGTCCTCCCAGTTTTTAGCCGCAGTTCCAGATCCTTCCATGTTGCTATGTTATCTGCATGTTCTGAATTATTTTCATGGCTTTTCAGAAGCGAACCAACGTTTATCCAGTCTGAAAGTCCATTCGTAATTAGTTTGTACGACTTCCTTGAAAACACATTGCAGCAGAAGCAATAAAGAGCATCATTCTTTCTAGAGTACATTAGCCAGCTTCGCTTTATTTTTTCCCTATTAATTAATGTTCTGTACATGTAATGGTGATGAAAGCTTCTACCGTCCTTTCTTTTAGGGAATGTGAAATCTGGATTGACTTGAAATGGTCCTCGAGACACCAGATCTGTCTTCAAGGCATCTGACAGGACAACTGGCCAGTCATACGGATCAAGCGGTGGAGCAGATCTTGGTTCTTGTTGCTCAGTAGAAATGCCTATGTGTGGTGTTTGAAGCTGAACAGAAGATGGGCCACTTGTTGGTTCATCAGGCTCTACTTCTACTGGTGTTTGAGGTTGCATAGAGGATGGTCCTGCTGTTGGCTCATGATGCTCATCAGGCTTTGCTGCGGATGGCTCTTCCAAATATTTCAGTAGTGCTCCTGAGAAGAACATAACATTACATATTCTGTTAGATTTTGCTAAAATACTTTTTCTTATCTTGTTTGATAATTGATCTGTGTGAAGAGAATTTGAGGTGATGTGATCCATTAAATTTCACATTTCGAAATATTATAAATATTACAGAGACTAGCTTACTCTACACGATTCCTGAGCACTTGCCTAGCTTGATGGTCTACCTAACCTAGTTGCCTGAACTGTAATCATAAGAATATACAAGTGGCACATTCACCTGTGCTCCTGGAAAGCTTCTCCTCTATTTTCTTCTTTTTCCGTTTTTCACCCCCCTGATGAATAATGTAGTTTCATTTTCCAAGATGCACGAAGTCACATCTAGTTAACCACAACTAATCTGCTAAATAATAATGATGATGATGATAATAATAATAATGTTTTACAATACTAGAAAAATTAAGCATTTAGGAAAGTATAAGCATATAGTAAGAATAAAGTTAAATAATATAGAAATAAGATCTCACAATAGTTATTTACACGTAACGACCAAAACGTTTCGTTTGTCTCCGTTTTATCACGTTTGTCTCATACCAAAACTTTAATTAATACGACAATAATGATGATGATAACAATAATATTAATACTAACTTCAGCTATATTCCTATTCTTGCCCACTGAGCTATGACCTGGGAGCCTGTCTAGGGGCCCCCTAGTAGCAGCGGGGCCCTAAGCGGCCGCTTAGTCTGCTTATGCCAGGAAACGGCCCTGGTTGAAGGCCTACATTTCACCCAGAAAGATAAAACAGCATTTTTATAAGAATTAATTAAAGTTAATCAATTAATTTGGAGATATTTCAATTGTTAAACTTTTTTAAAATTGAACTAGTTAAGTTAAATTAATTAACTTGATTGACCCAACCCTTATATATATATATATATATATATATATATATATATATATATATATATAGGGTGTCCCCAAAGTCCCTATCTATTTTGTTGAAATAGGCTGAATTTCAAATAAATGTCACACTGACCTCAATACAGATGTATTTCTATACAAATTACAAGTATTACACCATTAAAATCTTAATTAGTAGTTTCCACATGTGCTCCATCTGTATCTCTGCAAATCTCAAAGCGGTCAGCTGCATTGCGGAACACATTTCAGGGGTTATTTTCTCAACTGCTTGTCTAATGCGATCTCGCAGATCTGGTAAATCTCGAATATTTCTGCGATAGACCTCTGATTTAATGAAACCCCAAGCAAAGAAATCCAGTGGGGTCAAATCCGAAGATCGCGCTGCCCAGGGCCTATTTCCCCCACGTCCAATCCAACGATTTGGAAAACGCTCGTTTAGGTATGTCTGAACAATTCTGGCATAATGACATGGTGCCCCATCCTGCTGAAAGAGAGTGCCATCTTCAAGAAGTTGAGGTTCTAGAAAATTTTGAAGCATATCAAAGTAAATATGCACTGTCACTGTAGTCTCTGCAAAGAAAAAGGGCCCGTAAATCTTAGACTTCGTCATTCCAAGCCACACGTTGACTTTAGG